>CM062603.1:33224881-33723476 GCA_031470985.1 Agastache rugosa | reverse complement strand
AAGAAACACAAGCAAGAAAGATTATAAGTGATCATAATTAAAAATGTCTAGCATTAGCATGCGTTCTTATCCAAGCTCACTCCATTATCATAATTAATTAAAAATGTCTAAATACCAAGCCAGTACTCCACTATCATAATTAATTAAAAATGTCTAGCATTAGCATGCGTTCTTACCAAGCCAGTACTCCACTATCATAATTAAACACCCCCTGTAAACAATAATTAAGATCGAAGTTTTATTCTTAAAATTAGCTAATTAAGGTGTCGATTTTAAAGTGAGAAAGACAAATCAGAGCATAAATGATTCATCATACAACATCTAATTGACATGACAGGTCTCATGGTCAAACTCGTTTTTTAAATCAAATCCGATTGTTTGACTTAATTAAAGTTAGAATGATAATTTTTGTTTGTCCAAATTTGATGCAAAGGTTAGATAATACAATCGATGCACCGGTATCACATTTTGGATGCACGTATAACATATTTGTTAGTAGTTTTTACTTTTTTTAATTTGCATCCGCGCCGGTGACCATAATAGCAATAGTTACGGCGGTGAGCGACAGAAGTGATGGTGATGGTGAGTTAGTACGTAGTGATGATAGTAGGTGGTGGTGAAGAGAGAAAAGACGAGAAAGATTTCATGTTAGAGTTTAGCCGGCGCCATAAATAAATTTCGACGCATTACATGTGCACAAATTCATTTAATAATATTAGTAGATGTATTAAATGTGTACTATACGCATTAATTCTTATTCTTAAGATAAAAGATTATTAATTCTCACAAGAACCACCCTATATATGTATATATATTATTTGGATCGGAGGTGAGTAAAATAATAGTCCTATGCTATATGGACAGAAAGACGTATATTAGCCCTTCAATTTATACCATTTCACCCCTCGAATTTAACAATGAGTTATATATGTGTATATATATATATATATGATCTTAATCACATATTTATTAATTCACCGTTAGTTCCGTTCACTGTTACTATTGAAACTGATAATTTCACGAAAACGAAGATTGTTGTTAATGAAAAAATTGATAATTAAAATTGTTGCCGTATATAGTTCTTGACTAAGAAATAGCTACAAAAAAAAATTGGGAATCTTACCTTTTCACATTTATCTTATCCATGTTAAAATCATGTTTATTTGGTTTAACGGTCAAGCAAACGCAGAGCTGCCCTCCTAAATTTATCTATAAATAGAGTCGAGGCATCACCTTCTGCACACACAAAAATAATTTCTTCTTCCAAATATCTGCACACTGCTTTCTTTGTAAGTCTTCTTCTATTAGTTTTTTGGTTTTCTTGCTTGATGTTTATGGATACTTATGCTTGTACATTATACTTACCCTTTTTTATGCATTACCCATTTGGTTATTGTTTTATAATTCATGTTCTTGTTTCTATTCATTTACTTTGTAATTTATACCTATATCCTTTTAAAAACATCATGAATAATCGGTGGTGATAGTTCAATTGTGGTACTTAATGTTTTATCAATATTTAGATAATTCGATGTTTGGTCAAATCATGACGAGTCAATTACTAATTAATTGTCTTAATTAAAATCATAAGATTTAGGCTATCTTCTAATTAATTACAATACGATTTTGTAATCGTTTCAGTTACAAAATCCCCCAAAGTATACAATTTGTAGTCATTTCCTGATCACCTAGAATGATATTGTTGAGTAGAGGCGCTTTTTTAGGACCGTAATTTTTGCCGCTTTGCAAAAAATAGGATGATTTTTTCGGGCTTCCAATTATAGGACAAAAGTTTAAAAAATTGATCATTCCCTGTGACAGATTGGGCCCGATTTTTTAAGTTTTGGGCTATTTTGCATTTATGCGGTAGTGGACATGCCGCCAACCGGCTAACGCTTATGTGGTTGCCACATAATACATGAATGAAGAAAAAAAATGATTTTAATAAATAATTAATAAAAACAAAAAAAGAAATAAAATGAAGAGATAAATGGATCGGCTTAGTTAAAGGCCGTGCCTATGTAGGAATGGGCTGAGGCGACAAATCGGCCTCACGTAATAGGCACATGCAACCCTAGTCCGATTAGGCGGAAATCTGTCATGTAGATGTTTGAAGAATTGTGGTATATTGAGTTTGTGATTTGATTGTTACTTAACAAATGAACGTGAGTTAGGTTGGAGAAAGATGGCAACTACACTTCCAAGCTTGATCGTGATAAAATCAACTCCTTCAAGTGGTGGTAAAGGCAATGCATACTACACGGATGATGGTTCCGTACTTGCTGGAGAAGAGAGCGTGTTCAGCACGCTCCGTGAAGATCGCAGCCGAACAATCAAAAATTAGCCCCAACTAGTGTTAACCTAAGATTTTGCTATTCCAACAAGTACTGGCAGCGGATAGCAAACGATAGGATCATTGTTGCTGTATCGAACCAGCCCGACGAAGACACAACGAAGTCTTCGTGTACGTTGTTCGAGCCAAATGTAGATGCTAATGGGTTGTTCTACTTCACCCACGTCCAGAGCGGAGGGCGTGTGATGATAGATGAATCGACATTGGCTTTTTACGTGCAGGAATCCGGTTATCCTCAATCTGGTAATCTAAGTATTGTTAATTGGAATTCATTAATTAAACTGCCCGAAAACGTTGCGTTCAAAGGATTCAACGGCAGCTGGCTCGGAGGAATCTGGTCGCTGGGCGTCCCTTACCTGCAGTTCTCAGTCGACGATCCGAACACGGCCATCACTACCTACAAGATCCAGCTGGTCCCTGACGGACATGTCCGAATATACACCAATTATTTTAACAAGTACTGCAGGAGGGGCGATTATGATTGGATAGTCGGCGATTCCTCCGACGCCTCGTACGACGATCCCAACACTCACTTCTGGCCGACCATTATTGATAAAAAACCAGTACCATTGCGCTGCGTAATGCAGGCAACAACCAATTCTGCATATGTCACGACGCTTATGACAAGACACGTTGTCTGAATGCGGGGAATCCGAATACTACCACTGAAGCACAAATTGTCGTGCAGGAGCTTGTGTCGGAGAGAAAGATTTACAATGTGAGATACCAGACGGCGGATTCCAGAATATATCAAGAGACGCCTTTCGTGGCGGGGACCACCACGGCTTATAACTACGGAGACACGGAGGCTAGTATTGCTGTGCAGATTAGTTATGAGGACTCCAAATCTGAATCTTTCACCCGTGGCTTTACTTTGACGGCCGGGGTGAAGGCCAATTTCACAGCTGGTGTGCCCTTAATTGTGGCTGGATCCATTGAGGTGAGTACTCAGGTAAGTGGGTCGTTGGAGTGGAACACCACCACAACCACTAAAACAACAGTTACGGCTACGGGTACAGTTCCTGTGCCCCCCCGGAGTTTGGCTACAGTTCATTATGTCGCGACAATGGGCTCGTGCGATGTTCCCTTCTCCTACACTCAGGAGGATACGAGTTCGACTGACGGAACAATCATTGTATCCGATCTAATTGATGGTACTTTCACAGGCGTCAATGCTTACAACTTCTCCTTTGTGGTGGATAAAACTCAGCCTCTCTGAGAAGACAAGACGAGACAAAAATCATCATGTTGCTCTTTATTGCTTTGGTATTTTTCTAATTTCTGTCGGCGTGCTTTTGTGGTTGTTTGAATATTGTATTTAATTTCCGTTTGTGTGTGCTTCATGTGAGGGTTTTTTTCATCAACTTCTTCCAAGTTGGTTTTTTCCCTCATATATTATGTATCGGTTTTTTCTGTACACTTTTAATTGTGTGTTTTTAATACTCTGTTTTATATATATATATATATATATATATATAGAGGATCAAATAGAAAACAGTGCTTATGTAGAATCTAGAAACCATTATGCACCTTTGAGGGTAAATGGTCGGGACTTGTTTTATTAAAAATCATAATTTTTTTTTCAGATTGATTTCTCTAAAAATTCATCAAACACATAGAATCTCTATTAGCAGTAATTGTTTGTACGAAAAAAATATTTAAAAAAATAAAATAAAATACGCATTATTTAGTATAGCATGCGCGCTAACCTCATTAACCCCCATATCCCACAAATTAAGGATTTAAAGATCATGGCTAAATACGCATTTAACCTTTAAATTTTAATTTAGGTAGAAATAACACTTATAACCATCCCATTAATCTAGGCCATTGATGTTATGGAATTTACGTTTGAGATTTATTTTTAGTTAACACGTATAGAATTATTTCTATATATATATATATATATATATATATATATATAAACCAGCTGTAATGTAGAAACTAGAATCCACTATGGGCCTTGATTTATTGGATTTAATGGTTGTGATTGAATTTCATTTATATGCTTATTTGATTTTCGGATAGTTTATTTAGGGATTATCATGTCCTTTCATTTTTCTAGTAACTGTTTCCCTTAATTGTTGGGATTAACAACGCATCCATTTCATGGGAGGTTATTTTTGGAGAATTAAGAGTAAATTATGGCCGATTTGTATGCAGTTTTTTTTTGTATCTTTTGTTTTTCTCGTTTATTTTTTCCATACCACACAAGCATTTTATATCACTTTAAATTAATGACGTTTCTAGATTATTTCTAGTTAGTTTCTTGAATTAATGGGGGATTTTTGTCTCTTTAATTTTTATATATTAAATTCATTGTTTTCATTATTTTCGGAATTCATGGTATTCATGTTCATGCATATTTTGACTTTACTTTTCTTTTATGTTGCTGTTTTCCTTAATTTAGTTTTAAGTGTTTTCTTTTTAATGCAATTTTACGTATCACTGTTCGTAATATAATGTTCTCAACACATTGTAAATTATATAATTCATATTGAATAATAATTTAATCGATTATTTTTATTTGTTATCATTTTACAAACTTTCATATATTTATGCAGTATTCATTTAATAATTAATGCATGTGATTATATTTTACTAGAAATTTAATCAATTTTTACACAAGCATTATCATTAATATTTTTAAGCAACATCATTATTATTTTTTAAGTATTAAAATAATACGCCATTTTAAAACTATATTGCATTGTTCAGACGTGTTAATTATTCTATAAATTATTACTAATTTTATTGTACCATATAATATTCTAATTTGTTAAACATAATGCTTTAGTTGTCATACAATAATGCTTAATACTTCTTAAGAGACAACTCCTTTTATTCATGATAAATAATATCATTTTGTGTAATTTTTTATACTGTACAAAATGATAAATAATATCATTTTGTATAATATTCATGCTTTTGTTGCTTTACAATAATGCTTCAATAAAATTTCAAACAACTTCTTTCATTCATGACAAATAAGCATTTTGTGTAATTTTTTTTAACTGTTACAACATAATGTTTTTTAGCGCTAATTATAATACTTTGTTGTTTAATCATAATGCTTTTATATAATTTTAAAGTATTGATCAAAAGATTACTTCACTAGAATCTAAAAGAAGTCGTTCAAAAAAAAAAAAGTCGTTCAAAGCTCACAATTTATCTTCAATTTACATGAATTCTCCATTTCTGAAGATGGTTTGTCGATTTGTTTTTAGATAAGGTCAGCGAAAGCTTATCGAAATCATTTGTAATTGAGGTTTAATTAATTAGAAAGATTTGGGAGAGAAATTCTAGCCGACAAATTGGGGAGAGGAATTATGGTAATTTTGTTTTTACAAATTAACCCTTTTCGGGTGTTTGGGCTAATTTAAAAGGAAAAAAAGGCAATTTATGTACTATTAATCTTGACCATTGATTACAACATAATCAATGGTAAATAGGAGTTTCTGGTTCTGCATAGGGTATGGTTTTCACCTAATCCTATCCCTATATATATAAATATATATTAATTGCTTCTGTATATTCAATTTAATTAGTACGCTGGCATTGATCAATTGTTACAGCTTCAATCCGTTGGATTTAATGATTTTAAACCATTCAGTATGGTGATTAATTATTTTAATTAATTGTGAATTAAATAATAGAGAATTGTTCTACAATTCAGGTTCTCAAAACCAATAAATAGTGAGTGAGAATGGTATATTTGAGTTTTGTGTTGGAGTTGAATTTTTCAGAAAAGAATTCATTATGTGGTTATCCCACATCGAAGGACGACTCAAGCTTGGGCCGTGGACAATGGGCCTTGGATCTGGAAATTAATATTTGGGCTTGGAACTTAAATAATTCTTGTCAAAATATTATCTTTTTGGACCAAATATAGTGCCCATTTAAAAGATGGGCTTAGAGCCCATTAATTAGTTAGTTGAAGTTGGGCTTGGCCCAATTGTCAAGAATTTCCACGATCGGCTCATGAAATGCTACGTAAAACTTCTTTAAAGTCATGACTGCCGGCAAGTCCCCATGGAGCCCACATCCTCTATAAAGTCATGATGACTGCTCATGATCTCTTGCGGGAGACAGCAAAAAATATATTGGCTCTGAAACACTCAATCTCATTATGCTTTGCTCTCAATATTAGCCGTACTTGCATCCTCTGCAACTGTCATTTAGAAACACACAAGCACCTGTTCTTTAATTGCCCAGCAACTAAAGTGGTATGGAAAACATCAAAGAATGGCAACAAATATGGAGGGCAATGACTAAAATTCCTAGCACAATCAAACACTTCCAAAGAGAAAGATCGAGCAAGCTCATCAATCATGCAACAAAGCAAAGAGTCTGGTCAAGAAATCAACTCTCTTTTGAAGATATTCCATTTGATGTCCAAATGATAGAAGGATATCAAGGTTAGTGTATTTTCATCACTCTATTCAATTCTTTCTTTACCTTTTTGATAATTTGGTAGCTCACATGGAAGCAGCTACCTTGAATGGAAGATGTTATGTTGCTTATCTTAGTTAGCTTTATTAATTATTTCCAACTTTAAAATGTACGCACTGATATTTGCATGCAGGAAAAGTAGTAGTGGGGAAAAGCCTCTATCAAATGAACGTTTTGTAGCTGCTCGATGAATTCGCTAAAAGAACACCTAAAGGTTGATCTCAACGATGGATCGAAGTTATCTTACTTGAAACTGAAACTCCACCATCTCAGTCTACACCTCCAATTATTCGATGAATTAATCAGTACTACACTCCACTTGTTCGACAAAACGCCAAAGAAATGGAAAATAAAATCGATGCTCTAATGCACATATCTGGATAATTCTTATGGTGAAATTGGATACCAAAGGCTTGACTCCAGCGGTGGGAAAGACTATGTGATGCTCGAAGCCTTGGCATTTTTATATGCTGAAAATTCACCCACAACATTTCCCCTCCAACCGTTCGATGAAATGCCTGAAAGAGGATTCTTGCTTGTACATTAAATTAATGGAAATAGTGCGGGTGTGTGAGGGGCTGCACTAGGCCCAACCGAAACGGCACACGTCAGAGTTTTTAAATTCTTGAACACAAAACCGAATCACTACCCCTGTCCCCGCAAAAATCAAAGGGTTCTCTTTCCTCGTTTGGTCTCGAGGTTTTAAGGAGGCCTGCCCCCAACCCGACGTACAAACTGGGGGTACGACGTGTGGCTTGGGTTTGGGCCCGGACCTTACCCATTATTGCTTAAACATTTTTTGATTTATACAGAATATGAAAACAATTCTTCAATAGCAGTTCTCTGTCAATTTATACAGAATATCAGAACTATTCTATCTATATCATGTTGTAATATTCTGTAGACGTACGATCGAGGGTTTTTTCATCAACTTCTTCCAAGTTGGTTTTTTCCCTCATTATGCTCATAATAATATTTCAACGTATTTTTCTTTAATTTGATGAATAAAAAAATTATTTTAATTGTGTTCTCAGGAGTCTATTCACTTTAGTACAATAGCGAAATTAAAGGGTATATTTTTAATCTTTTTACATGCTAATTGTGTGTGTTTGTACGCATGCATGGGCTGGGGATCTTGATTGATTGTGTAATTAAATAAAAAATGATGTTTCACTACTACAGAAAATAAGAAAATCTTTTTTTTAATAATTCATTCTCTATTTTTATTAATTTTAGGTTTTCATTTTGAACATTTTTTATTTATACTAGTAGAGATGTTACGTGCGTTGCACGTGGTACCAATATTTTATTTTCATTTTCTTTGTTACAAGTAAAAGAGATTATAATTTCAACATTTTCAAATATGGCTATTATTTTTATTATTATTTCTAAATATTTTTATTTGGATATGTGATGAAATGGCTAATAAACTTTCTCGTGAACAATGATCATTTGTGGATGATTATTTCTGGCGAGTCGTGGTTTGTCTATTGTAGTCAATTTCTTCAAGAAAAGATTTGAAGGTCTTTTCTCTTGAGCATCGATTACAAAGTGAAATATTTTTTTTCATATTATTGTTATATTCTTGTGGAGATAAATTTTCTAGTTTTATTTTTATTGAAATGATGACACTCGTTAGAACATTAATAACACATACATTATTTATCAAAAGAAAACCTACTTTAATGATGAAAAGGTCAATCTTTGTTTGATGTTCCTAATAGTGTTGCATCATTACATGATTCAAAACATACATGCATGTTTTGTTTGTGAATTCTATAACTGTTTTTACTTGCATGATCATAGGAATTCATGAAGAAATTTGAATCAAGTTAATTTCCTCTAAATATTTTTAGTTCCAAGTGATCCTACAAATTAATTAACTCCATAATGAACAAATTAATTAAGCCCATAATGATTGGGAAAGATCAAACTTAATAAGATTAATGGATCACGAACAACTTGACTTGTAATATCCAATCATATTGAATGTGATACTCAATATTGTGGGTATTGTGAGTAGACAAAGAGTCTCACAATTAGTGTAGTGTAGTGTTGTGAGTGGAGGAAGGAAAATATTTTGTGGTGGGGTAGTGTCCCAAAATGGAAATGGAAGCTTTTTCGTGGACGGACCAAAAAGAAAAACTGTGAATCTTTTTCGTGAACGGAGGGAGTATCCTTTAATTGAGTAAAAATAGAAACCAACTACCAATTAATAATATGTGAAAGATCTTAAATTTGAATTTATATATGTAAATTAATATTTTCTTTCTCCATCAAATGCAAATTTCAATCATAAGCTAAAATTAATTAATTAATGTCTGGAAGAAAAACATAGAAGCAATGTACTAGAAGCTAGCTTGTTTGAAAGTTTGGAGAATATGTTACCTTTAATGGTGATGATAAAGGATGTAAAACGTGTAATATCTAGAAAATTTGTTCAACTTAATAGATTAAGTGAATATACTAATAATTACTATATCAAATCATAATTAATCAGAAAGTTATGAGTTTTAGACTATGTGCATAAAATATACTACTACATTTTAAAATACTATAAGCTATTTTTTTCTGTTCGGTTTCAAATTGTCAAAGAAATTAAGGAACCAAATTAATGATTGTTCCACTATTGTGTTACCCGAATCATGCTCAATCCCCTAAATTGGTTTAAATTTATAATTTAAACTACAGATAATCATTTCTTAAAACTTTTTTTTTAAATCCTCATTTCTTAAAAATTCACATATAATTATTGTATTCATATTCATTTAGATATCTTTATAAGTATCATGTAAATAAAATATTTATAAATAAATTAATAATCTTTTAGAATATTTTTAATAATTATCTTAATTTTATTCTTCAAATAAAACTTTATCTTAATGTTGTTGTAATATAGATTAATTCTTTGTTGGCATAAATTAGTATTTATCAATAAAAATAATTGTATAGTACATTAGTATTTATTACTCTCTCTGTCCACCACTTTATTGCCACATTGGTTTTAAAAGTTAGTTGATTAGGTTGGTAGAATGTGCGTGGAATAAAGGGTCTCACTTTTGATGTAGAATATATTTTGAATTGTGTGGAGCCTATATATTGCCAAACATGAAATGTGACAAATCTTTTGTGGACGTACCGAAAAAAAATTATGATAAAAATGTTGTGGGCCGAGGGAGTAGTATTTATCGTTGTACTATTAATAATAAAATTATATTTCTAGATATTTGATTGGTCAGATAATTATTTTTGAATTTTTAAGCAATCAAGAAGGTCTTTTATGTTTGTTGTCATGAACTAAAATAATTAAAAATTTATGCACATCAGTGATTTTTAATTGAGGTACATTTAATCAATAATTTGTTTATCTACCCCATGATCTCAATTTTTAAAGAATTTTTTTTCTCAAATTCAGTTGTGTCATGAGTTTCTTTTGTCTCCAACTATTATTTGTAATTTTAATTTTTTGTTATTAACTTAATCTTCTATTCTTGTTTGCGAATTTGATGATCATGTGATTAAGTAGCTAGTATCAAATTGCTTGAGTCATCTCATCTAGATAATTAATTATTTTATTTTTTCGTTCATAATAATTAGTTAGTTATATAATAGTTGGTGGAAGAGTGTTATTACGAGAATGATTCTTATATATGTGAGGAGTTTATCCATAAGTCCAATTAAAATATAAATTTAATATAGATTTACAATATTGCCCTTAAAATTAATATTATAAGATAGATATATTAGGCAAATCCAATTTTGTAAGAATACACTCTTTTATAATAGTTATTATTATTATAGATATTCAATTAAAAATCTTGAATTTCACATCGAATGCTTAATAGTCCTCACCTATATACTAGAGAACCTATATAAGAGGAGTAGATATAATGTGCATTTTTCCATCTCATAATTATTTTGTACCGTCAATTTAATTTGATCAATTAATTATTAATTAAATGACTAAATAAATAGTTATATTATATTGAACCTTGCATACAATGATTGTAATATTGAACGGCTTGAAAAAATAATTAATTTACGTTCCCTTTTAAGCTAGTTTCGTAGCCAGCTTGAATTGTACGTAGCTGATTGAATGGTAATATTTAACGGCTTGAATTGTACAAGATTCTCCTTAGCGAGAGTTCTTTGGTTCAATCCCGCCTACTTATAGTGTAGTATATTTTTCACCTTGTGTGATGGTGTAGTGGTTTATTTAATAATATATATATACTCGCATAATTAAAAAAAATGGTACAATTTGTTTTTCTATATTTTCCCTAAGGTTAGATTTAATCCTCTACGAGCATCTCCAATTATTTACAATACAATAGTGTAAAGAGTACGTGATTCCATTTTCATCCATTTGAATGATCCAAACCAAGTCGGCCTTCCTATGGAAAGCATGGCAAGGCATATTACCAACAAAGGACATCTTGATTAAAAGAGGCATTTTACTGGTAATGATGGCTGCATCATGTGTCAATCTCAAACTGAATCGACTTCTCACTTACTTTCTTCTTGTTTTAAAGCACTACTAGTATGGACAAAAGTATGTGATTGGCTTGATCGTCAACTAATTTATGCAGCAGATTTAAAAAATCACTTTGAGGAATTTGTGAATTGTGTGGCCACAGTAAAAAGAAAAAGAAAATATTAGGCCTTATTTGGCAATGTACATTATGGAGGATTTGGAAGGCGAGTCTTCAAAGATATAACCAGATACTAGAAAGATTATGGAGAGTATCAAGTTTTGTTCATGGAAATGGTTGAAGTCACATAATCTATTATCTTCTTTTTGTGTCTCTCTACACGATTGGAGTTCACATCCTCACGACTGTTTTCCTGCAAAACTTTAGTTGAGGAGAAAAAAATGATGTTATTTATATAGTAATTAAAAAAGGAACGTGATCAAATTTACAAAAAAAAAGGGTTGTGGTTCCTTAATTTAAGGAATCACCGTTCATATTAAAAATTAAAATTACAAATTTAACACTTAATCACTTTTAAAGGAATAAATTTTAATATTAATACAATATAAATTAAATGAACGCAACAAGATCACTTTCTATTTTACACGGGAAGATTGCTTGGTATATATCTTCCCCTATATATATAATATTTGATTTTAGAGCAGTGTAATATATAGTATTACCTATAACTAACATTCCTTAATTATATCGTAAAACTTGAAGGACTTTTGTCGCAGCCCGAACCTCGATATTAGATGTCAAGGCCGATAGGTCCCACGACTTACACAATTTATGATTAACAAAGGAAATTGAGATAGCGACCCGGCTATCGTTCAAAAGAATAACCATACTTAACATGACGCAGCCCAAATCTATTACCCAGCTGAGCCCAACTGAATTACCCAATTGACCCCAATACTGGATTTACCCAAATTGACCCAAATAATTGGAATTACTCAAATTGATCGGCCATTGATTTACCCAAATTGACCTACTTGAATTACTCAAATTGATCACAATTTGGATTTACTCAAATGACCTGGCCAATTTGAATTACCTGAAATTGACTAAATAAATTGGATTTACCACTTTATAATTAATGTGACATATATGACTCGAGACGATCAACTGAAATTAATATGACATACATATCAATAAACATAACTCAAATCACTTGGAATCAAAAGACCTGATCAATCAAATAATCGACAATTGATCAAGAAGATGATATAATGACTTGAGGATCAAGAAAACAAGATAAAGAAAAATGTTTCGAGTTCGACAAAGCTTCATGGAATAGAGGTTTTATTAAATACATATCAAGACTAAGTTTCACGCAACTGTGACAAAAGAGTTCGACTATCAAAACATAGATCGACTCTAGGGTTTAAACAACTTCATCATAATAAAAAAATCATCTTAACATGGCAAATGAATACGAAAGACTATATGTATGACGACATATAATCTAGACTCTTTATTTTTCAAAATATTAACAACAACCAACATCCATCCAAACTCGTCATCGTATCCTCGCTAACTCCGCACGTTTTAGAAATAACATGTGGCCGAGTACTACGTACTCGGTGAACACATGCCGAAAACATTTGAAAGCTTTGCCGAATACGGCATATATGAAAACTTGCCGTAAAACATAATACGAGGATTTTCCGAAAACAACTCGTAAAATGCTAAAAATACTTTCTTTTCAAAACTCATTTGTCTGCGTACATTTATAACAAAGATGAACCATATCTACAAATAAATAATGGTGATGAGAAAGAGGCCTCTTTCTCAATCACTTGTAATCGGCATATCAAGGAAAGGCTCACGATTATGAATAATCGGCCTATCAAAGAAATGCGCACGATTACCAATGTGTACACGTATTTCACCTTGCGTGAAACCGAATTCGTCTTTCTGAAGTAGATGGTAACATACTTAAACATTTTTTTTTTAAAATCATTTGGCAAGTATCAAAACTTTGTAAAACATACGATATCATGCTTTTCACATATTTTAGTTTAGAAAGCCCACCTGATAAACTTAAGCTTTAAACTTTAAGCTTTAACGCTTGTAGCCCTTTTACTTCACGTTTCTGCTCCCGCTTCCGCTTGCTCCTTTAATCGAAACGGAATAACGATTTTAGAACGAGAGCTTTTATCGACTAACGACTTCGATATCCTTAACGAAATTCTATTCGAATTTCTATGTCGCAACTTGATGAAATTTGAGAATTCCTATCTTAACTTTTCAAACGTTCTTAATCTATCTTAATCTATCTAAATTCCTCATTAAGCATCAATATTAATCAATTCTCATACAACAATAATATTTATAAACTACTATTCATCACAACTAACTAAATCGATTTTAATCCGTCTAACGGATTCAGAAAATTTTCAATTTAATTCTATACCTTTATTTAATTATAACAAACATAATTATACTTTAAATACACACATTAACTCAATTAAACATATAAATTCCCAAATCGGGAAAATCAACCATAAGTAGAAAAATCTTTATTTCTTTGAATTAAATTTCCATAAAATTTTATAATACTTAATTTTTATTAAGAAGTTCATAAATGCAATTAATTTCTTAATTAAAATTTTATTAATATTTTATTTATTTATTTTAAATTTTCGGTTATTTTAAAATTAATATTTCTTTAATTATTTTCTCTTCTTTTTAATTTCTAATATACTTAATTATCATCTTAAGCTCATTTCTTCATTTAATTTCATTCAATTAAGTATTAATCTTTCAACCCTAATTTATATTCTTATTTAATCGGTTATTTTCTCAAAAATGAAATTGGTTGGAAATTTTTAAGTATTTCCAACATGAAACATTCTTAAAATACTTAACTAAACTCATTTATATCATTAAATCAATCATACAATTCATGTATTCATTATTTCCTATTTTCTTCTCATTTTCGAAAATTACCAATTGATAGCTAGGGTTTTCCATGCTTAAATCTAATTACATATTTGATCTTATAATCATATTCTAAGCATAATTCATGAAGAACAAATCATCATTCAATGCATAAATTAAAATTTAGCATTTTCTTCTAAATTTCGATTTTCATGCAACTTAGGGTTAGGGTTTTGATTTTTCTAATTTAATTACACAATTCATCATATAATCATGATATAAGCATCATATTAAGACATGAAGATTTACTAATCATTTCTAGGGTTTTTCCCAAAATAATCGACATATATATATTCATAACTAGAATTCTTCATGCATCATCTTAAGCTTAATATTTGATCATCTAACATCTTAAAATCATCATATAAACATCATTCTAAGAAATCAAGATCATCCAACTACTTCTTCATATTTCTTACAAATTTTCGACACATATATATATATATAATTCTTCCACCAAAGACATGAATCAAGAGCTTGGAAGAGAAGAATCTAAGCTTACTTGACTACTTGAGAGGATTGCTAGAAGTTGAAATCTTTGAGCTTGAAGATCAAGATGGTGTTCTTAAGTGTGTGTGAGTGTGTGTATTGAGAGAGAAGAGATGATCGAGAGGGAGAGAGAGAAGCTGCTGTTTGCTGTGTGTGTGCGTGTGGTGAGAGATGAGAGATGAGAGAGTTAGATAAATATAATCTAACAACCTAGGTTTAGAATTATAGGGTAGGTTATTATTTTATTAAAACTTAATGGCTAAGTTTTGGTTAATTCATTTAATTAGTTATTAATTCAATTAATTAACAACTAATTAATCTTCTAATAAGTCTCTAATTTCTCAACACAGTAATTAAGATTAAGGTTTCACGAACCTTAGATAAAAATCTCACAGAAAGAATCGGAGATTTGAAGCATTTTCAAATCGACCGAAACTAAATTTTTAAGCGATTAATTACGTAAAATTTCACGTAATTAATTTAAATTCTTCTCTTAGTCAATTAACGACTAAACATTTATTATCTATTGATAAATGTAAAAACTTCTTCATTTCGGATTAACCGAGATGATAAAAATTAATTAAAACTCATTTTTCCGGTAGAATATATCTGCCGGATATAATTTTCGGAAAGAAAATCTTTATTTTACTAAAATTCTTGTCTTTCTCGTAAGATTAATTATTTTAATTATTTAAGAAAGACGGGATACTACATTCTCTCCCCCTAAAAATAAATTTCGTCCCGAAATTTACTTACCTCTCGGAAGAGTTCGGGATACTTTTCTCTCATTTTGCTTTCTAACTCCCATGTTGCTTCTTCTAGTCCATGATGCCTCCATTTGATTTTTACTGACGCGATCGACTTATTTCTAAGTTGTTGGACCTTCCGATCCAAAATCGCTTCAGGTTTCTCTTCATAACTGAGATCTGGTTCAAGGACTACTTCTTCTCGACGAATGACGTGCTTAGGATCAAACATATATCTCCGCAACTGAGATACATGAAACACGTTATGTGAATTTCCAAAACTTGGCGGTAAAGCTAGCTTATATGCTACTTGACCTATTCTTTCCAGAATTTCATATGGTCCTATGTAGCGAGGCTTAAGCTTTCCTTTAACACCAAATCGTTGAATTCCTTTTGAAGGCGAAACTTTCAAGAAAACTTTATCACCCACATTGAATTCTAATGCTGATCTTCTGACGTCAGCATAAGACTTCTGACGGTCTTGTGTTTCTTTAATTCTTTGTTTGATTTGACGCACAATCTTTATCATTTCTTCCATCGAATCAGGCCCTAATATTTTTCTCTCGCCCACATCATCCCAATGGAGCGGAGATCTACACTTCTTTCCATAAAGGGCTTCGTAGGGCGCCATGCCAATCGTCATTTGATAACTGTTGTTGTAAGCAAATTCAACAAGAGGTAAAATTTGTTCCCATTGACTTCCTCGATCTAAAACAACGAGCTTCTCAACATATCCTCCAAGATCTGAATGGTTCTTTCTGATTGACCATCCGTTTGAGGATGAAAAGCCGTACTGAAGTTCAATTTGGTACCTAATTCTTCTTGCATACTTCTCCAAAAATGAGAAGTAAATTTTGAGTCTCGATCCGAAGTGATCGACTTAGGTACTCCGTGCAATCGCACAATTTCTCGCACGTACAGCTGAGCTAACTTATCTGCGCCATAAGTTATGGGAATAGGTATAAAATGTGCAGATTTTGTAAATCTATCCACTATTACCCATATCGCTGTATTTCCTCGTTTGGATCTAGGTAACCCAGTTACAAAATCCATGGTAATTTTATCCCATTTCCACTCTGGAATATCTAAAGGTTGTAGCTTCCCATAGGGTCTCTGATGCAATGCCTTTACTTGCCGACAAAGCTAAACATCTTTCCACAAAAGAAGCTATGTCTCTTTTCATTCCTTCCCACCAAAATGTTTGTTTCAAATCTTGATACATTTTGGTGCCTCCAGAGCCGAATAAGGAGTTTCATGAGCTTCGCTCATGATTTCATTCCTTAATTCTTCATCATTCGGCACACAAATTCTTCCTCGATACAAGTGAGAACATTATCTCCTGCCTCCTTAAAATTTTCATTTTTCTCTTGACGAATTTTCATTCGTAACTTTTCCAATTTCTCGTCTTTTCTTTGAGCATTGGAAATTCTCAATCTTAAATCTGGAATTATTTCCATAGCTGCAACCATTTGCTCAACAGATTGCGGAGGTAGAATTACTTCTAACCTTAGTTCTTCGAAACTCTTAATGAGTTCTTTCTCTTGAGTTAGAAGAAATCCAAATTCCGATTTTTCCTTTTCTGCTTAACGCATCAGCAACTACATTTGCTTTTCCTGGATGATAGGAAATTTTACAATCGTAGTCTTTAACTAACTCGAGCCATCTTCTTTGTCTCATATTTAATTCTTTCTGCTCAAAGAAATATTTGAGACTCTTGTGATCTATGAAGATTTCACATTTCGTTCCATAAAGATGGTGTCTCCAGAGTTTTAAAGCATGTACTACTGCTGCTAGTTCCAAATCATGAGTTGGATAGTTTATTTCATGAGGTCTAAGCTGTCTAGAAGCATATGCAATAACTCTTCCTTCTTGCATCAGGACACAACCTAGTCCGTTCTTTGATGCATCTGTGTAAACAACATAATCTTTATCCGAATCTGGAACTGATAGCACTGGGGCAGTGGTCAATCTCTTTTTAAGTTCTTGGAAACTTTCCTCACATTCTTCTGACCACTTGAATTTTGATTCTTTCTTTAGGAGATGGGTCATTGGCTTAGCTATTTTGGAGAATCCCTCGATAAATCTCCGATAGTAGCCTGCTAGACCTAAGAAACTCCTAATTTCATGTGGTGTGGTTGGAACTTTCCATTCCTGAACTGCTTGTACTTTTGAAGGGTCAACTTTGATTCCTTCAGGAGATACAACATGTCCAAGGAAATGTACTTCTCTTAGCCAAAATTCACATTTACTAAATTTGGCATACAATCTTTCGGTTCTCAACCTTTTCGTATCAGCTTCGTAGATGTTCCTCGTGTTCTAATTCATTCTTTGAATACACGAGAATATCATCAATGAAAACTACGACAAACTTGTCCAAGAATTCATGGAATACTCTATTCATGAGATCCATAAATACTGCTGGAGCATTCGTCACACCAAATGGCATTACTACAAACTCGTAGTGGCCATATCTTGTTCTGAAAGCTGTCTTGGAAATATCTTCTTGCTTAACCTTTAATTGGTGATAACCAGATTTCAGATCAATCTTCGAGAATACACTTGCTCCTCTGAGCTGATCAAATAGATCATCTATTCTCGGCAAAGGATATTTGTTTTTCAAGGTTAATTTGTTTAATTCTCGGTAGTCGATGCACATCCTCAAACTACCATCCTTCTTTTTAACAAACAGAATTGGTGCTCCCCACGGAGAAACACTAGGTCTAATGAAACCTAGGTCAAGTAACTCTTGCAGTTGAATTTTCAATTCTTGCAACTCCTTTGGGGCCATTCTGTATGGTGACTTGGAAACGGAGGCGATCTGGTTCAAGATCTATTGTGAACTCTACTTGCCTATACGGTGGCAATCCTGGCAAAACTTGTGGAAATACGTCTCGAAATTCTTTGACCACAGCTACATCTTCAATGCTGCTCTCCTTATCTTCCTTCTTGTTGAGATAGATAAGATATGCTTTCACATCTTTCTTTTTCAACACTCTCCTTGCTTGAACTGCCGAAATAATCGGCGATTTCTTACAACTTCTTTCTATCCCGAAAAATAGAGTTGGTTCCCGACTGTGCATATGAAATGAAATTTGCCTTTGCTTGCATTGAATGCTTGCAAAATTCTCGGTCAACCAATCCATTCCCAAGATAATATCTATATCCCACATTTTAATTAAATTTAGGGTTTTTGCTAACATCTTAAGAGATCCTAATTCAATCTCTATATTAGGACAGATGCGAGTAACTGAGGTAGATTTACCTAACGGTGTTGTTACTCTCAAGTCTTGACTAGCACGTTCTACTTTAAGACCAAGATTATCTACGCATGCATCGATATAAATGAATGCGATGCACCCGCATCAAATAAAATTATAACGGGTATGCCATTTAATTGACCCATACTGTCAAATTTCCTTGATCTTTGTCGAACGGCTTCTGATCAAGAGCAAAAACCCTTTGATATTGCTGCTGGGGTTCCATTCTCAAATGCTGGGGTTGCTTTTGCTTTTGCTGGAATCGCGGCCCTTGGCGATTCCGTTGCTGCTGCCGTTGCTGAGGAACAACTTCTATTGCCTTCAATCTCTGAGGCGGGTTCTGAGTTGGTCTACTTCCTCCTGCTCCTTGCGCTTAGTTGGGCAATCGATACGAATAATGACCAACTTGACCACAAGTATAGCGCCTATTACTTCCGGCCTTGCATATCCCTTGATGCATCTTGCCACACTTGGAACATGGAGACATTCCTTGATAAGTTTGAGATGAACTCGCCTTGATTGACGAAAGGCCGTTTGAATCGTCCTTGATTAAATTGCCGCCGTTGATGACGTTGTTGTCCTTGCGTCCTTGCCGTGGCTTCTTACTAGGTTGACTTCCAAAATTCCATTTTCGTTTCGACTTTGGTTGAACGGCCGCGGATTTGTCAGCATCCTTTGGGGTTTGAACTTGTGTGGTCCGAAGTCCGAGAAGACTTATCCGGCTGCATTGCCAATTCCATATCCAAAGCTCGTTTAAAGTCTCGGCATACGATAATGCACTTTGGTAGCCGAACGATTCTTATTTCCCTCGCCGAAGACCCGCTCGGAAAAGTTCAGCCATTTTCTCGTCTGTGTCCACCTTATCTTGAGCAAAACGTGCCAAATCACAAAATTCGCGATCATAGTCGGCTACTGACTTCTTACCTTGCTTGAGATTAGCAAACTCATTCTCCTTCTGCTTTCGATAACTTCGAGGAACGAATTTTTCGAACAAAGCATCCTTAAATTGTTCCCACGTCGAGTTCTCCAAACTTGTTCGGGGGTATATGCCCTTTGACGAGCTTCCCACCGCAATCCGCGGATCCCTTGAGCCGATAAGACATGCATGTTAGACGTTCTTGATCCGTACATCGAAGAAAACGGAAAATTCTTTCCAAATAAGCACGAATCCACTCTTCGGCTTCTGAAGGACTTCCTCTTCCATCGAGAGTTGGAGGATTTTGCCGCAAAAATAATTCTTCTATTCTCCTTTCAGGTTGAGGAGGAGGTGGGGTAGGTTCTCTTTCGTTTTCATTTTCAACCCTTCCTCGACCTCGGCCTCTTGGTCTACCTCTTGGCGGCATTTTCTAATTAACCAGGATTTTCATTCGAATTATTCTTTCTTTCTAACAAAGTTTTATTCTTTAATAAAAATTATTCTTTCTTTAAAAGTATTTTAAGGGAAATAAATTTTTCTAGGTTTTAGAATTTAGAAAAATTTTCTTATCACTTCTTTAATGCATAATATACTCATCGTACTTTTAATGAATCACACCATTCATACTCATCACCATTTATGCTTATCAAAACTTTCAATTACATTTAACAGGCTCATACTATTTAATGAATCAAAGATTCACAAACATCATCATACATTGTAATCCCATAATTTAACTTCTTATTATCATCATGAACAATTTAAACAATTCTCTATTGTCATAGATAATGAATCAACAATTCATTCATTACTAAAATCACAAAAATATTTCAAGGACACATATTTTTCATACTTATCTTTGCTAAGAAAAAATTTAGCTAATATATATTCCTAATATTTCAAGGAAATAATTGCATCATCTTGGCATATAAACTTCATCATAACTTTAATGAATCAAAAGATTTACGCTTATCATCAAATAATCACTAAAAAAAAGAAAAAAATTCCAGTAGAAATTTTTTTTATATATATATACCTATTTATTTAATTAGCTCTTCATTCTTTATAATCAAGAGATGAATAATATCATCTTGATGTACAAACTTCCTCATAAATCTCTTTTGAGATTTTTAACTTTATCTCAACATTTTTTTTTAACTAAATAATTACTAACTAAGCTAACGATAGCGAATAACTAATGGAACGAATAAAACGAACGACGCACTAAACTGATGATAGTCGAATAATGAACGAAACGATTAACGAACGAAACTAACGAAGAATGAAAGGAACTACAACGAAACGAACTACGAACAAAATAAACGAAGAATGAACAACTACGAACGACAACGGAATGGACGAATAAACCCCGGCGCTGGATCGAACTATCCCACGCCAAGATCGCCGTCCCACGCGCAGACGTCGCGCGGCCAAGAAGAGATTTCCTTCATGCGCGCGCGACTTGACCTCCGGCGGATTGTCCCGCTCTACACCAACCCGCGCCCGATGCTGAAATTGTCGTGGGGCTGGCGCGCCGCGCTCTGTGGTCGCGTTCGGTGCCGGTTCGACGCTTTGTCTTGTTTTCTTCGTCCGAGCTTTTAATCGATCTTTTTTTTTTTATTCCTTAAACCTCACTTCTTTACTTTAACTTCTATTATCTAAACCTCAGTCAGCTGGATTCACTCACTGAATTACCCAAATTGAACTCGACTGAATTAACTCACTTGGACTCGATCATTGAATTACGGTGATTTACTCACTGACCTATTGGATTTACTCACTGACTCCACACTGGATTTACTCATTTGGACTCGATCACTTGGATTTACTCACTGACTCGGCCACTGGATTTACTCGACTCGGATTTACTCAGTTTTTCCAGCTAGCTTTGATTTCCCAGCTGATCTTTGCTCAACTTACTTCTTCATTTAGTAGGAAAATTTGCCTCTTTGAGGACTTTTACAATAGGTAGGGAATTATTTACACCCAAAAATTCCCTATATGAACCGTGATTTTCTAACATCACACATAGTGTTTTTATCGGAGCGGAATTCTACGTCGCTTCCGATTCGCTATACTATCATATTATGCTTCTATGTTCAAGAACTTATTTACAACATAATTGTTAAAAGTTGTTCGCTTACTAGTCTATTACATATATTTACATCATTATCTTTTTTTTTTTTTTTTAACTTCCCAACACTTCCCTTCACTGCTCATCCTCTGACGGATCCTCTTCTTCTTCCTCCTCTTCGTCGCCTCTCGGATCCTCCTCACTTGGATCTTCTTCCTCCGTTTCCGTGCTCTCCTCTGCCCTCTCCACTCCGTCCAAAGTCACACGAGGGGCATAAGTAATATCCTCTCCCGGCGACGGCCTAAAGCTAGGCTGAAAACTCAAATGAGTAAATGGTATTCTACGGAGGTGGGAGTATCCTTCAGTTGGTCCAACTTCTGGATCAACGTCATCCTCGTCACTATCATAGTGACGTGGTCCAGAGGTGCTAGCCACATTAGGGTCAAATAGAATAGGCTGGGCTTCAACTATGGCATCAAGCTCTGAAGAATTCAAAGCTTGCAATGTTTCAACGGAAGGATCATTTGGAACTTCCTCAAAAGAAGCTGAGGCTACGCCGTTAGGCAAAACAGAAGGCTCAGGAACAAAGGTTTGAGTCTCAATTTGGGAGGGAGACGAAACATAGCCATTTGCCAATGGCTCAACAAGAAAAGAGTTAACATCAAATCCATTATCTCCATGGATGGGAGAAGCAATTGGTTCGGGATTTTCTGGAGGATTCTGATCCAGAATAGGGTAATCTTGGGGCATGAGATGTTGTAAACCAAACTCACCAACAGGAATCAATGGCTGATATGGTCCAGGAGGTGGGTACGAGAAACACATATATTGAGTACTAATTGCAGCTATGAACGCTCTGCAATCTCCAAACAAGACACCATCCCAAAATTGGGGAGTAACGTACCTTGCAGCAATCGATGTCGCCCACTCCCCGCCAATCCTCGCAAGCTAGAGGAACTAGCCTAACTATGCCAATAACTCCCGAGATATTTGATTCATGGATGTCCATCCAAACCCTATGGTACCGAGCTAAAAACTCTGCTAGGGTTTCTGTGTAGCTCATATGTATGTGGTGAAATTCAATCATCGCTGCTACGCTTCTAGAGTTGGACATCCTATAAAAGAAAATTTAAATAATTAACCAAACTGAAATTACGAATAGTTTTGAGAATCCACTGTCTCAACATACTCAATGTCGCTTCCAAAAGGGTGTTCCGGGCTCATGTTACATTCCACAGATAAATACTCAACTTGCTTGCACAACTGATCCATTATCTCGCTTATGATTGATCACCAACAACCAATCACATTAGAGGCTAAAACATAACAATTATATATATACTTCAACTTCCAAACTTCATAACTAGAAACGGTTGAAATTCGTACCGGATAAGCCGGATGAGACGAGAGATCTTTGGACTTCGTTGTTGTTAAAAACTAACTAGTCTAGGAATTCAAACCGTACTAGACTTTCGTAAAAACAACTTGGAGCGAGAAGACATTGCTCTAAACTAATCTAGGGTTTCAAATAGACTAGGTTTTAGAAAATATTATTCGAGCGATGACCCGCTCTGATACCACTCTGTCGCAGCCCGAACCTCGATATTAGATGTCAAGGCCGATAGGTCCCACGACTTACACAATTTATGATTAACAAAGGAAATTGAGATAGCGACCCGGCTATCGTTCAAAAGAATAACCATACTTAACATGACGCAAATTTAAATCTATTACCCAAATTGAGCTGATGAATTACCAATTGGACCCAATACAATGATTTACCCAAATTGACTGGCCAATAATGGATTACTCATTGACTCAAATGATGATTTACTCAATTGACTGGCTACAATGAATTACTCACTGACTACCAATTGATTTACTCACTGACCGGTGGGCCATTGGAATTACCTAAATTGACTCAAATTGGATTTACCTGTTGGACCAATGGAATTACCAGTGACTACCAAATTGGATTTACCACTTTATAATTAATGTGACATATATGACTCGAGACGATCAACTGAAATTAATATGACATACATATCAATAAACATAACTCAAATCACTTGGAATCAAAAGACCTGATCAATCAAATAATCGACAATTGATCAAGAAGATGATATAATGACTTGAGGATCAAGAAAACAAGATAAAGAAAAATGTTTCGAGTTCGACAAAGCTTCATGGAATAGAGGTTTTATTAAATACATATCAAGACTAAGTTTCACGCAAACTGTGACAAAAGAGTTCGACTATCAAAACATAGATCGACTCTAGGGTTTAAACAACTTCATCATAATAAAAAAAAATCATCTTAACATGGCAGCGGAATACGAAAGACTATATGTATGACGACATATAATCTAGACTCTTTATTTTTCAAAATATTAACAACAACCAACATCCATCCAAATTTCGTCACATTCGTATCCTGCTAACTCCGCACGTTTTAGAAATAACATGTGGCCGAGTACTACGTACTCAGTGAACACATGCCGAAAACATTTGAAAGCTTTGCTGAATACAGCTATATATGAAAACTTGCCAGAAAACATAATACGAGGATTTTTCTGAAAACAACTCGTAAAATGCTAAAAATACTTTCTTTTCAAAACTCATTTGTCTGCAGACATTTATAACAGTATGAACCATATCTACAAATAAATAATGGTGATGAGAAAGAGGCCTCTTTCTCAATCACTTGTAATCGGCATATCAAGGAAAGGCTCACGATTATGAATAATCGGCCTATCAAAGAAATGCGCACGATTACCAATGTGTACACAGATTTCACCTTGCGTGAAACCGAATTCGTCTTTCTGAAGTAGATGGTAACATACTTAAACATTTTTTTTTTAAAATCATTTGGCAAGTATCAAAACTTTGTAAAACATACGATATCATGCTTTTCACATATTTTAGTTTAGAAAGCCCACCTGATAAACTTAAGCTTTAAACTTTAAGCTTTAACGCTTGTAGCCCTTTTACTTCACGTTTCTGCTCCCGCTTCCGCTTGCTCCTTTAATCGAAACGGAATAACGATTTTAGAACGAGAGCTTTTATCGACTAACGACTTCGATATCCTTAACGAAATTCTATTCGAATTTCTATGTCGCAACTTGATGAAATTTGAGAATTCCTATCTTAACTTTTCAAACGTTCTTAATCTATCTTAATCTATCTAAATTCCTCATTAAGCATCAATATTAATCAATTCTCATACAACAATAATATTTATAAACTACTATTCATCACAACTAACTAAATCGATTTTAATCCGTCTAACGGATTCAGAAAATTTTCAATTTAATTCTATACCTTTATTTAATTATAACAAACATAATTATACTTTAAATACACATATTAACTCAATTAAACATATAAATTCCCAAATCGGGAAAATCAACCATAAGTAGAAAAATCTTTATTTCTTTGAATTAAATTTCCATAAAATTTTATAATACTTAATTTTTATTAAGAAGTTCATAAATGCAATTAATTTCTTAATTAAAATTTTATTAATATTTTATTTATTTATTTTAAATTTTCGGTTATTTTAAAATTAATATTTCTTTAATTATTTTCTCTTCTTTTTAATTTCTAATATACTTAATTATCATCTTAAGCTCATTTCTTCATTTAATTTCATTCAATTAAGTATTAATCTTTCAACCCTAATTTATATTCTTATTTAATCGGTTATTTTCTCAAAAATGAAATTGGTTGGAAATTTTTAAGTATTTCCAACATGAAACATTCTTAAAATACTTAACTAAACTCATTTATATCATTAAATCAATCATACAATTCATGTATTCATTATTTCCTATTTTCTTCTCATTTTCGAAAATTACCAATTGATAGCTAGGGTTTTCCATGCTTAAATCTAATTACATATTTGATCTTATAATCATATTCTAAGCATAATTCATGAAGAACAAATCATCATTCAATGCATAAATTAAAATTTAGCATTTTCTTCTAAATTTCGATTTTCATGCAACTTAGGGTTAGGGTTTTGATTTTTCTAATTTAATTACACAATTCATCATATAATCATGATATAAGCATCATATTAAGACATGAAGATTTACTAATCATTTCTAGGGTTTTTCCCAAAATAATCGACATATATATATTCATAACTAGAATTCTTCATGCATCATCTTAAGCTTAATATTTGATCATCTAACATCTTAAAATCATCATATAAACATCATTCTAAGAAATCAAGATCATCCAACTACTTCTTCATATTTCTTACAAATTTTCGACACATATATATATATATAATTCTTCCACCAAAGACATGAATCAAGAGCTTGGAAGAGAAGAATCTAAGCTTACTTGACTACTTGAGAGGATTGCTAGAAGTTGAAATCTTTGAGCTTGAAGATCAAGATGGTGTTCTTAAGTGTGTGTGAGTGTGTGTATTGAGAGAGAAGAGATGATCGAG
Source organism: Agastache rugosa (assembly GCA_031470985.1). Classification (NCBI taxonomy): domain Eukaryota; kingdom Viridiplantae; phylum Streptophyta; class Magnoliopsida; order Lamiales; family Lamiaceae; genus Agastache; species Agastache rugosa. The sequence goes on along the minus strand of CM062603.1, from coordinate 33,697,312 downwards.
AGGAGAGAGAGAAGGCTGGCATTTCTTGTGTGTGTGCGTGTGGTGAGAGATGAGAGATGAGAGAGTTAGATAAATATAATCTAACAACCTAGGTTTAGAATTATAGGGTAGGTTATTATTTTATTAAAACTTAATGGCTAAGTTTTGGTTAATTCATTTAATTAGTTATTAATTCAATTAATTAACAACTAATTAATCTTCTAATAAGTCTCTAATTTCTCAACACAGTAATTAAGATTAAGGTTTCACGAACCTTAGATAAAAATCTCACAGAAAGAATCGGAGATTTGAAGCATTTTCAAATCGACCGAAACTAAATTTTTAAGCGATTAATTACGTAAAATTTCACGTAATTAATTTAAATTCTTCTCTTAGTCAATTAACGACTAAACATTTATTATCTATTGATAAATGTAAAAACTTCTTCATTTCGGATTAACCGAGATGATAAAAATTAATTAAAACTCATTTTTCCGGTAGAATATATCTGCCGGATATAATTTTCGGAAAGAAAATCTTTATTTTACTAAAATTCTTGTCTTTCTCAGAAGATTAATTATTTTAATTATTTAAGAAAGACGGGATACTACAACTTTTATATATAGCTCAAGCATAATATAAAGATATCTTGTATAGTAATATTCTTATGTGTATCTATATTTGAAAAGGTTCCAAGCCACATAAATTTATGCAATATTTTAAAGAAAAAATAGCAGGATAAGTATACATTACATCTTTCATAAAAGTGGTCCATTGGGCCACCCCTAATTTAACAGTATCCTAATTTTGAGATCCTATGTATGAAAAACAGAAAACACGTGCTCAAAAAAAGGAAAACAAAAACAAAACAAACAGTAAATAATTGCTAGCTAGCCCACCATTTTTCATCTTCTTTCCCCTTCACTGCAGTAGAGATTTAGAGGCACCAAGGTGTAGTACACAAGCAGTTCGGATGTGCGACACATGCAAAGTGTTTTAATTTAATGTGTTGTAAATTTAAACTTTGAATTAAAACACTTTACATGTATCGCACATCCCAACTGCTTGTGCACTACACTTTGGTGCGTCTAAGTCTCTACTCTTCTCTGCAATCGCGATCTCATTTTTGTTAGCTGTCGATTCCTTGTCTTCTTTAAATAGCTGCGGTCCCAGTTACTCTACTATCCACGTTCTTTACACCAGTTTAATAGATTCTAGCAGAAGTCTAGGACAACACGTGTTCTTTCTTTTTCCATTTCCATTTCCTTAGTTTTTTATTTAAAAACTAATTAAATTCTATATATTTTAACTTTCCACATAGGCACAACGTAGTGTAAAAGTAATCAGGTCAAATGGAAATAAATAAATAAACAAAATGAAGGCAAAACACATAACGTGCCTAAACGTTTATATTCCACATGTCAATAACTATTAATAATAAAAAGGTAATTAATCACAAATACATAATTAGGTAATTTGAGTGGCTAATAAGATCAACTTCAACAAAATTAAAAGAGGTTAGACAGAAAAAGTTAAATAAATTAAGCCCAATATATAAAGGCAAAAACTCTTGTACAACAGATGTACCATACATCCGGTTTGACTCGATCCATGCCCAACCCACGCGTGTTTGTATGTATATATTGAGAAAATGGAGAATATAAGCATATTTGGTTGTTTGGTCTAATGGTTAAAGCTTGCTCTTTCAACTTGGAGGTCCCGTTGTTCGACCCCCTTAAACTTTAGGTTTATTTTTTGGCCTTTTCTATTTCCTTTTCTTTTTTTCTTTTGTTTATTATCTTTTATTTTCAATTTTTTTAATTCTTTCTTCTTCTTTTTTTTTTTAAAATTTTCGAATTTCATTTTTAATTTCCTTTCCTTTTCTTCTTTTGTTCTACTATATTTTATTTTCATTTTTTTAATTCTTTCTTCTTCTTCTTTTTTTTAAATTTTCGAATTTCATTTTTAATTTTTTTACATTTTTAAGGAAAAATATTACTTTTGTATTTTTCTATCTCTTTCTTTTTTTCTTTAGTTTTGTCATCTTTTATTTTAATTTTTTAAAATTCTTTCTTCTTCTTTTTTTTTTAATTTTCAAAATTTATTTTTAAATTTTTTTACATTTTTAAGGAAAAATATTACTTTTGTTCACAACTATTGTTACTTTTTTCCACAATAAATATTAATTTTCGTATTTGGATGAATTATTATACGTTCAAATGTTAGTTTTCTTCACGAAAATTATTACCCTTCATCACATCAAATGTTACTTTCGTAAATATTACTACGACAATTATTACTTTTGATCACATCAAATGTTATTTTCGAAAATATTACCACGATAATTGTTACTTTTGTTTAAGAAAGTTGTTACTTTTCGTCACAAATGGTACTTTCGAAAATGTTATTTTTGTTTACGACAATTATTGCTTTTGAAAATATTACTTTTATTTACGACAATTATTACTTTTGAAAATGTTACTTTTGTTTACGATAATTGTTACTTCCTGAGTCCACTATAAATGTAACACAATTTCCATTTGCATACGTCCACGATAAGTGTAGCATTTTCCATTTTAGGAAATGACCCCACCTACTACTCTTATTTTAAATATCACACCAATTTATTATGATGGGTTTCTTTCTCTACTCAAAACCAATCTACCAATCTGCTTTTGTTCACAACAATTGTGACTTTCGAAAATGTTACTTTTGTTTACGACAATTGTTACTTTTTATCAAATCAAATGTTACTTTTATTTACGATAATTGTTATTTTTGAAAAATGTTACTTTTAATTACGATAATTGTTACTTTTTATCACATCAAATGTTACTTAAAAAGTATTTTTTTTTGTTTAAGATAATTGTTACTTTAGAAAATGTTGTTTTTGTTTACGACAATTGTTATTTCGAATGTTACTTTTGTATACGACATTATTTGCGTTACTATAGTTCATGACAATTGTTATTTTTTATCACATCAAATGTTACGTTGAAAAATATTACTTTTATTTACGACAATTATTACTTTGCAATATGTTACTTTTGTTTACGATAATTGTTACTTTTCATCACATCAAATATTACTTTCGAAAATGTTACTTTTATTTATGACAATTGTTACTTTTGAAAATATTACTTTTGCTTACGACAATTGTTACTTTTGAAAATGTTACTTTTGTTTACGACAATATTTGTTACTTTTGTTTATGACAATTATTATTTTTTATCACATCAAATATTACTTTGGAAAATATTGCTTTATTTGCGATAATTTTTACTTTGAAAAATGTTACTTTTATTTACGACAATTGTTACTTTGAAAAATGTTACTCCCTCCGTCCCACTATTTCAGGCTCATTCTTTTGCTTTTTGTGAGACAAAAAGTAAAAGAATGAGCCAGAAATAGCGGGACGGAGGGAGTACTTTTGTTTACGACAATTGTTACTTTTTATCACACCAAATATTACTTTAAGAGTATTACTTTTGGTTACGGTAATTGTTCATGACAAATACAAGAAAAATTGAAATTAATAAATTCTATTGATTGAATTAATAAATAATAATTGTAGTATATTTAAAAGAACGTAAAAGAAAAAAAATAATAAGACATGAAAATTATATAAAATAAGAAAGAGAGAAAAATAATTGTTACTTTTTATCACATTAAATATTATTTTAAAAGTATTACTTTTATTTTCGACAATTGTTTATGACAAATACAAGAAAAATTGAAATTAATAAATTCTATTGATTGAATTAATAAATAATAATTGTAATATATTTAAAAGAAAGAAAAAAGAAGAAAAATTTAATAAGACATGAAATAAGAAAGAGAGAAAAAAAGAATAAAAATAAAATAAAAAAGAGAGATAAAAGAATAAAAATAAAATAAGAAAGAGAGATAAAAGAATACAATCAAGAAACAACTAAAATGATGCTACCAAGAGTTGAACACGCAACCTCTTGGTTAATAGGGAAAGACCGAAACCTCTTGGCCAAATGATGCATATGTTAGACACTTAGCGTACATTTATATAAATTTGTTATACAGATCGGATGCGGGTCAAATCTGACCCGATCCGACCCGGCCCGAATATATTATTTTATTGTAAACCTAATTAAATACTCCCTCCGTCTACAAAAAGTGTGATTTTATTTTCTTTTTAGGCCGTCCGCAATAAGTGTGGTCTTTTCATTTTTGAAAATGATCCACTAACTTTCTAATATTTTAAACCTCACAACAAATCAAAATAGTTGGTCACATTCTCCACTCACAATACATTTACCCAGCACATTCTTAAAATCCGTATCATTCCCTCCGGACCACACTTTTCGTGGACGGAAGGAGTAATATTGAAAGCTTAAAGTCAAAGCCGGCGTCAATAGTCTCGCATTCCTCTTCATTCTTCTTCAACCCTTTCAGCTTCAGCCACCGTCCGCCGATGAATGAAAGAAAACTTTAGGCCTTATTTGGTAATGTACATTGTGGAAGATATGGAAGGCGAGTCTTCAAATATAAAACATCAGATACCGGAATGATTATGGAGAGTATCAAGTTTTGTTCATGGAAATGATTGAAATCACATAATCTATTATCTTCTTTTTGTGTCTCTCTACACTATTGGAGTTCACAACCTCACGACTGTTTTCCTACAAACTTTAGTTGAGGATACAAAAATAATGTTATTTAGTAATTAAAAAAGGAACATGATCAAATTTCCAAAAAAATAAAGGGACGTGGTCCCTTAACTTAAGGAATCACCGTTCATATTAAAAATTAAAATTACAAATTTAACACTCACTTTTAAAGGAATAAATTTTAATATTAATACAATATAAAAAACTGACCATATAGATCAAATTAAATGTACGCAACATCAAGATCACTTTTTATTTTATACGGGAAGATTGCTTTGTATATATCTTCCCCTATATATATAATATTTGATTTTAGAGCAGTTTAATATATAGTATTACCTATAAATAACATTCCTTAATTATATCGTAAAACTTGAAGGACTTTTATATATAGCTCAAGCATAAGATAAAGATATCTTGTATAGTAATATTCTATCTGTATCTATATTTGAAAAGGTTCCAAGCCACACAAATTTATGCAATATTTTAAAGAAAAAATAGCAGGATAAGTATACATTACATCTTTCATAAAAGTGGTCCATTGGGCCACCCCTAATTTAACAGTATCCTAATTTTGAGATCCTATGTATGAAAAACAGAAAACACGTGCTCAAGAAAAAGGAAAAAAAATACTCCCTCTGTCCCATTATTCTTGTCTTGTATTCCCTTTTGGGCTGTCCCGTTATTCTTGTCATGTTTCCATAAAAGGAAATATGCTTCTCTCATAAAAAGTTATGGGCTCCACCACTTTCTATCTTTTTACCCTTTAAACACCCTTCTCCTTAATACCCGTGCCCAAAAGAAATGAGACAACAATAATGGGACGGAGGTAGTAGTAAATAATTGCTAGCTAGCCCACCACTTTTCGTCTACTTCCCCCTTCACTGCGGTCCCTCGCGATCTCATTTTTGATAGCCGTTGATTCCTCGTCTTCTTTAAATAGTTGCGGTCACAGTTACTCTACTATCCACGCTTCTCTACACAAGTTCAATACTTCCTCCGTCTCAATAGCAAGATCTTTTTTTCCAGTGTTTCAATAGTAAGGTTTCAATCCAAATAAGAAAATAATTAGTATGTAATAAGGGAGCATGAGATAACTTTAAAAAACTAAAAGGGTGTGGTTGTTAGATTACTTTTAATTATAATACTCTTTAATAAAGTGAAACAACTTACTTTATACACTTAACCTCTTTTTCTTAATATTTATGCCCAATAAAAAGGGGACCTTGCTATTGGGACGGAGGGAATAGATTCTAACTGATGTCTAGGACAACACGTGTTCTTTTTTTTTTTTCATTTCCATTTCCTTACTTTTTTATTTAAAAACTAATTAAATTCTATACTATTTTAACTTTCCACGTAGGCACAACATAGTTTAAAAGTAATCAGGTCAAATGGAAATAAATAAATAAACAAAATGAAGGCTGTTGGGAAAATTATAAGGTTTCGATTTGATACCAAAACCCAACTGATTCTCCAACCGAATAGATGATCGCGCCAACCTAAATAGTGTTTTCCAGCTCGCCTGTTTGAGCCTTAGATATTCTAAGTTTACAGGTTAAGGAAGCGGAAGACGACGGTCGACCAGTGTGTCTACGGCGGGAGTCACTAGCGGAAGAAGACGGTCGACCCAGTGTGTTCACGGTGAGTCGGTAGCAAAAGACAAGAAGGCGTCAACCTTCGGTGAGTGATCCAGCGAGCTCGATCAAGTCAAGAGAATTCGAGCTGAGTTCAAAACACGGTGGTCCAATTACGAGAACAAAGGAACTCTCTCGAAGACTCCACGTCGAGACGGTCCGGCTACGAATTCAAAAGCCGGCTCCAGGCGAAGATCCGGAATCGGAGGAAGTCAACCTACCTCGACCATTGAGGGATTGCCGGATCGCATCCTAGACTTCGAGAACCTAGGATGTGACACATATGAAGAACGGAGTGCGGTCTGATACGCCCAACGGCAACGATCTTGTATTTAAGAAGAGTAGGTAAGATTCAAACGGCTCCTCCAACGGCTAGTCTTGAATCTCTGCCTATATAAACCCGTCTTCAACCTCGGGATCGAACACGAAAAACTCTCTACAAGCTTTCACTTTTCGAATTCATTATTCTTTCAAAAGCTCCCAAGCGATTCTACATAGATCAAAGAACACTTTATCTTAAAGTGTTTCTAGTTAAGCTAACTTAGTTTTTCGTCCGTTCACTAGACCAAACTCATTGTATATCTAAAGCCTAGATTTCGAACGAGTTCATCTCTCTCGAAGTTCTTAATTGTAAGAACTCGTTCACAGATTGGAACCCCATACCCAAACCCAAACCCGAAAGGTTAGGTAAAGGTACGCTTGCTCGAAGCGCGTAATTCGAGTGGATAGGTTCTTCAGTACCCATGGCAAAGGTGTATAGGCTTGACAGGTGCCGCTTGTTGGAACACGGCTCGGGTTAGAGTTGTGAAGTTGCTTGGTACTTGGAAACCAAGTGGTAGTGGATTACCGGTGAACTCAGTCGTGGACGTAGGAGGTGTTACTCCGAACCACGTAAAAACTCGCGTGTTTCTCTCTCTCTCTCTTTACGTTTGCTTTATATTCGACCGTGTACTAACGCCTTCATATCATTGCATACTTGCTCAAAATCGCACACACAACTCGATCTCCAAAGATGTACCGTGTCTCTCGAAAAGTTGCATAACTCCGACTAAGCCGAAAACTATAAGTTAATATTTTCAAACCGAGTTTTTCTAAGTAATCGAGCTAAAGTTTTCAAACCACCACTTTCCGCACCGCCAGAGTTGTTTACCACTGACCCTCCCCACCGGATCAATAACTGAGCTCTCACTCAACTCCGTTTTAACTTGACAAAAGTTTAGAAAAATCTACTTGGTGTATTCACCCCCCCCTCTACACCAAGTACCCAGCTCAGGGACCATCAATTGGTATCAGAGCAGTGGTTCAAAAGACCACCGTTTCTATATCAAGAGATCTCTCTTGACACTCTGCGTCAGTGGTCAACTGAACAGATCCGTTTTTCAGAAAAACTCACTCTAGTGCATTCTGTACATCTCTTCATGGATTCCTATCTTAACAGAAACCTTCCCAACTTCTCAGTTGATGATTATGCAATCTGGAAATTCAGATTGAAAAGCTTCCTGTGTGCGCATCACGACATGATGTGGGACGTCATTTCAGACGGACCCATCCTTATTTATAAATACGGAAATGAACTTGTACCTGCTCAAGAAGGACAACCGCAATACCGGCCAACTCTCGAAGCCAAAGAAGGAATATTCTTCCGAAGAGCGAGCAGCCAGTCGGTCCGGATACCTTCGCAAGGAACACCATCTCTTCAACAAGCCTCAAACGCCTACTCGAGCAAAATCATCAATTGCGAGACAGACAAAGAGATGTGGAAACACTCGCCAAGCTATGTGAAGGATCGAAGAGATCAAAGAAAACAAATTCACAATAGCGTGCCAAAAATTTGACAACTTCAAGGCTAGCCAACGAGTCCATCGAAGCGATGGAGCTAAGATTCTCAAACATAGTCATTGAGATAGAGACAATCGGGCGGGAAGTATACCCGGCGGAAAAGAATCTAAAGGTTCTTTCAAATCTTTCACCGAATGGAACACTTACAAGGTAGTTCACCAAAGTCGAAGTGACTTGGGTGATCTATCTACGTAAAGATTGTTCTCACTCCTAAAAGCCAACGAGTACAACTTGAAGATCACTCAAGAAGAATCTTCAAGCGAGACGAATGACGGAGAACTCACCCTCCAAAAGAAATAGCTTTCGCAGCCAACTCGAAAAGTCGGCTCATGCCAAGATGTACCGAGTCCTCCAAGATGAAAAAGGACAAAAAGGATATGAGCAAAGAGTGAGCTACTCGAAGAAATTGCCATGATGGTGAAAAGTTATAATGCACTCAACACCAAAGAAGTGGCAAATATGCAAGAAGTTCTTCAAAGAATTACAGTAGATAAGTACGCAAAGAAATTACGAGAAGTCACTGACAAACGAATCAAGAAGGTTGCTTTAATCAGAAGGAACCGTGACACTACCGACAAGATTGTCCAAAGTTGTCCAAGAAAGATAAAGACCAATTAAAGGCTAAGGCGGTGACCGAAGGAGAGCTTATATTGGCGATGAAGAATCAGTAGTGCAATAAAATGGATTGAAATGCCATTTTCGGACTCGGAGGAAGAAGCCACGATGGCCAATCATGAACCCGATTGGGATACTTGCTTTATGGGACAAACGGACGGCATTGATGAAGATGAGGTAACTTCTCGAACTCTAAATCTATCTAACACCTCACCATCACACGAACACTCTACACGGGACTCGAATGCGGACTACCCGATTGGAGTTTAGTAGAGAAAGTAATGAACGATTCCAAGGAGCTTCAAGAGATCCTTGACGTCATTATGTGTGAGAATGCCGAGTGAAGATAGAACCGGAAAAGACAAAAGTATCGTACACATGCTGATACAACTCGGCTCCAAGAAGTCGTTTCACTAAAAGACAGAATAGTGAAACAAGATCGAGTGATGAAGAAAGTCAACACCGAGAAGACACGGTGATAGAAGATATGGAAAAGGGTCACAAATTGAATCGGAAAGGAAGTCGGTGAGATCATTGAGTGAAAAGCACCGAAGAGGTACTATCTAAAAAGATAGTAGCCCTCATCAAAGCCACGTCAACAATGGACGAGATCATTAGTGCTCGGCGTCCGGCGGACTAAGAGCGGGATCGGGATACAACGAATCAAAGGATGCTTCAAACATTGCCTCCACAAGTGGAACAAAGGTTATGTTTGTACGAGCAAATGAACCTTCAACCCCCGGAAATTCTCAAGATCAACAATCGAGGACACAAAGCGGCGTCGGGAAGAACAACAGAAACATTCTCAAGCTCCGTTGAGGACACGGCAGACGTCAAACGAACAACGGTGAAATGATCTCAAACTCCGTCGAGAACACGGCGGACATCAAGAAGGTCACCGTGCGGAACCTCAAGCTCAAATTTCGAATGAACGTGCTCAACCTCAACGAAGACCACAAGCCGGATTTTACAAATACCGGCCACAACACCGCGTTGATCGATATCAACCAAGATATCAGAGATACCCAGCTGGATACCACTCATACGAGTATCAGCTGGACAATCATTTCCAGCCACAGCATCAGAGACAGCAGAGACAAAGGAACGTCTCGGCTAGGCACACTGAAATCAAATAAGATACGAACAAAGAAACAAGAAGACACGAAGATCAAGACCTCGCCAGCAACAAAAGAAGAACACAATGAATGTGTATATCGACTCAGCTGGGAGAATTATCAGATCTAATGACCCAATTCGAGTCATCAAGCAGATCTGGGTCATCAAAGGATCTCTGTCTAACCCACAAGGACTCCAATTAAAACCGGGTACCTCGAATTTTAACTTTTTGTTTAGGTTGCAAGGAATCGACGCATCTGCGAGGAGTCGATGAGAACGCTTTGGTACTTGGACGATGGATGTTCCAAGCACATGACGCACCTAAAGCATCTACTCCAGGAGTATATTGAGCGTACAGGTCCACAAGTAACATTTGGTGACAACTCCAAAGGCCTAACCAAAGGTTATGGTACATTTAAAACTAGAAATGTTATAATCCCAAATGTTTCTTATGTACAAGGATTGCAACATAACTTGCTTTCCATTAGCCAATTCTGCGACAACGGTTTTTCTGTCAAGTTTGATGCACAGGGATGCACAAGGAAGCACGTGGAAACCAGCGAGATACTCCTAAGAGGAAAAGAGAAGGAAACATGTACTTCGGCCCGGAATGACAGCCCTCCGGAGACTGTCTTGTATCAAAAAGCGACAATGAAGTCGGTGGCCATGGCACGTACGGCCGAATCATCTCAACTTCAAGACAATCAACAACCGGCTAGGAACCGGCTCGCTAATGGAATTCCGGATCAAGTATATGACAAAAGTCATATGTGCAAATGCAAGGTGGTCAACAAAGGAAAACAAACAAGAATTTCATTCTCTCTCAAGCCGGCTACTAAGCGATCGAGTTCTTCAACTTCTTCACATGGATCTTTTTGGTCCAGTTACTCCAAATAGCTTCAATGGCGAGAAAATATACTGTCGTTGTGGATGATTTCTCAAGATTCACTTGGGTATCTTTCTTGTACCGAGAAGAGCGAAACGAGAACTAAGTTGCCTATCTGTGGAAAGATTATCAACACGAAGGAGTGCAAGATAATGGCAATAAGATCGTATCGTGGAACGGAGTTTCTAAATGAAACTATTTATGATTTTTGCGAGAAGAACGGAGTTCAACACCAAACATCTGCGGCTCGCACACCTCGGCGAATGGTGTAGCAGAACGAAGAAACAACTATCAAGGAAGCCTACCTCAATGTTAGCTAGCTCTGCCATTCCAAAGAAGTTCGGTGAAGCAATCAACACAGCTTGCTTCACTCAGAATCGCTCCTTACTCACATCAAGACAAGGAAAGACACCGTATGAGCTATGGAACAACAGAATACCATACATTGGATATTTCAAGGTATTCGGATCCAAATGTCACATTCTCAATAATGGGAAGTCACAGCTCAAGACGTTCGACGAAAAGACAGACCGAGGAGTATTCCTTGGTTACTCCGCTGTGAGTAAAGCATACAGAGTTTTCAACAGAAGAACTCAAACAGTCGAAGTAACTCCACATGTTACCTTTGACGAATCCTCCTTCGAATATAGAGATTCTATCAAACGAAGAAGCGAAGGAGAATCTTCAAGATTGATTCAGACAAGGGCTCAAGAGAATAGAATCAGGAATCTGGCCGAACCATTAATTTGGGACAATGAGCCAGAGGAGGAAACTCAAATCAACCAAGAAGCTCCACCAGCTGGAAATCAAGAAGAAGCTTCAACGCCAAATCAAGGGGGAACATCATCAGCTGGAAATCCAAACACAGCTGAGTCCCCAGCTCCATCTCCAGCTGAGCCTCTACAGACATCTCCTCAAAATCCAAATCAAAGAGAGCCAAACTCTCAAGATTTAACTCCAGAACAACTCCAAGACAGATGAAATTTAGCCACTTCAAGCATCAATCAACTGGAAGAAGAAATTCGTAAGAGGAGAAGATGGATTGAAGATCATCCATCATCAGCAATCATTGGAGAACCTTCTGACCAAGTCAAAACCAGAAACTCAGTTGCTCAAGCTTCATCGAATCATCAAGAGGCAGCTGACACAGCTCAACTCTCAGTAGAGCTAGAACTGACGGTCTATGATGAAGACACAGCTCTAATGGCGTGTTACGTAGCTCAAGTGCCAGAGCCTCAATCAATTCTCGAAGCTTTGAAGAGTGTGCCTTGGACAAATGCCATGCAAGAAGAGCTGAACGAATTTCGAAATTGTGTCTGGGAATTAGTCGACAGACCTCAAGAAGTCAAAGTCATAGGACTCAAATGGATATTCAAGAACAAGTTGGATACCCTGGGAGTCGTAATCAGAAACAAAGCTCGACTCGTTGCCAAGGGCTACACTCAGCAGGAAGGAATTGACTTCGAAGAATCTTTTGCTCCAGTAGCACGATTGGAAGCAATCAGACTATTTCTTGCCTTTGCAGCACATCACAAATTCAAGGTCTATCAAATGGATGTGAAGTGTGCATTCCTAAATGGAGAAATCAAAGAAGATGTCTACGTTGAACAACCTCCAGGATTCGAAGTAGAAGGAAATAAAGTCTACAAACTAAAGAAGGCTCTTTATGGATTAAAACAAGCACCTCGAGCTTGGTATGACACTCTGTCAAGTTTTCTCATATCCAAAGGATTCAAGAAGGGCTCAGTAGACAGAACTCTCTTCACCATCAAGTCAGGAGAAGATATCCTGGTTGTTCAAATCTACGTAGACGACATCATCTTTGGATCAAGATCAAGCTTCTTATGCCAAAGATTTGGAGAGATGATGTCAGAAAAGTTCCAAATGTCCATGATGGGAGAAATGAGTTTCTTCCTAGGACTCCAAGTCAAGCAATCTTCAGAAGGGATCTTTATAAATCAATCCAAATACGTGAAAGATTTGATCGCCAAGTATGGAGTTCAATCAAGCAGAACTGTAAAGATTCCAATGAACACCAACTGGAAGATTGAACTCGGAATCGAAGGAAGCCGCTGATTCCAAAGAAGTACAGAGGATAATAGGATCCCTGCGTATCTAACGAGAAGTCGTCCAGACATCTCTTTCGCAGTCGGTGTGTGTGCCAGATTTCAAGTTGATCCAAAGGAAGCACACATGCAAGCAGCCAAGAACATTCTCAAATACCTCAAAGGAACTCAGAATGTTGGGCTGTGGTACCCAGCTGAAGACAATCTACAAATTGGATACTCGGATTCGTACTTCACTGAGATCGATTGGACGTAAAATCAACTTCGGGAACTTGTCGGTTCTTAGGAAGTAAGTTGATCTCATGGTTTTCAAAGAAACAAACGTGCGTCGCAACTTCCACGACGAAGCAGAATATATGGCATTTGAAGGCTAACTGCAAATTCTTGAAACATCATTTGGATGACTATGAAGTAAAAGCGGAGGTTCCAATTTTCTCGTGATAGCTCAAGTGCAATTGCCATATCGTAGAATCCGGTACTTCACACAAGATGCAAGCATGTAGACGTACGACATCATTTCATCGTAGATCACGTAGAAAAGAAGGATGTGATTGTTGAGAAAATTCACACGAGACATACAACGGGGCCGATATTCTCACAAACCGCCGTGATAGAAGCAAGATTCAAAATCTTTGTGCGGATTACTTGGACTTCTCAACCAGACGATGCTTCACCCAAATTGAATGGAACGGACCCAGTGAATGGAAGAGACCAATTGAATTCAAGAGACCAATTGATCAAGAGACCAGTGAACGGAAGACACCCAGTGAATGGAAGAGACTCAAATTGAATGGAAGCAGACACTGATCGAAGCAGAACCATCGAAGACCCCAAATGGAACAGACCAGAAGAGACCAAATTAACGGAAGCAGACCCAGCTGAATCTAAACCAGATGCTGAAAGGAAAGGATTATTCAGCTGAGGGGGAACCAGCTGGAACCACGATGACCCAGCACACCCACTCAACCGAGGTATCAGCTGACTACAATGATCAGCTGAGAGGTTTGAAATAACTTTAATTACACCTACTCAATCTGTTTTCTGTCAATTCACATCTTGTCATTTCTAATCAATATTAATTAAAAATCTGCAAAGAATTAAATAATGGGAGTTTCGAGGCAAAAGTCAAAGCGCCTCAACCGTTTTCTCTCGCATTAAATTGACATGACGCGAGAATCACTCCCAGTCGTAGATCTTCTTATCAACAAACAAATCTTGATCGTCCATTCCTTCAAGAAATCTCTTTAAATATGCTAGAAGATATACGCATCAAAAGTAGAAAGTTTTTCATTCTTTCTTATTTCCATCAATTGGTATTGTTTGTTTCTACTAACAAAAGATGCAGAAAAAGAACAAGGAATACAGAAAGATGTCTCCCAAAGCCAATCAAACCTGAAGAATCTGTCAAAGCTTCAAGATAAGAGTTGCTTAAACTCTCAGGAACCTCAAAGAAGACGGAAGTCCAGAAGGAGGTGAAGCTCATCGACAGAACCGAGCCGGCCTGATGAGAGGCGCAAAGCTCAAGAACGTCATCCACCAGGAAGGTGCAGAAAACTTTCTGGGAATGACAAAGGAAAAAGACCTCCTCAGCCCCACTGCTTCTCTCAACATAAAGGAGAGAACGGGACACACAACTCCCTGGGATGCAAAAATCAACGTCAACAGTCCTGGACCAGATGTTGATAAAACCGGAGTATTCAAGAGCAGTCATGTCAAAGCTCTTGCTCTGCCACAGGAGGCACAGAAAAAGATGCAGGAAACAAAGAAGCATGCATCTAACTCCGTCCCAGCTGGGAATCGGAAACAACTTGAGGAGACAAAATATACTGAAGCACTGTCTTCAAACCGAAGACTCAAGTCAAAGGTGCTCGGTCGATCGACAGAGAAGCCGGTGACATTATGAGAGAATTCGTAATCACTCTCCGAGGAGCGAGAAGGCCCAAGCGGTCGTTTCTTACGGTGGAAGAGAAGTTCACGCCCTCGCTGAACATAATCATCACCAACACCGCAACGGAGTATTCCACCGAACAACCAAGCTTAAACCCCATGACGGATGGGATACTTCAACCGCCTTCTCTTCAGTTTCCTTCAGCTCCACAGGGACACCTTCTTCGAGATCTTTCAATAAAAGATGCTCAAGTCCCTGCACCAAGCTCAAATGAGAAACTTCACCCAGCAAACGATCACCTGCAGCTGGATGATGATGATATGAGCTGAAGACAACTCCCTCAAGTGCTGTATCAGACTTTCTCATTCAATCTAAGAAGTCTGAAGAAGCAAAAGTTGCAAGGAATGAAGATTGTGCCCGACTCAGAAGATGATATCTACCGTGCCAACTCATCCCTCCAAGCAATCACTGATCGCCCCGAATCAGCCAAGGACGCCGTGTCCGCAACCACACCGAGGCTAATGCACCGAAGAAGGGCCGGCTAATACAACGGCGAGCCACTAAGACTCTAAACCTCGCCGCTCGTAGCCGAAAACCACGGTTTCGCCAAACTAAAACATCGCAATGCTCGATGGTGAATATCTCCCACCCCGTTTTGATCATGCCAAAAAGGGGAAGTAAGGGAGAAGAGAGACAAGTCAATAGAGGCAAGCTGTTGAGCTAGAGGAACCTGGATCGAATCGATTTGAAGAAACGAGTCAAAAGTTAAGAAGCAACGGACGTGTATAGAGAGGACCCACCGATCAAGGATCAAGACCGAAGATTTTTTTTTCTTCTTTCTTTTTCCTATGTTATAATGTATTTTCATACATTAATAAAACACAAGTTTCTTCCGCATCATAAGTTGTCTCGGTTAGGTTTTGGCATCATCAAAAAGGGGAAATTGTTGGGAAAATTATAAGGTTTCGATTTGATACCAAAACCCAACCGATTCTCCAACCGAATAGATGATCGCGCCAACCTAAATAGTGTTTTCCGGCTCGCTGTTTGAGCCTTAGATATTCTAAGTTTACGAGGTTAAGGAAGCGGAAGACAATGATCGACCCAGTGTGTCTACGGCAGAGTCGGCTAGCGGAAGACGACGGTCGACCCGAGTTGTGTTCACGGAGTCGGCTTAGCAAAAGACAAGGCGGCGTCAACCTTCACTGAGTGATCCGGCAGAGCAGATCAAGGCAGAAGAGAATTCGAGCCGAGTTCAAAACACAGTGGTCTGTATAGAACAAAGGAACTCTCTCGAAGACTCCACGTCGAGACGATCCGGCTACGAATTCAAAAGCCGGCTCCAAAGGCGAAGATCCGGAATCGAGAGGAAGTCAACCTACCTCGACCATTGAGGATCGCGGATCAGCATCCTAGACTTCAGAACCTAGGATGTGACACATATGAAGACAGGTGCAGATACGCCCAACGGCAGATCTTGTATTTAAGAAGAGTAGGTAAGATTCAAACGGCTCCTCCAACGGCTAGTCTTGAATCTCTACCTATATAAACCCGTCTTCAACCTCAGGATCAGACACGAAAAACTCTCTACAAGCTTTCTCTTTCTGAATTCATTATTCTTTCAAAAGCTCCCAAGCGATTCTACATAGATCAAAGAACACTTTATCTTAAAGTGTTTCTAGTTAAGAAACTGCTTAGTTTTTCGTCTGTTCCCTAGGCCAAACTCATTGTATATCTAAAGCCTAGATTTCGAACGAGTTCATCTCTCTCTGAAGTTCTTAATTGTAAGAACTCGTTCACAGTTGGAACCCCATACCCAAACCCAAACCCAGAAAGGTTAGGTAAAGGTACGCTTGCTCGAAGCGCGTAATTCGAGTGGATAGGTTCTTCGGTACCCGCAACCGAAGGTGTATAGGCTTGACGCTGCCCGCAAACCGTTGGAACACGGCTCGGGTTAGAGTTGTGAAGTTGCTTGGTACTTGGAAACCAAGTGGTAGTGGATTACCAGTGAACCTGGTCGTGGACGTAGGAGGTGTTACTCCGAACCACGTAAAAACTCGCGTGTTTCTCTCTCTCTCTCTTTACGTTTGCTTTATATTCACCGTGTACTAACGCCTTCATATCATTGCATACTTGCTCAAAAGCACACACCGATCTCCAAAGACAGCTGTGTCTCTCGAAAAGTTGCATAACCTGACTAAGCTGAAAACTATAAGTTAATATTTTCAAACTGAGTTTTTCTAAGTAACTGAGCTAAAGTTTTCAAACCACCACTTTCCGCACCGCCAGCTGAGTTGTTTACCCAGCTGACCCTCCCCAGCTGGATCAATAACTGAGCTCTCACTCAACTCCGTTTTAACTTGACAAAAGTTCAGAAAAATCTACTTGGTGTATTCACCCCCCCTCTACACCAAGTACCCAGCTCAGGGACCATCAAAGGCAAAAAACATAACGTGCCTAAATGTTTATATTCCACATGCCAATAATTACTATTAATTATAAAAAGGTAATTAATCACAAATACATAATTAGGTATTTTGAGTGGCTAATAAGATCGAGTTCAATAAAATTTAAAAGAGGTAAGACAGAAAAAGTTAAATAAATTAAGCCCAATATATAAATGCCACTAAATATTTTTTGTCAACAATTAGTCATTATAAAAGGTCATTAACCATTCCGTGTCGGTAGGTAGGGAATACAGTTTCCCACGATATAAAAAAAAAATCATTAACCACACATAGATAATCATTAATTATATATGGTTAATATATTTTTGGGAAATGATTTTTTGACATAATATCTTAGATACTGTAGGGTTATTAGTCAATGTATAATTTTCAGTATTTATGATTTATTGAATTTATTTAATCGAAATTTCTCATTTACTCTGTTGCCCGTACCACTAATTAAGGGATAGATTCATGATTGATTTGAAATTTTAAAAATCAAATCAAATCTAGCTATTCATATTAATCTCAATAACATCCCTAATTATTTCCCTAAATCATGGTATAATTAAGAAAATGAATCGAAATAAAATCATAAATATTAATATTTATGAGCAATTTCGAATATTGATTTTTATAATGTCCTATATTTCTAAATTATTGCATTTTAATTAATTTTGCTTCTAAATAATTATCCATATATAATAATTATTAAATTAAGTAATATAAAAGGCCATCGTATTTTTGTCATATGTCTTTAATTTAGTTTTAATTTATATGTATATATTTTAAAAATAATTTTATATTTTATTTAAAAGTTGTGATATTGTTCACGTTAATTATTAATCAAACTTAAAAAATTAATTATTTCACGTATCTAAATTTATAATTAGGAATGATAATGGATCGAATATACTCATTCATTATGTATTTTTTTTAAAATCTAAATTTGTTTAGAATTTTTCTACATGTTCGTCCTAATCTCGGTTAAAATAGTGATTTTACTATACATACTCGTCTCAAATCCGTTGAGTAATACTCGGTAAAAATATGAACACTCCAAGTAAAATTAATTAAAATTAGTAAAAATCCTTCTTTTTATGTTATTTGAACTGTCTCGTTGCTTTATGCTAAATTACTCGATAAAAATCTAAACAAAGTTAATATTAATTAAAATTAGGAAAAATCCTTCTTTTTAAGTATATTTGAACCGTCTCGTTAGTTTATGTTAAATCGATATTTCTAATCTTTGCCAAAATGTGGAAAAAAATATGTTTACATTTTCAAGTTTTTTTGTTATTTTCTTTAGCTACCTATCCCACATTTGATTCAATGTATATATTTTCTAGACAGCACTAATCGAAGTTTTTAGAAAAATATGAATGAAAAAATGAAAATGATTCCATGTAGACATGTTGATTAAATATATTTATTTAGTCTTCATAGAAAGATTTTAATTTACAAATTTTCTATAGATTATTATATATGAATTTAGAATGTATAAAATAAGGATTTATAAGAATGCATTCTGAAATTGTTATTATTTTAATATGTATAATAGAAGAAATTAATTAAATAGAAGGATAGATAAATATGAGATGTAATTAATAGATAAACATGTGATATTTCAAGAATATGAAATTAATAAATTTTTAATTAATAAAAATAAAAATTAGAATATATATGAATTAAAATTAGACAAATTACCAGAATAAAGGGTAGCCTGTCGGAATTCGACGGAAAATAACTTTATGTTTTAATTTATATGTATGCATTTTAAAAATAATTTTATATCTTATTTAGAAGTTGTGATATTGTTCTCGTTAATTATTAATCAAACTTAGAAAATTAATTTTATTTCAAGTATCTAAATTTATAATTAGGAATGACAATGAATCTAGTATACTCATTCATTATGTATTTTCTAAATCTAAATTTGTTTAGAATTTTTCTACATGTTCGTCCTAATCTCGGTTAAAATAGTGACTTTATTGTACATACCCGCCTCAAATCCGTTGGCTAATACTCGATAAAAATATGAACATTACAAGTAATATTAATTAAAATTAGTAAAAATCATTTTTTTCTATGTTATTTGAACCGTCTCGTTGGTTTATTCTAAATTACTCGATAAAAATATAAACAAAGTTAATATTAATTAAAATTAGTAAAAATCCTTCCTTTTTAAGTATATTTGAACCGTCTCGATCGTTGGTTCATGTTAAATCGATGCTGAAAAAAATATGTTTACATCTTCAAAGTAATATTAATTAAAATTAGTAAAAATCTTTCTTTATATGTTATTTGATCCGTCTCGTTGGTTTATGCTAAATTATTCAATAAAAATCTAAACAAAGTTAATATTAATTAAAATTAGTAGAAATTCTTCCTTTTAAGTATATTTGAACCGTCTCGTTGGTTCATGCTAATTAAATCGATATCTCTATTCTTTGCCAAAATGCGGAAAAAAATATGTTTACATCTAGTTTTTTTGTTCTTTTTTTAGCTAGCTTTCCCATATTTGATGTATATATTTTCTAGCAAGCACTAATCGAAGTTTTTAGAAAAACATGAATGAAAAATGAATAGGAATCCATGTAGACATGTTGATTAAATATATTTATTTAGTCTTCATAGGAATTTCATTTACAAATTTTCTATTGGCTTCTTAAAATGCTAATTTGTTTTTTCAAAATTTGTCTATTACTTAAAATTTAATTATTAACGCTACTTAAATACTAACTTAAAAAATAATTTTATTTCTAATATCTAAACATAATTGAGTGACAATTCTTCTAATACATAATTTAGTGTCATAATATGATACATAAAAGTCTATTAGAATTCAATAACATTATGGATAGATCAATACTACAACGTTTAATAGTTTATTAATGTCATTACACACAGAATGATAAATATAAATAAATTATAAATATGAATTAAATACATATATAATGAATATAATAATAATCATAATGATAGATTCGAATTAGAATATATGAATATATATATATATATATAATTAATTAAATTGATTGACTAATACTTTTCGAGCACTTACAATTTTATACATAATCTAATTGATAATATAATTTTATAATTCTATATAATATAATAAAGGAAACTTTAATGAATATACTGTCACATAATAGGAACGTAACATTTTTTATAATATTAAATATATATATATATATATAGATTATTATATATGAGTTAAGAATGTATAAAATAAGGATTTATAAGAATGTATTCTGAAATTGTTATTATTTTAATATGCATAATAGAAGAAATTAATTAAATAGAGGGAAAGATAAATATGAGATGTGATTAATAGATAAACATGTGATATTTGAAGAATATGAAATTAATAAAATTTTAATTAATAAAAAGAAAAATTAGAATATATATGAATTAAAATTAGACAAATTATCAGAATAAAGGAAAATCGGAACGGAGCACCGTGGAAGGGGCAATTTTATTTTCGTATTAGTAATAGATTTCGAAAAAAAGTCTTCAGCAATAATTAAATTATTTTTAAAATTTTTTTTGAATGGATTTATATTAACTATATGTATAGGAAATTTTGCCTACATTAACAAAATTGAAAAAAAAAAGAAACAAATACGAATTGATGCGAAAATAAATAATTTTCATATAAAAAACACATTTTATTTTCATATAATTTTCTCTTAATCATTCTTTGAATTCCAATTTTTAATTTCGTTCCTTAGTTTCTAATTAGCTTATCATTTTATTCCATTAATTTTTTTTAATATTTGATATATGCATGACATCCATATGTCAATAATTTTAATACGTGAACTATCATGAGCCACGACACACGACGCCTCATGAGCCATGACACACAGCGCCCCATCGACCCAGCGCCACGACACATGGCGCCAACACAAGTGGCTCCCTACATTGTGCCATCAACCCGACGCCCCACCAAGCTCGCACCACGACACACGACGCCCCATTGACCCAACGCCACATCACATGGCGCCAACACAAGTGGCACCCCATATTGTGCCATCAACCCGACGCTCCACCAAGCCCGCAACACGACACACGACACCCCATATCCGTTAATACTATCTATATATACTTCTAACCATTTAAATTCTCACCGATTAACCTTATGATAAGTTAATTGATCATATACTACAACAAATTCTCATTAGTTAACAATATTATTAGTGGATCCATCGAATTCTCACCGATTTACTATATTACAAATGAACTAAGCTTATACTAGAGCAACTTCTCACCGATAAACTATATTGTTAGTGAAATGATCAAATTTTCACCGATTAACCTTATGATAAGTTAATTGATCAAATACTACAACAAATTCTCATTGATTAACAATATTATTAGTGGATTCATCAAATTCTAACCGATTAACTATATTACAAGTGAACTGAGCTTATAGTAGAACAACTTCTCACCGATAAACTATATTGTTAGTGAAATGATCAAATTTTCATCGATTAACCTTATGATAAGTTAATTGATCATATACTACAACAAATTTTCACCACTCAATATAATAGAAGTGAATTTAATCTATTAGTTAAATTTAAAAGGAATTGATTTTTCCAAGTGAATTTTATCTATTAGTTTACTTTTATAATTTTTTAATTATATCATCACTCAATCCTATATTTAATTACAATTACTTATCAACATATTTCACGGACTTTGAGCTGGGACTTCAGACTTGACTGATCTGTTGTTGCTGGAGGCCTTCAAGGGTTAACTCCATTTGCTCTGCTCAGCTGGATCTGCTGTGTTGGATCCTCTAAGCACGAGTCAGCTCAGCTTCCTTAGCTCAATTGGATCTACTTGGCCGGATCCATTCTACTTGACACTTGTAGCTTGAGTCAGCTTCGCTGGGTCCTTCCGCTAGCTAAGCTCAATTGTCTTCTACAGCTGTTAACTCCTCAGTTAATGCTTCACTCAGCTGATCCACAGTTGGGTCTTCTGTTGTCTTCAGCGTCTTATCCTGTAAACTTAGAAAATCTATAAGCTCAAACAGGCGAGCTGGAAAACTACTTAGGCTTGCGCAATCATCTACTAGGTTGGGGTCAGTTGGGTTTTGGTATCAAATCAAAACTAAGAATTTTCCTAACAGTGTATTATATTGAATTATAATTTTTTTTCCGTTTAAAACAAATATATATTTATATAAAAAAAATATAAAAAAAAATCAATCCTAATTATTTTTCTAAATCCTAATTGGATCCAAAGTATTAAGTTCAGTTGTCCTAAGCTTGCCCCAGTTTTGGGTCCAAAGTATTAAATTTAGTATTTTACAAGTTTGATTAAATATTCAGTAATTTGTCTGTGGTCCTAATAGAGGACCAATCACATTTTTTAGTGTATGGCAGAAGGAGGATTTTGATTGCGATCCCAATTTTGCAATCCGCGTGTCACACCACATGTCCTTTAATTATATAAATATTAATATCTATTACTAATACGAAAATAAAGCTGCTCCTTTCACGGTGCCACGTTCAGATTTTCCTTTATTCTGGTAATTTATCTAATTTTAATTCATATATATTCTAATTTTTATTTTTATTAATTAAAATTTTATTAATTTCATATTCTTGAAATATCACATGTTTATCTATTAATCACATCTCATATTTATCTTTCCATATATTTAATTAATTTATTCTATTATGCATATTAATATAATAATAATTTCGAAATGCATTCTTATAAATCATTATTTTTTACATTCTTAATTCATATATAATAATCTATAGAAAATTTGTAAATAAAAATCCCTATGAAGACTAATTAAATATATTTAATCAACATGTCTATATGGAATCCTTTTCATTTTTCATTCATGTTTTTCTAAAAACTTCGATTAGTGCTTTCTAAAAAATATATACATTGAATCAAATATGAGATAGGTAGCTAAAGAAAAGAACAAAAGAAGATGTAAACATATTTTTTTCCACAGTTTGGCAAAGATTAGATATATCGATTTAACATAAATTAACGAGACGGTTCAAATATACTTGAAAAGAAGGATTTTTACTAATTTTAATTAATATTAACTTTGTTTAGATTTTTATCGAGTAATTTAGCATAAACCAACGAGACGGTTCAAATAACATAGAAAGAATGATTTTTACTAATTTTAATTAATATTACCTTGAAGATGTAAATATTTTTTTCCGCATTTTGGCAAAGATTATAGATATCGATTTAGCATGAACCAACGAGACGAATCAAATATACTTAAAAAGAAAAATTTGTACAAATTTTAATTAATATTAACTTTGTTAAGATTTTTATCGAGTAATTTAGCATAAACCAACGAAACGGTTCAAATTAATAACATAGAAAGAAGGATTTTTACTAATTTTAATTAATTTTACTTGGAGTGTTCATATTTTTATCGATTACTAAACGGATTTGAGACGAGTATGTACAGTAAAGTCACTATTTTAACCGAGATTAGGATGAACATGTAGAAAAATTCTAAACAAATTTAGATTTAAAAAAACATAATGAATGAGTATACTCGATCCATTTTCATTCCTAATTATAAATTTAGATACGTGAAATAAAATTAATTTTCTAAGTTTGATTAGTAATTAATACGAACAATATCACAACATTTAAATAAGAAAACCTCTCTATGAAGACTAAATAAATATATTTAATCAACATGTCTACATGGAATCCTTTTCATTTTTTCATTCATATTTTTCTAAAAACTTTGATTAGTGCTTTCTAGAAAATATATACATTGAATCAAATGTGGATAGGTAGCTAAAGAAAAGAACAAAAAAACTTGAAGATGTAAATATATTTTTTTCCACATTTTGGCAAAGATTAGAGATATCGATTTAACATTAATTTTAATTAATATTAACTTTGTTTAGATTTTTATATAGTAATTTAGCATAAACCAACGAGACGGTTCAAATAACATAGAAAGAATATTTTTTACTAATTTTAATTAATTTTACTTAAGTGTTCATATTTTTATCGAGTATTACTCAACGAATTTGAGACGAGTGTGTACAGTAAAGTCACTATTTTAACCGAGATTAGAACGAACATGTAGAAAAATTCTAAACAAATTTAGATTTTAAAAAAAAATGCATAATGAATTGAGTATACCCGATCCATTATCATTCATAATTATAAATTTAGATACATGAAATAATTAATTTTCTAAGTTTGATTAATAATTAACGTGAACAATATCACAACTTTTAAATAAGATATAAACTTATTTTTAAAATATATACATATAAATTAAACATAAAGTTATTTCCCGTCGAATTTCGACGGGCTACTTACTAGTTAATATTAATATTAATATTATCTCGTGCACATGTATGATCGATGAAGAAAGTGTTGTCACCAACACATTTAGATTGTGTGGAAATTAAAAGAAAAACTTTCGGGGACCAGTAGAATTAATTAGGTTGAGATCGGTTTGCGATTCAGAATTCGGTGGTCAGTTTTAAATAAAATTATAAAGCGGATAATTCGGTGATGCATGTGTAGGGGTGAGCAGAATCGAACCAGAACCAAATAACTCAATCGAACAGAACTGTTGGATTTTTTTACCTATTCTGAATTGGTTCAGTTCCTTTTAACTGAATTAAAATCATTTCGGTTCTAGAATTAAAAAAAAAATCGGTTATTATCGAATCGACTGAACTTTTATTATTAACAATTAAATATTCATAAATATATTATTTTATTATAAACCTAATTAAATACTTCATCCTTCTACAAAAAGTGTGATTTTATTTCATTTTTTGTACCTAATTAAATTTAGTATTTTACAAGTTAGATTAAATATTCAGTAATTTGTCTGTGGTCCTAATAGGGGACCAATCACATTTTTTAGTGTATGACAGAAGTTTTGATTGCGATCCCAATTTTGCAATCCGCGTGTCACACCACATGTCCTTTAATTATAAATATTAATAATAATATTATCTCGTGCACATATATGATTAAAAAGTGTTGTCACCAACACATTTATATTGTGTGGAAATTAAAAGAAAAACTTTTGCTGGCACAGGCCCGGATGGGGGACCAATAGAATTAATTAGTTGAGATCGGTTTGCAATTCATAAATTATAAAACGATAATTCGGTGATGCATGTGTAGGGGTGAGCAGATCGAACCAGAACCGAATAATCCAATCGAACCGAACTGTTGGATTTTGGTCGGTTCGGATCGATTATTACTTATTATGAGTTGGTTCAGTTCCTATTAATCGAATTAAAATCATTTTGGTTCTAGAATTCAAAAAATCGGTTATTATCGAATTGACCGAACTTTCATTATTACCAATTAAATATTCATAAATATATTATTTTATTGTAAACCTAATTAAGTACTCCATCCGTCAATAAAAAGTGTGATTTTATTTTCTTTTTGAGCCGTTCACAATAAGTGTGGTCTTTCCATTTTTGAAAATGATCCACTAACTTTCTTATATTTTAAACCTCACAAAAAATCAAAATGGTTGGTCACATTCTCCATTCACAATACATTTACCTAGTACATTCTTAAAACTCGTGTCACTCCCTCCGGACCACACTTTTCGTAGACAAAAGGAGTAATATTGAAAGCTTAAAGTCAAAGTCGGCGTCAATAGTCTCGCATTCCTCTTCATTCTTCTTCAACCCTTTAAGCTTCAGCTAGCCATCGTCCGCTGATGAATGATGATTTATGATATCTACCTTTTGTGTTTGAATCGTTGATGTTGTGCTCACCAATTGTTTTGTAAATGAAGGATTATGATTTATGCGTTAGAAATTAGTATGAATGTTGGAGCATATTGTAAAAATTTACTCACTCACTGTTTAGTGTTCATAGGTTTATGATTACAAAAAAAAATCACGTGCACAAATTTTGGTTAAATTGAAATCCGAAATGAAAACTGAAAATGAAGTATGGTTTGGATCGATTCGGTTGAAAGAAACTTTGCATTGATTCGGTTAAATTTTTTAGAAATTTGGATAATTCGATTTTAAGAATACGGTTTAGTTCTTAATCAATCGAACCGACCGAATGTTCAAGCCTATGCATATGTGAGTGGATATTATTTCGATACTTTGTATTATTTCTACGTAATACTTCCTCCTGTCCAGGAAGAGTGTGGTGATCAGATTTCTGTTTGTCCACGAAGAGTGTGGTTTTTTCATTTAAGGAAATGACCCCACACTCTCTTATATTTTAAACCTCATATAAATTCAAAATTGTGAGTTCCTTTCTCCACTCAAATAACATCTACCTTACTTTTCTAAAAACTCATGTCACCCACCAAAAACCACACTCTTGATGGACGGAGGGGTAATAGATATTGATTATTTAAAATATGATAAAGAAACAGCTGGCAATACTAAAGTTCATGAAAAGTTGGATAAAGTTTTAGTATATGGAGCTATAGGTATGGCTTAAGAAATGCTCTCTCCGTCCACGAAATATATGTCACGTACGTTGGGTGTGATACGGATTTTAATAAATACTCCCTCCGTCTCACTAGACTTGTCTGTTTTCTTTTGGGCACAAGTATTAAGGAAAAAAGAATTAGGAATTGTGTGTTAGTGGAGTTTTTAATTGAATACTTAATTGGGTACAAATAGTGAAAGAAAGTGAGTTTTACTGTTGAAATAGTGAAATGGTGAAATAAAGTGAGTTCAAATAGTGAAATAAAGTGGGTAGAGAGAGAAGTGAATAGTGAATGACACAAAAAATGAGGGAAACAATAGTAAAAGGTGTAGTAGTTAGGTTGAAAGGTGTAAAGTGGACCTGATTAACAAACTAATTGGGCTCTAATTTTCCCTAATTATTTCCAAAAAGGGAAACATGATAAGAGTAACGGGACAACCCTAAAAAGAATACAAGACAAGAGTAACGGGACGGAGGAAGTATTAAGCATATAGTGTTTAAGTGGAGAAAGGGACCCACTATAATGAGTTGTGAGGTGTATAAAATAATGAATGTGTGGGGTATTATCCTAAAAAGAAAGTGGTATAAACATGGCAGACACCCCAAACAATAAATTATGTCCTAAATATTATGGATGGAGGGAGTAATAATATAACATACCCCTTCCTTCTCAAATATTTGTATTTTCTAATTCTCTGCAAATAATTCACAGAAAATAACTAAATATTATCCGTGACAAAGGACCACTTGTTTAGAAAAAAAGACAATTGCATGTTACATTTATGCAGAATAATTTTAATGGTCGGACACTAAACTTATCTATAAATAAAGTCGGACACTTTTCAAGAATAAACCACAGAGGGTAGTGGGAAAATCATCAACGCAAAATCATTTCTTCTTTTCAGTTCCAGTAATCTTCTCTCCTCATCCTTTGTGTTTTGTTTCTTTAAGTATTAATTGTAGGAATAATTAATAAGTATCTCTTAGTTTTCAATTTTAACAAAGTTTATTTAATATTTTCCAATGCGCACCTCGAGCAGTTAATTGTTCATTAGATATATAGTGATGAATAAAGTCTTTAATTAATTGTTGATTTTGACGAAACAAATTAAACTGCAGGTTGGAAGAAACATGGAAACTGTTCTGCTGGCTGCAGGCGCGCTTTCAAGGTTCATCGTCATCAAATCAAATTATTACAAAGATCAGGGCTATGCACACTACGATAAGGATGGTTTCGCACTTCTGGGAGAAGAGAGCGTGTTCTCGGAGATGGTGAAGATCGAAGCTGAACGAGCAACAGTTAACGACAGGTATATTAACCTGAGATTTTGTCATTCTAACAGATACTGGGCACGGAAGGGAGGCAAGTTCATTGTAGCTGAATCCAACAAGCCTGAGGAAGACATTACAAAGCCTTCGTGTACGTTGTTCGAGGCGGTTAGCGTGGCCGGCGGCAACGGGTTGTTCTACTTGAACCACGTCCAGAGCGGGGGGCGTCTGTTGTTTGAAGAACCGAGCATGAGATTTTACGTACAACCAAATCCCAATTCTGACCAAGGTTATCTAAGTTTTGTGAATTGGGATACATTAGTTAAACTGCCTAAGAACGTAGCGTTCAAAGGATATAACGACAAGTACCTCCAAGCAGTCTGGTGGAAGGACCACCCTTTCCTGCAGTTCGAAGCCAACGAACCTAACAAGGTGAATACGGGCTACCAGATCACCTTGTTGGCGGACGGACATCTCCGAATATTCTCAAATGAATTCACCAAGTACTGGCGGCGCGACGACAGGATTACGCAGAGCGGATGGATATGGGCGGACTCCGGTGATACTACGGCCAACAACAGAAACACTCTCTTCTGGCCGGTCAAACTTGACGACACCACCATTGCCCTTAGAAATGCAGGCAACGACAAGTTCTGTAGATCTTACACCGATGACGTGTGGGATTGTCTGGATGCGATAGCTCCCACTATTGTCAACGATGCGAGGCTTGTTGTGGAGGAGCTTGTGATGGGGAGAAGGATTTATAACGTGAGATATCGGATGGAGGATTCCAGAATATTCAACGAGACGCCTTTCTTGGCGGGGACCACCCAAGCTTTTAACTACGCGGACGCGGAGGCCGGTATTGCTGTGGAGGTTGGATATGAGGACTCCCAATCTCGTTCTTTCAGCCGTAGCTTGTCTTTGTCGGCGGGGGTCACCACCACCATCGAAGCAGGGGTGCCCTTAATTACTAGCGCATCCATTTCGGTGAATTATCAGATAAATACGACGCTGGAGTGGAACGACACCGTCACCACTACAACATCAGTTAAGGCTACGGGTTCAGTTCCGGTGCCGCCCCGGAGTTTGGCTACCGTTAGTTATGTCGGGACGATGGGCACGTGCGATGTTCCCTTCTCCTACACTCAGCAGGACACCAGTTCCACCGACGGAAGAATCATTGTATCCGATGAAATTGATGGTGTTTTCAGAGGAGTCAATGCTTACAACTTCTCCTTTGTCATTGATAAAATTCAGCCTCTCTAAGAAGAGGAGAGAAAATCCATCACGTTTGCATGCTTTTGATGTTGTTCGAATATTAAATAATTTCCTTTTGTGCGTGCTTCGCTTGTTCTAATCTTCTTCTCTAGGCGAGGGTTTTTTTCATCAACTTCTTCCATGTTGGTTTTTTCCCTCATATAATATGTATCGTTTTTTGAATTAATTAATGAAAAGTTAAAAAGCTACTCTTTTAATTGTGTGTTTTCAAAAGTCTATATTATATATTCACTTTAGTAAATGGACCAGCAGTTAGTATTTTATATATATAGAAAAGATATTATATAAAAATAAATCTTAAATAGAAAAATAGGAATATATTTAAATCATCCATCTCATGGACCAGAAGCAGCAGGGGTTCCGGCCAAGTGTCAACGCCACCACCACCGCCGACCGTCGGACACGATATCGCCAGAACCCCAAATTTTTTAGATCTAGAAACCCCAGAAACACCTCCGACACCATATTCAAAAAACAGTCCTTTACTCACCATCTTCTTGCTCTCCTGCCTCTTCACTCTCACCATTGGCGATGGCGGCGCCGCCGCCTCCACTTCAACCCGGTGGTGCTTGACAAGATCTTTCAACGACAGCTCGTACGAGGATTCTGGCATATTCCTCACTGTTTCCATCAGCTCCTTCTGCCCTCTGGAGATGGCTTGCAGCCTCGACGCTGGCAATAAGCTTCGTTTTGGCAAAATGGGTCATTGAAATTATGATCGTTTGTTTTGAAAATGTGAAATCTTGGATCATTCATGGTGTGTGGGATTTTTTATTTTGAGTGTGAGCGAAAGAATTTGAAGAAATTTTGGGGGAGGAAAATAGGTGTTTCATGTTTGTGGTGGGGATTGTGACGGTGGCGGTGGTGGGTTTTCTGGGGAGAAAGTGACGATAGTGACGGAGGGGACGAGTGAGACAAAGAGAAAGTGAGGAGAGAGAGTGTTTGATTTTTATTTTATTTTTAATTTTTTATTAATTTTTTATATATGTGGCATTCCACACAAGCATTCGGGCTCTACGTAGGCAAACACGTGCATGGCACATGCGATCGAGCTGAAAATTATCTTGCGGACGCAAAACTAAAGAGTTAATGTCCTAAAATATCGGCCCGAACAAATTCTGTGTTGAATATGCACTAGGGTTAAGTTACTGTCCTTAGAAAACCTTTACCTCCAAAAAAATTGATATATCAGACAGCACAAATCGATGCATTTGATATTACATATTGATGCACCAAATATATTTATGTTGACAATTTTTACATTTTTCACTACAAAAAACACTGCGTTTACCGACGGAAATTTCCGTCGGTAAACCTATGAAATTCCGTCGGTAAATGAGTTACCGACGGATTGTGTCTGTTGCTAAATGGCTTGTAGGTAAACGAATACCGACGGATTTTATCCCTTGGTAAATTTTACCGAGGGATAATTCCGTCATCATTTTATTGTCGACGGAATTCGTCGAGAGCACTTTTACCGAGGGATTTATCGAGGGATTTTCCGTCGGTAAATTCCTACGGAAAAATTTCCGTCGGTAAGTTTCTGTTTTTGGATTTCGTCAACCAAACAATTTACCGAAGGAATACCGAGCAATTTTTCCGTCGGTAATCCCTCGGTATTCTTCTGTAATTTTTTTAATATTAATTATATATTAGTTTTATCCATTTTCGACCCATTTACTTGCTCAATCATCCCAAACAAGCATATCATAACAACTAATACAATAACGTGTCATATATAATAATAAAGTATATATGGTTTTTGACAACTTTAATGTAGGTAGATAATAGTTGTTTACAAAATAAATAAATCATACAAAGTTTACAAAATAAGCAAATATTTCAAAGTTGTTTTTAATATTCCAAATAAAAAACATACTAACAGCTCGACATCAGCTCTTCGACCATTCTCTGTGTGGCTGCAAACTGTGTGTCTCAAGGTGCTCTCTCTTCCCGTGCTTCCTTTAATTGCGTCCAATGAGAGGCAACAACCTTGATACGGGGATGGGCGAATAAGATAGGACTTGACAACCAGCAAGCAGCATCAAACGCACACAGCACCAACCAAAATGTAGCAGAAAATTCTTGTTGCATTACCATGATAATAATGAAACCATTATCATACCGGATAATTGCAATCTGCAAAAAAAATGATTGCAAGGAACTTTACTAAAGAACAATGAAATCCTAAAGTTTATTGCCTTCAAATATCCAGTATGATGTAAAAGGAACAACACAATCATATATATATATATATAATTGCCACTAAATATAAGACCAAAAAGATGAGCAAATCAAACATATAATTCAACAGAAACTCAGTTCAGATCAAATTTATGAGCAATGAACACAAGACAAACCTCATCTTCATAGTTATCAACAACATCCTTAATCCTCAAAACCTCCCCATAGAACTGCGACTCATCCTCAATCTCATCAGTCAAAGCCTCAGCTTCACCATCGCCATCGCTGTAATTCGCAACGTGATTCGTGTTCATCTCCATAACCACAAGAATCCCCAAAACTATGTCAAATTACAAATATTCAACATAAAATGAAGAAATTCACCATTAATTCATATATTAAATTATTTAAAGAATGAGAAATCAAAATTCATCGCCCCTTGCCTACAAAATATATTAAGTAAATTATTGATCTACAGGGGAAAAATTTGGCACATGGTTGAAAAACACTGCTACTGGAGTTGGCTGCCATTTCCAATTTCGTTTCATCACTCAAAATATAACAAAATGCCAGCAATTCAATATCCTACAAACTAATTCAGCTCATGAAATGTCCTTCGCTTATATCAGACGACCTCAAATAAAAGTACCACAACAAATTAAGCAAAAATCACAGACGCGGATATTTTTTTAATAGAAATCGATGATTGCGACTTAAGTGTAAAAAGAGACGAAGATCCATTAAGAAAATCAAACAAAATGCAAAAACAAATAGAATAGAGCTCACGAACTTGTCCGATGGAACTTGAATGACAGGCGGCACGGCGGCGTTGCAGTAGGATGGCAGGGAGGCTGACCGGATACTGTAGACTGTAGACAGAGAGAGAGCGGGGAGGAAGCAAGTCAGACAGAGAGAGATCAAGAGAAAGACGACAGAGAGACGAGAGAGAGACAGAAAGAGTCAACTTGAAGGGATAGGCGGCGGAAGGAGACCGCAGGGGTGGCCGGCGGAGGAATCCGGCAAGGGCGGCGGCGGCACGGCTGACAGAGAAAGAGAATGAGAGAGAGTCTTGAAATGGACCGAGACGGCAAAATCTTACCGGCGGAGATTGGGGATTTTAGGAGTTAGGGCGGAGAAGAGAAATGAAATTCCATCGCGCAGAGTTTAGATCTAAATCAATTTTACCAAGGGAAAATTCCCTCGGTAATCCCTCTGTATATTACCGACGGATTATCCCTCGGTAATATTTTTAATTAATATATATATTCGAAAATTTTGAAATTGGAGGGGGAAAAATTACCGACGAATTTTGCCCTCGGTATATTTACCGAGGGATTAATTCCGTCGGTAAAAGTAATATGTTTTTTAAAATTAATTTAAAATAATTTACCGACGAATTTTGCCCTCGGTATATTTACCGAGGGATTAATTCCGTCGGTAAAAGTAATATTTTTTTAAAATTAATCTGAAATAATGTACCGACGGATTTTGCCCTCGGTATATTTACCGAGGGATTAAGTCCGTCGGTAAAAGTAATAAATTTTTTTAAAATTAATTTAAAATAATTTACCGACAGAATATTCACTCGGTATATTTACCGAGAGATTAATTCCGTCGGTATAGTAAATAATTATTTTTTTTATTAATTTATAAGCATTTACCGAGGGATATTTCCCTCGGTAAAATACCGACGGATCTATCCCTCGGTAATTCTGGCGCAAATAAACCTGGGAATCGTCTGTCGGTATTTTATTTTTAGCCGACCCGTATTTTTTCCGTCGGTAATCCGTCGGAAATTACCGAGGGATATTCCGGCCCTCGGTAATTCCCTCGGTAAATACAGTATTTTTTGTAGTGTTTTAACTTGCGTTTTGTGAATAGTGATACATTAGTTAAACTACCTAAGAACGTTGCGTTCAAATGATATAACGACTGCTACCTCCAAGCAGTCTGGTGGTAGAACCACCCTTTCCTGCAGTTTGAAGCCAACGAAGCTAACAAGGTGAATACGGGCTACCAAATCACCTTCTTGGCGGACGGACATCTCCGAATATTCTCAAATCAATTTACCAAGTACTGGCGATACAACCATACATGACGTGATGGTGATTGTACAAAATTAAGGTCATGTTTGGTATATAAGATAAAACCATATTGCTTGGGTATCTTACCTTAACTATTGTTTGGTAGACTATACATCCTATCTTTAAAGCCCTGCATTAAATCTAGGCCCTCTCTTAAATCACTATTTCTCTTTATAATACATATCTCACCCCAATCCACAGATATGTAATCGATTCTTAATAGGGACACAGATTAAGCTTGGAAAAGACAAAATTAACCTCATCAATTCCTCTTCTTCATCTTCACCTCTCTACCCTCGTCTGCAAACAGAAACTCAAAATCTGGGTTCTACAAATACTATCTCAAGAGTTGTATCTTTAAAATTGTTAAGAGGCCCAAATACTATCTCTCTGTACTCTATTCACTCTCTCTCTTTCATTCACGCATTACAGAAAGCCACAAACAACAATCAAGCTGCCGCCGCCGGCATGACGTCGGGCCAGAGCCGACCGCTGCCGTTCCTCCTCTTGGCCGAACCCAGACAGCTCTCCAAACAATTACACTCAACAACCAAATCTGTCCATATTCCTTCAATTTCAGTTTCCTTATCTTTGTTATTTTCTTTTCTGTTGAAACCTCTGATTTCTAATTCCTATATTGTTAAAAGGGATGAACTTGGATTTCGATAGTGTAGCTTTTTTGTAGGCGGAGGCGGCGGTCGTTGGCGGCGGCGGTGGATGAATGTTGAGTGAGAGAGAGAGAGAGAGAGAGAGAGAGAGAGAGAGAGAGAGAGGATAGCGAGACCCAGAGGAGAGAGATGAGAGTGAAATTTTAATTTACTTCAACATTTCATTATTATTTGAAGAATGAATGAAGTATGATAATATTGATAATTCCTGGATTTAAGATGGAGTATAACTGTAGATTTGAGATGTTGAAATTTGATTTTATTCTTATTTTACATTTTCTAATTATACATTAAAAAATGATTTTAAATATTAATTATACATTAAAAATAAGGTTAGAAATTTTATTTAATAATCACCAAATTAGAATTTTTTTTTAATTATCACCAAGTTATATTCTTTATTTTTTTAATTGTTTGATAAGGTTATAGTTGGAAGTTCTAAACTTAATCTTGATTATAAACTAGCTACCAAACAACTAATTTATCATATATCCAAATTTTATATCTTATCTACCAAACAGGATTATACGATACCAATCACACCTTATCTACGATACATATCTTAACTTAAACTATCTTGTTATATCCTAACATACCTACCAAACGAGCCCTAAGAATGTGCATTTTCATTAACAATGTAGGATTCGACCATAATCAGCACGCCATGTGCGTGTCACTTGAGAAATAGTCCGAATTGATCAGATTTTGGTCATCCCGTGCCCAACTTAAAATTTGATGGCCTAGTTTTGAAAGCCTGAAAAAAAAAAGTGGCCATATTTTGCCACCGGACTAAAGTTAGTGGCCATTTAAAACATTTTTCTCGCTTACTTCAATATTACGTGGCGGCCAAATAAGATTCGGGCTACATTCAGCCCTTCACGTGACATATAGCCCGAATCGCCTGATTTTGGCCATCTTGTGCCCAACTTAAAAAATAATGGCCTATTTTTAAAAGCCCGAAAAAAAAGTGGCCATGTGTTTTGCCACCGAGCTAAAGCTGGTGACCATTTAAAACATTTTTCTCGGACTAATCGTCCCCATTTTCTTAACCTGCAAGCCATACAATAATAAGCCACAACTATAATCATAAAACAACTATAATCAACTCAAAATTCAGCCATTCCATCACATTTTGCCATTACCCAGAAGAATTAATATCACAAAACTAAATGCAGAACTAATTGAATTATCAATAAATGATCAAAATCAGTAAAATAAGTAACACACCTCCTCGTAATTATCCTTCTTCCGCATGACGCGACCGATAAATTTCTCTCCAGGCAACGCGCGGTCGCACATGACGACGAAACCGGTTCCGGCGACCTTGCACAAGTCCTTCCTTTTGTAAGCTAAGCTCCAGCACCTGGTCTCGCTTCGGATAATACGACGCCGTATCTTTATTTACTCTTGTGCTCGTTGGAGATTCAGGCGTTTCGGCCGTAGAACTGAGTTCTTCAGCAGCTTGGTCGATTCGTGAAGCTGCCGCGATTACTAAGAGCGGCCGAGCTGTTCGTCGGAGGTTCCGCAGCCACGGGCTAGGATGAAGCAGATGAACGCCGCCGGAGGGAATCGTCGCCGCCGCCATAGTTTGGGGTGTTAACGGTCCAGTCCTCGACGGGGGGTGTCTGAGAACCGGCGGCAAAAAACTGGATGACATGAAGGATTAGTTCGGTGGGCCGACTCAATTAAATTTGATTGGGCCTAAAAACCGATCACTAGAAAAAATAAAAAAACTAAATAAAATTAACTGGTCAGGCCCGACGAAAACAATTGGAGCTGCACTTGGGTACAGCCGGCTGTACCCAAAACAGCCGGTTGACCCGACCCGATCAGCGTTGACCGGTCAACGGTCAACGTCTAACCGTTGACTTTTTCATTTTTTTCCCTCTCCGTCTTCGGCTCCGATTTTAATTTATAGATAATGATTGTGGCAACATTAATGTTTTTTAGCTCACTCCGAGGCCTTCAGCTCTCCTGGTTCGACTCTTGAAAAAAAATTTAAAAAAATTAAAAAAAATAAATAAAAAGTCAATGCGGTCAACGTTGACCATTGACTGGTCAACATTGACCGGGAGGGTCGGGTCGCTGTCGGATCGGACCTGATGTACGGTGCACCCGGCTATACCCAAGTTTTTGCTAAACAATTGGGCTGGATCTTACAAGTTGATAGGCCCTTGGCCTCCCTAAAATTTTGGACTTTTTATACTCCCTCCATCCATAAAAATTGTAACACAATTTTTATGGTATGGATTTTAAGAAGTGTTTTGTTAGATGCTTGTTGAGTGGCGATAGGAATCCACTATTTTAGTAAATGTGTGGTAGATACTTTTTGAGTGAAAAAAGATTACCATTTTAAAAAATGTGTGATAGATGTTTGTAAGGGATTGTGTGGGTAATGTACAAAAATGGGATATGCTACACATTTTGTGGAAGGACGAAAATGGTCTTAATTGTAGTTATCTTTTACTATCTTTACTGTATCGTACATCGCACGAGAGGCAGAACTAGTTATTAATCTATAAAAACACAATTTTTTCAGTAATTTTTTAGCGCCATGTGCAGGGTATTTCCGTAATTTTATCTTCAAAAGCAGTTTTTTTATACATCAATATTATTATTAATCTATAAAAACACAAAGATGAAGTCGGTTTTTAGTAAAACTGATTAGACTCACATTGTACAGTTACTCCCAAATTTTCTCCGGCACTCTTACAATCCCATTGCAGCAAAATCGCAAATCTGCAGATACTATCTATTTCTCAAGTAGCAAATATTTCTTTAGATGCGATGAAAGAAATTCCGGCTATAAAACGTTTCAGCGCGATATAAGGTACATAAAATTCAATTTTGAACCCTAATTTCTCCATTTTTGTAGGTTGAAAACGATGTATGGGAGCCACAATTGAATCCATCTATGCAGTCGAACGAGTTTGTGGAATTGATGTCGAAGGGTTTGTGTGTACCAACAGAGAGATTAGTAAGAGGAAGAATTTTGAAACAAAAAAGGTGAAGTAGGCTGAAGAAGAAGCATTGTTGGGAAGGTTTGAGTTTTCTTCTTCTTATATTGAAATTTATACATGATTTGTGTTTGGCAATTATTGGCTTGCTTAGTGAGAAGATTTGACGTTAAAATTGGAGTTATGTATTAGTGCATATGATGGTGAAATTTGTTATGTTTGCATCGGCATCTTAATTTAAAGAAAGGAAAAAAATTATTTTTTGTTAATTTTTTTACTGGCGGACACTGAACATTACTCCAATGTTCTTTTTGTTCCTTTTTTTCTTTTTCTTTTTCCCCTGTTATACAATTCTTGAATTGAATATATCAAGATTGAATTTGGATTTATATTTGAATGAATGTTATGATCTTCAAGAAATGTCAAATAAGTTTAACATATTCTGTTCTTCCCTTCAAATAATGTGTATTTCGGTAAATTGGACCTACAAATTTTGATGATTTGTTGTGAAGAAACTCTTTCAAAACCTCAGAAGAAGGCTCACCAACATTACTAATTCTTTGCCACAACCTAAATCTCCAGCATTTTCTGAAAATCTGCAACATGCTGCTAGAATGCTTAGCAACAGTCGAAGTCGAGTCCTCTGCT
Organism: Agastache rugosa; assembly: GCA_031470985.1. NCBI lineage: Eukaryota > Viridiplantae > Streptophyta > Magnoliopsida > Lamiales > Lamiaceae > Agastache > Agastache rugosa. The sequence goes on along the minus strand of CM062603.1, from coordinate 33,659,652 downwards.
AAGGAATACACGGACCATCTTGAGAAGTCAATACATTTTCCAATTCTTCCTTGTGTCATTTTCTTATCCAAGTCTTTATTGGCTTGTGATTGTGCATTTTATTTTATTTTTATTAAAGGATCATGGTAAAGCTTATTCAAGAAAAGAAGTATTTCTTTACCAAAAGACAAGTTTAATTTGATTTCCCTATCTTCATAATTTATAATGATAGTTATATATAAATTGTAATTTTTCAAACACTAAAATTATAGAATTGAGATTGATGTCTAATGATTTTTTTTAAATTACAGACACGTAATAGAGGAAAAATTGTCTTTAGATACAATTACATTTCTTCTACTAAAGCTTATAGTTTGTTGTAGGGATTAATGTAAATCTCACTTCACTTTTGATTTGTTCGTAAACTTTGTGATGTTTTACTTTGTATTCTATTCCAAGCCATGATTCGATATGTGAAAATTTTTATGATTATCTCAAGTGAGTCTAAAATTCGTGAACTTTCTTTTTTTTAGCCTAATACATTAGTTTTGGGATTAAGAATGTTTTTCAAGATTTCTTAACCAAAAATTGAGTAAGCTAATCCATCTGGATTCTGGTTTACAAAATCAACTAACTGTTCCTTCTTTTTATGTGTAATAATTCTCAAATTTATTCTTTAATTTTTAGTGACACATCTTTATTTTTGTCCATAGAAGAAAATCAGAGTTGAGAAATAGAAGAATAAGTGACTAAAGAACCTGAAAAAAGCATAGGAAACTGGTGTCTTGCCGAAGTGTGTATTTTTCGTTGGGAATTTCCAAAAAAAAATTGCCACATATTTCTCTGATTCTTTTATTTCCTTATAAAAGCTATTCAATTAGTTTAAGTTAAAGAGTATTTATCTTTTGTGGAAAGGGAGTGTATACGAGTTGTTTATTTTAAGAATAGGTTGGATCCGATTAGCTATACATTTTTCCATTATAACTAGGAAAGAAAGGTGCTTGATCTCGCGAATTACTTTTCTTAAGAAATTATATGCAAGAAACCTTTCGACCTCCTTTAGAATAGGAAATGTGACATTCTTCTTATCTCTCGTGCACTAACTTGTGGCATTGGCGGCAGTCACTAAACTCCAGTCTCCTTGAGGCAGCTTGAAATTACTCTGCAGTAATGACCATTCTGTTTTATTTTCATACAATGGAATTATGTTGCTATTAATAAATGTCTTGCTCAACAATGTATACGTAGATTTTTATATGCATTTTTTTCATTTTATACTATATATATCATCCAATTGTCCACCTACAAGCTTATGCATTTTTTAGAATATGGCATGTAAAAGTAACATTTATACTTTTATCAGTGATCATGTCCAAGTACTTTCACTACTTTGTAAGCATAACCTAAAAGAGGTTTCTAGGTTATTGTGGCAACTGGCAAGATACGGCTTAATAGAATGACTACTGTAACTTAAAGTAGATTTTTTTTTCTGCATAATGTTGGTCAATATGTAAAAGGACATTGTTTTACAAAGAAGTTACATTTTCTAGAAATATTTTCCAAATTTAATGTATTCTAATGCGTTGTTTGGAATTTCCTAAACATTAGATTCTATTTGGTGTTTCTCTATATTAATTCAAATCGATAAATCTATCTTTCGTTATGTTTTGAAGAAGAGGTTGAGATGGTCATAGAAATGGTTGCTGCCCCATTATTTTTGTTTGCTTGCTTTCAGTTCTACGAATTTCTTACTTTGTTTTCTTCCTTTCCTTGAATAATATGTGTGTCGTTTATGTTAATTTCTGAGATTTTTTGAGTTTGTCAACACAATTTTTGGAATCGATATATTCTTTTGGGTTTGAAATACTTTCAAAAAAAAGAGAAGTAAGTTTTCTAAATTCTCACAATGCTATTATGTAATTCATCACTTTATTGTGTTATTTAATTTCTCTACTCTGGCAAATATCTAATATTTATTTTGTCTTTAATGTAGTTTTGTTGGTATTTGACTTCTAAATTCCTTTATGGCTATATACTCTTATGCGGTTAATGACTTTGTTGACTAACATGACTTCTCTAATCTGGAAAATGGCTAATATTTAGTTTTCTTTCATGCATGTATTTGACTTCTAAATTACTTAACTGCTATATAAAATTATGAGTTGTTCATCATTGATTTAGTTATTCTCTCAACGCTCTTTATTTTTAATATGTATTTGTGTAGATTTGGTGCTATTTTAGTATTGTTGCACAAGGTTGAGCTAATAACTTTAGTATTTACAGAGTAAAAATCGGTCGTATTTTTGGGGTATAGTTTCGAAAATTTTTGTTCTGAGATGATATATGTTGGTAGCCGAAGTTCAAATGCAGTAGTGCTACGTGTTCAAGTGCCACTACACAATGATCTGCAAGGGCTGATTTAACCACCGCCCAAAAAATTGAGTAGTGTTTATTAAATATTTGTAGTGCCTACGATTCAGTTACAATTTTTGCTTTTTAATTCTTCTTTTTATACTAAAAACATGTTTAGGCTTAAATTCATACTTTGTAATTTTTGATCCACTAAACGTATAAATTGTGTGTCGATGTGTGTTTAGCTTACTTTTGTAAAAATAAGTTAATAATAGAATTTATGTGTTCTTTATATTTTCTAGGCCAAACATTGACTCACTTTAAATAGTACTCCATCCATTCAATTTAAATAGGCTCACTTTGTTTTTTTTTTTTTATGGATTTCTGATTTTTCAAAAACATAAATAAATTAAAATACCTTACAAAACTACAAAAGAAAAAAGAAATAAGTTACTAGCGAAGTAGTGTTCACGATAGAACTTAGAAAGTGTTTGGCTGAGCTTATAAGCTCCTTAAAATAACTTATAAGTTGTTTAAGAGCCTCTTGCAAAGTGTTTGGCAAAATAAGCTCTCCAAGAGCTTATAAGCTCAAAAAAAAAGCTCCAAGAGCTTATAAGCTCCTAAAAAAAAGTTCCTCTATCCCAACTTTTTTTTTTTTTGCCAAGATGTTATAAGCAACATTCTATTTACTTATTTTTACCCTTTTTCATTTTATTTTATTTTTTAATTTATAATCTGAAATAAATAAATAAAATTATTTTTTTTTCTGAATTCTACAATGTGAAAATAATACGGAAAAAAAATCTGAAAATAAAGATTATGAAAATATGAAAAATCTCTCTATATCTTTCTTTCTCTCATCTCTCTCTCTCTCCTATCTATCGCTCATTTCTCTCTCCACTTTCTCTCTCTATCCTCTCTCTAATCTCTCTCGATCTCAACTCTTTCTCTCTCTCTGTAGTATGTACTCACTCTCCTTCTCGATCTGTTCTCATGTTTTTTTGAAAATGATTTTTTTCTTCCACATTTGGATTTTGAATTATAAATTGTATTTCTCTAGCACTATTAATACATGTTATTGATAAATATGGATTTTCTCATCTTTATAAGGTTATTTGAAGTTAATTTGTAGTGGGAAATCATGTTTGGAATGAGTTTTGTGATTAAGTATTGTTATTTGAGTTTATCATGTAAAATAACCATTATGGATAGTGGAAAATAAATATTGTCAAAAACTTAACTTGTTATAAAATTTAGCAGATTTTTATGTGATGAGACTATTATACCCTTATATTTTATTTACGTTTATCTCTATTTTTACCTTCTTCTCTCGCTCACGTTCTCTCTCTCTGCTCTCGCTCACGTTCTATCATTTTCTGGAATTGAGATCCCATAGCTGGTTCATCGATTTTGTTTGCCGCCCACAATCGTCTTATATCGGTCCGGCGATCGATGGCTGGGAGCCAATAGTTCGTTCGTCGATTTCGTTTCCGGCCGGCAATCGTCTTATAACAATTCGACGATCTATGGCGGTTTGTAGTGGATCTGTTATCTGATCCGTTTGTTTTGTGGTTTTCGCTCGTTTTTGGTGTTGATTTCCGATGGAATTATCATCTTTGTTCGATTTATATGGATAGGTAATGTTTTTAATTTTGATGAACTGTCTTGCATGTTTGAATGAACTTATTCGCTTCATTAATGGCAGTTTCTCCAAGCTTCTTCACTTCATTAATGGCAGTTTCCCCAAGCTTCTGATACCAATTAATGGCAGTTCCCCCAAGTTTGTACGAATTATAAGATTCGTACAATTCGTACCATGTTTTGTATTCATACAATTCGTACGAATAGTCATCTTCGTACAATATTTAGGCAGAATCTAAAGCATGTTGCTCTCTCACTCTCTGTATCTTTTTTTTTCATGCAGATGGCTCCATCTGCTATCATTGTTGTCCATGGTGGTCAGTGGAATGACCACACATACGATGGTGGAAGAAATGAGTTTATTCCTATACCACCGACTGGTCTAACTTATGAAAGTTTGTTGAACAAAATTGAGGTGCGGTTGAAGATGGATAAGGGTATTTATATTTTTGATATAGATGCTTTGATTAATTGTCCTGCTAGTGAGACCATGAAAATGAAGATAAGTGACAACTTTGAGTTGTCTTGCTTGATGGAATTGATGGAATTTCCTATGGTTTATGTTACTGTTTCTCGTAGAATGAATGATTGTCAACCTGTTGATAGTCAACATTTATCTGATAGTGCTGGTTTTGCGAGTTTGTTAACTGCTGAATCACAAACACAGAATGTTTCATCGTCAGTGCATTTGAATGTGCAGAATGATAATGATGATAAGTTGGATGATGATGATGATAGTCATGATTTTAGAAGTGATGATTTGAGTTCTGATAATACTTGTCATGATGATGAGCCTGATGAAAGTGATGCAGATAGCCTTCATAATTGTGATGACGTACATCAATGTTGTTGTAGAGATCTGGAGAATGTTACACTATTGGATGGATCAAATGAGATTATTCCAGAAAAGCATGAAAGAGCCCGAGTTTGGGTTATTCCTGGTGCAGTGTACCATGCATCTCTACCGTTTGATGAATTAGGTGTAGTTACTGACCCTGTACCTGAGACACTATGTAGTGGTGTTGTCTTTTTTAGTAAGGAGAGATTGGTTATAGCTATTGGTCTGCATCATCTATTAAATCACGTGGAGTATATTACTATTCGTTCAAATAAGGAGAGATATCATTTGGTTTGCAAATATCATGACAGATGTGAGTTCGTTATGCGTGCTAGATCACTTGGGAATGCATGGAGGATTTACAGATGGATTCCTCACAACTGTGAGACGGATTTGAGATACCAGGGTCATCCGAAAGTGTGTTCTAAGGTTTTAGCTGCATATTTTGTTCCCAATTTGATGGTTGAGGGTGTTGTTCTTAGGCCGAAAGACATTCAGGCGCATATACTAAGGAAATTTGGTGTTATTGTAAAGTATCAGACAACGTTGTCTGGGAGGAACCAAGCACTTACCATGACATATGGCGATGCAGAGAAATCTTTTCAGGTGCTACCAAAGTATCTATATATGGTACAACATTCGAATCCGGGTTCTATTGTTGAATTGCAGCCAGATGTAGAAGGTCGTTTCCAATATTGTTTCATGGCTCTTGATGCGTCTGTTAGAGGATTCAGGGAATGTCGTCCTGTTATAGTTGTTGACGGTACACATTTGAAAGGAAAATACAAGGGGATTATGTTTGTTGCTGCCACTACTAAGGATGCAAATGAACAGATTTTCCCACTAGCTTTTGGGATTGGTGACAAAGAATGTGATGCATCATGGATTTGGTTTCTTAGGCAGCTTCGTCGTGCATTTGGCTGCCCTGAGAACATGTTGATAGTTTCTGACCAGCACCTCATCATCAAGAATGCTGTTGATCATGTATATCCAGATTGTCATCATGGGCTTTGTACGTATCATTTACAGGGAAATATCAAGAGGTAGGGTGAGCATGCTGTTACTATTTTCCAAGTTGCTGCATATTCTTATAGGTGTCGAGACTTTGATGATCATATGAGTAATTTGGCATCCTATTCACCGTCGGCATATGAAAAGGTTTTAAGTGTTGATCCAAGTAGATGGTGTCGTTCCAAATGTCCAGTGCGCCGATACTGGTTCTTGACTTCAAATTGTGCCGAGTGTTTGAATGGTACTTTACGATGGGCGAGGAAGTTGCCAATATGTACACTATTGGAGTCTGTTCGTTCACTGATTGGAAAGTGGTGCGTGGAGAGGCGTGAGAAAGCTGCTGCTAGAACTCATGATGATGGTCCCAAGACGGATACCTTGGTGTAGAGAGGGGGGGTGAATACACCAAGGTTTAAAAACTTTTCCAATTAAAACTCTTTTGAGTGAGCTGGCTGTGTTCGATCCAGCTGGAAGGCAGCTTGATCGACACAGCTGGCTGTGTGCGGAATGTGGTGGGATTTTGGAAAGTCCGTCTGTTGTTTCAAATATATTGCAAAGCTGTGTTTCTTTTCGCTAGTCATTTATGCAGCTTGAAATAATGCTTATGAAGGGTTAATTTGGATGCGTAAATAAACATGAAAGAACACGGTATTTAACGTGGTTCGGAGAAACTACTCCTACGTCCACGACCGAAACCTCCAGTAATCCACTGCTAAGGATACCACCGACTTTTCGCGCGGTCAGCCAAGCGTTGCGGCTTAGTTCCTCAAGCCGGATACAAGTTTACGCGTCGTATCGAAACGTAACCAGATCGTTTACGGCACAATGAAGCCTAACCTGTAGTTTGCGGGTACTACAGAACCAACACTCGAATTACGCGCTTCGAGCAAGCGTACCTTTACCTAACCTTTTCTGGGTTTGGGTTTGGGGTTTTCCAACTATAAACGAGTTCTTACAATGAAGAACTTTGAGTATGATGAACTCGTTCAAACTAGGCTTAAGATGGGAAGGATTATATGCCTAGATACTAGTGGGAGAGAGCTTCAGCAGCCTGAGAATAAATAACATCTTATAAGAATGAAGGCTGCTGTATCTTTGAAGCTTTTCTGAGAGATCTCTTGATCTTTGGTTAAACTTCCTTCAATGAAGTATGTTGATCTCTCTTCAATCTTTTCTCTCGTCTCTCCTCTCTTTTTCTGATGATGAAGAAGACCTCTATATATAGGGAGAGATTAGAACTAGCCGTTGGAAAGAGCCGTTCTGAATCTTTACCTAACTTCGCGGATCGACTTGTCTTCTTCCTTGATTTCCTCGTAAAGCAATCCTAGGTTTGACTTCTAGGTGCTGAGGTGTCGAGTTCCTGATGGTCCAGATCAGATCTGACTTTATCTAAAGTTCACTTCGACTCTGCTGTGTTGGTGACTCTTGAGCTGTCTTGAACTCTGCTGGATCATTGACGCTGAGCTGAGTCTTGAACTCTGCTGGGTCTTGACGCTGAGCTGAGTCTTGAACTCTGCTGGGTCTTGACGCTGAGCTGAGTTGTCATACGAGCTGGGTCTTTCCTACAGCTGTGTCTGGAAGAACTTTATCGTCTTGGATCTGGATAACGTTACTTCTCACTCGACTTTGCTTACCCCGTCGTGTACTCACTGGTCTTCCGTCGTCTTCAGCGACCACCTGTAAACATATAAAATCTATAAGCTCAAACAGGTGAGCTGGAAAACACTTGGGCTTGTGCAAACATCTACTCGGTTGGGGTCAGCTGGGTTTTGGTATCACTTCAAAACTCTATTAATTTTCCCAACAATTTCCCCCTTTTTGATGATGCCAAAACCCCAAGTTGGAAAAATAAAAATTGCTTCCCCCTTAACAGGAAACGGGGATTCAACGAATTAAACATTCACAGCAGGTAAACATATTCAGAGCCTGGACAAAGAGAGATTGTCTTCAGGTTGATTTTGATAAAATGAACTTTTCATTAATAGGAAGAATTTGTACAATTATCTAAATACAAAAGTTCAAAATAAAAATTCCCATTAGTCGGGTCTTCACTTGATCGCTTCCTTAGTTCATCAATTTGATGGTCGTCTTTAGACCATATCTATTGAAGATGAACTCTTCCAAATTCTTCCATTCATTGATTCTTCGACTTTGAAATTCCTCTTTCACTGACCCAGTGATTAATTTCTTTGATGATTTGGGCCTTGTCGGGGAAGGTTTGTTCCAGGCTAGAAATGGAGGCTTTATTTGTTTGACTTTGGGAGCCTTCACTGGATGTTATTGCTCTTGGCATAGAGGGCGATTGACCTTGCCATCATTGGATCCGTCTCATGAAGCTCGAGGAAATAGTCCCGGAAAGCAGGATCCATGCCTTTGAATCGATTTAAGTAGTAGAATTCTTTGATGAATTCGATTTGCATCTTTCCTGCTTTTCATTTATATCATCCGGGTTCTTCTTGTCAGTGAGGCCGCTTGGATTTGTTTCTTCTTGGCTTGCTCGTAGCTCGCCTTTTCTTCTTCTCGCTTTTTCTCGGCGGGCTTGAGAGCTTCATTTTCTTCTTAACAATCTTATCCAAATTTCTTGCATTTCTTTTCTTTGCTCGTTGTGGAAGTTACATGCCAATGATAGTCTTTGTATTCTTCGGGCTTGTGTCCACATGCTTTGGCAAGAGCGACCATTTTCTCTCTCCATGTCTCTTTGACAGACTTTGGGAGCAGCTTGGCTCTGTCTCTTCTTCATCCAAATTCTTTTGCAAAATCGTCGATTTCCTCCGTATTTGCCGCACAGTTCCTCTTAGCCGCAGCCTTCCTCTCACTTGTTTTTCCAAATTCGTTCGATCTTCCCTTTTGGCATTATCAACAAGGGAGGTAGAGAGGTTGGCAATGTTGCGCCGAGCTTGGAGAGAATACCTTCAACATCGCCGATCTTGACCGAGTTGTCGACCGTGACGAGATCTCGGCAAGAGCCTTCTTCTTCAGCTCTGAACTGAGCATCCAGATCTTTATATAAGTTGAAGAGTTGGCGGATGTCAGAGCTGTTGGAGAGAGTGGTCTTTTTGAGAGCTTCCAGCTGGCTTGAAATATTTGCAATGTCGTCAACCAGTGGAGCTTGAAGGTTTGAGATGATCTCAGGGACTCTCTTCTCTAGAAGAATTGACTGATCAACTTGTTGAGAAACAAGAGATTGCCTGAGATCTCTCGTCGGTGCTTTCCGCATTGAGAGCGAATCTGCGAACGTCGTCGATGGACGATCCATTGCTCTGGACTTGCGACTCTATAGCTGTGATGCGCAGAAGGGTATCCACATTTGATTTGAGTCTATCCTGAAAAAGGATTTCCTCGACTTGTTTTGCAATCTCGTCCTTCATTGCATCAGAGAGCTCAACATGATCCGTTTGGGTTCCGGATTCGGCTTGGCTGGGTTTTACTGCCTCGATCTCGACCAGTGAGCGAGTGTCATCGGCAATTAGACTGCGTAGGCGAACTACAGTTCGATTGATGACAATTGGTTCTTCAATGCTCATTACCTCAATTTGTTTGGCGGTGCAGCTGGTAATCTCGGTGAGACTTCTTTAGAATTGTCAGCTCCAGAATGTGTCTCCCATCCCGCTGCTATAAGAAGCTTGTCGGCTGATTCCCAGACTTCAGCTGGGTGCGGCTTGGGATACTGCTGAGATACTTCAATTATTCCTCTGATGAGATCATCTTGATGTAAATATGCATCCTCCAGACTTCCAAAGCCAAAAGTGTGCTGGAGGCGTGCTTCATCGCCTTCGGTTCTCAAAGGAGAAAGTCTCTATCACCGCTCATTCGGTACCAAGTTGCCATCTTGGTAGCCGGATAGAACTCGAGGTCTCCAACTTTGACTAGGGCAATGGCAGCGCGCCGAATTGGATACTGAGTTAGAGCACTCTTGATCCCTGTAATGCGCAAGTCCTCGTACATGGCTTCCATAAAGGCTGAGCCAGTAGAGTTGAGAGAAGGAGAGGTAGTAGAATCACTCTCCTCCGATTCGTCGAGATTTGAGGAGCGAGGTTCGGGTTCACAATTGGTCGTGAAGAAGTATCACCAACCGTGCGGGAATTTGAGCTCTGGGAGATGGCCGATTTGGGGGTGGTAGGATAAGTGGAAGAGGGTTCGGGTGTCACTGGTCGTGAAGAAGCTTAGTTGAATATCTTCCTCGCTCTTGCAGGAGATGGCTCTTTGGTTGGAGAGCCGGGTGGAGGGAAGGCTGTTTCGGCGGAGAGCCGAGAGGAGGCGAGGGTCAGCGAGCTGGATTATCCAGCCTCGTCCTCCGAGCCGGATGACAATCCGTCATTCAATCCCATCTCGGCCAGATGTTTGATCCGTATTGATCGAAGGCCGACAGAGAATCACCATAGCTTGACCGGGAATGACAAATGTTTTCTTTTCTTCTCACGGGACCTCCACTGGTTTAGTGGTCACTGTCTTCCTCTTTCTTTGTTTCTTCTCACTGGAACTTCGCTCGTTCCTTCCACTGCTTGCCCTTACTCACGCAGTCTTCTTGAGAAGATCATTGATTTGATTTATTCTTTGGAAAAGAATCTTCATTTCGGAAACGGTTCGAATCGCCCACTTTATCGTGTGCCCTTTCACCGCTTGCTCTATCAAGAAAGAGATTTTGGAGCGAGATACAAGGGCTCGAAGCCGAAAACGTCGTCCCGGTGGAGTTGAACTTTATTTTCTCCGACTCCTCGACCGGCCGGTTGAGTAGGAAATCAAACCAGTTGACGTTTGCGCCTTTGATCATGGCAATCATTGGCTTGAGTTTTGGAATGCTGATCTCTCCTTGAGATCCAGCTATCCCTAAGATGCATTTTTGAGTATATCCAAGAAGAACTGTACTTTGGCTTCGAGCGGGAGCTTTGACATGCTTGCTCAGTACGGCTCGGGAGATAAGCATCTCTCTGCTGAGGAATTCATCTACTTCTTCCCGACTGTAATCATCTGGGATGAATCCTCCTTCTCTGGGAAGGTTGAACACCTTTCGTAGCATCTTATTGAGTTTGATGGTGACGGTAGCTGTATCAAACTTTCCGTCTTCGCCTTTGACACTCATGTCAAATGACGATGAGTAGAAGCCATCTTCGTCAATAATGTTGAGGTAGAATGCGGCATCTCTCTTCAGCATGAGCTTGGGCATGGAGGTTGCCCACAGCAGGAGGCCGGAGTCTGCAACTATATCCACCATCTCTTTTAACTCAGAAACATGGAGATTGGAGGTGGACAGAATACTCTTAAATGACAGCTTTGTCATTAGGGCTTCAAACTGGTTCATCCCTACGATTGATTTCTTGGGCGCCATTTCTGCAACTTGGAGAATTTGATTGTGCGAAGAACTTGCAGATAATAGATGAAGATTTTGAATCTTTGAAATTTGCAGAGATAAAGATGAAGGAAGAAAGGATCTGCGTATCTTTTCCATATATATCAACTGCCATAACGGATCAACGGTTAAGATTGAAACGATTGATATTCGATCAACTACGGGAGAGATTCACTCATCACGTTTTGCCGACGTGCTTTCGGCGAGTGTATTACAACCGCGCGTGAGGTATTTCAAACGTTTGACGTTCGCCTCGATCTCGCCGTGCTACGGTACTATGCAGACTTTATAATTAATGCGATGGGAAAGGAAACTTATCAAACAATTTAACTAAGGAATGTCTGTCCACTTAACATATGAATTCAAAATAATTGGACTTTATATAGCATATTCTCGAGCATTTATTGCATGAGATGCGAGACGGTCGCTTGGACACGTAATCCACTCGATATCACGTCTTCTTCTTTTGCTTGATTGACAGTTTTCCTCAGCTGAGTATTTCGAGATTAGCTTGAATTTGCTTCAGCTGAGTTCCCTTTATCTCTTCGACTGATGTCCAGCTGAGCTTGATTCCCTTTTTGGCTGGGAAATCCTTCTGAACTGAACTTTGGGATCCAGCTGAGTTTGTTCCCCCTCAGCTGGATGATTTTTCTTCATCCGGATTGAGCGGTCCAAGTGATCCACACATCATCTTGATTTAGATTTCAGCATTTTGTGCTTTTGTGTGACTTTTCCCAACAATGGATTCCTTCAGATGTTGAGATATCTCTTGGATGCTTTCTAAGTTGTCAGCTGGGTTAGAGGATCATCTTAATTTCTCCTGCTGGATCAGGTTTCTCTTCAGCTGATGACTCCAGCTGTGTTTATTTTGGAGAGAGCATCCTGCTTGGTATTCTACTTGATTTTACTAAATCTTTCCAGCTATGTAGAATTTCCCCTTGATTTGTCAGTAGGTGACTTTTTCTTCAGCTGCATCCTACTTCCTTTGAGCGGTTTTTTCTCATCATTGGCTCAATCATTTGTTAAGGTCAGCTGTCCCAAATCCAGCTGATTCATCTGCTGCTTCTCTAAACTTCTCTTGAGACCAATGTACTTTGTATGATCGGTGATTCTTCGCTTGTATCCAATTTGTCTTTATTTCACAATGTCCTGGCCAATTGGGGTTTCTTCATTTGGTTGAATTCAATAAGATGTTTCAGACATCTTAATCAGAGCAATCATCTTCATCTGAGTCGGAGAAGGAGATTTGATCATCATCCATTTCGCTCGATTCGATCCTTTTATCTTCTCTCCGGGAGGATGACTCAGCTGGGTTGCTCTTTGGGTAGAGTTGCTTGTCGTGATGAACCTTCACGATGTTCTTGTACTTTTCCTTGCTTTGTTCCAGCTGATTAATGCTTCGTACAAGCATGGCAACTTCTTCGTTCAAATCTTCTTTGCTCATAAATCTGAGCTCTTTGTTGGTCCTTCCAAGCTGAGCTGATTGAGCTTCTTTTCTCGGCTTGATCTTCACTCTCGCTTCATTCATTCGGCCGGATGAATCTCTCGCTTGTGATCCCTGCATCAAATTCGTTGGCCTTCAAGATGGAAAACAATTTTTCCGTCTCCATGCCGCCAAGATCGATTCCGCTTGGTGAACCACTTTGTGTGTACACCATTCTGAGGAGAGAGCTGAAAGAACTTTCAAGTTCTTGTCTCGAACTGTATATTTTCCAGTTCGGATCGTCTCGATCTCGATGACGAGGTTGGAGAATCTGAGCTCCATTTGATCGATGGACTCATAGGGGAGTTGCTTGAAATTATCGAACTTCTGGCATGCAACTGAGAATTTGTTCTCTTGAATTTCCTCTGAGCCTTCACACAGCTTGGCTAGAGTGTCCCACATCCCCTTAGCTGTCTCGCAGTTGATGATCTTGCTGAGATAAGCGTTCGTCACCGTTGAGGAGATGACGTTACGAGCGTAGCTGTCCAAACCAGCTTGTCTTCTTTCTTCTGGAGAGTACTCCCTTTTGGGCTTCACAACTTGACGGAGTACTGGTTCAGCTCCAGGTGTGGTTTCTGCTTGTCTTTCTGACTTCATGATGATGATGGGTCCGTCAGTGATAACATCCCACATCATGTCGTGATGCGCTCTCAGAAAGCTTTTGAGTCGGAACTTCTAGATCTGATAATCATCGACAGAGAATGTCGGAAGATTTCTGCACAAGGAAGATTCCATAACAGTATGCAATATAATGACTTTTAAAAAGATTTTGAAACTTTGAAGGATCTGTTCAGGTGACCACTATCAAGAAAGATGCCGACTTGAGATACGGTGATCTTTTGAACCACCGCTCGATACCAATTGATGGTCCCAAGACGGATACCTTGGTGTAGAGTGAATACACCAAGGTTTAAAAACTTTTCCAATTAAAACTCTTTTGAGTGAGTTGTGTTCGATCCAAATGGAAGGCGACTTGATCGACACTGTGCGGAATGTGGTGGGATTTTGGAAAGTCCGTCCGTTGTTTCAAATATATTGCAAAGCATGTTTCTCTTTTCAGTTAGTCAGTTTATGCAGCTTGAAATAATGCTTATGAAGGGTTAGCTGGATGCATAAATAAACATGAAATAACACAGCTATTTAACGTGGTTCGGAGAAACTACTCCTACGTCCACGACCAGAAACCTCTGGTAATCCACTAAGGATACCACTGACTTTTCGCGCAGTCAGCAAGCGTTGCAGCTTAGTTCCTCAAGCTGGATACAAGTTTACGCGTACTGTATCGAAACGTAACCAGACTGTTTACGGGCACAGCTGAAGCCTAACCTGTAGTTTGCGGGTACTACAGAACCAACACTCGAATTACGCGCTTCGAGCAAGCGTACCTTTACCTAACCTTTTCTGGGTTTGGGTTTGGGGTTTTCCAACTATGAACGAGTTCTTACAATGAAGAACTTTGAGTATGATGAACTCGTTCAAACTAGGCTTAAGATGGGAAGGATTATATGCCTAGATACTAGTGGGAGAGAGCTTCAGCAGCCTGAGAATAAATAACATCTTATAAGAATGAAGGCTGCTGTATCTTTGAAGCTTTTCTGAGAGATCTCTTGATCTTTGGTTAAACTTCCTTCAATGAAGTATGTTGATCTCTCTTCAATCTATTCTCTCGTCTCTCCTCTCTTTTTCTGATGATGAAGAAGACCTCTATATATAGGGAGAGATTAGAACTAGCCGTTGGAAAGAGCCGTTCTGAATCTTTACCTAACTTCTGACAGGATTGACTTGTCTTCTTCCTTGATTTCCTCGTAAAGCAATCCTAGGTTTGACTTCTAGGTGCTGAGGTGTCGAGTTCCTGATGGTCCAGATCAGATCTGACTTTATCTAAAGTTCACTTCGACTCTGCTGTGTTGGTGACTCTTGAGCTGTCTTGAACTCTGCTGGATCATTGACGCTGAGCTGAGTCTTGAACTCTGCTGGGTCTTGACGCTGAGCTGAGTCTTGAACTCTGCTGGGTCTTGACGCTGAGCTGAGTTGTCACACGAGCTGGGTCTTTCCTACAGCTGTGTCTGGAAGAACTTTATCATCTTGGATCTGGATAACGTTACTTCTCACTCGACTTTGCTTACCCTGCTGTGTACTCAGCTGGGTCTTCTGCTGTCTTCAGCGACCACCTGTAAACATATAAAATCTATAAGCTCAAACAGGTGAGCTGGAAAACACTTGGGCTTGTGCAAACATCTACTCGGTTGGGGTCAGCTGGGTTTTGGTATCACTTCAAAACTCTATTAATTTTCCCAACACATGAGCTAACTGAATTTGCGGCAACCCGATTAGGAAGATCTGTGGAGTTGGGTCGTAATATGGTTGTAGAAGCCATTTCTACAACAAAGTTTAAGGTGACATCTGAATTCAAATCCTATTTGGTTGATCTTGCTAGTAAGAGTTGCACCTGTTGTGTGTTTGATTGCGAGTTGATCCCCTGTCCCCATGCTGCAGCAGCAATCAGGTTTCACAATTTTTTTTTTGGAGAACTATGATGTTGGTACGATTTGTACGAATTATAGTATTCGTACTATTCGTACAAACATCATAGTACGAATTATAGTATTTGTACCTTTCGTACTATCAGCATGACTGAATGTTATGTTTCTTAATGCAGAACAGCGCACCAATCGCCATCGTCATATGTAAATGATTATTATACAACTGAGACTTGGCGTAAAATCTATTCTGGAGATGTGATGCCAGTCCCGGATCCCGATGATTGGTGTATTCCTATTGATATTTTGTCAAGGGTCGTTGGAACGCCTCAAAATCCTAAACAAGCTGGCAGACCACGTGAAACTAGGATGAGGGCTGGATCTCATAGTAAACGCAGGCGTTTGTATTCTCGATGCCACCAGATAGGGCATTATCAGAATACGTGCAATGCGATTTTGTAAATTACGCCACTAGAAGAAAGCAGTAGCAAAGAACCGAGTGCCCATAGAACTCGTAAAAAGAAACGTTGTAGTATTTGTGGAGTGGTTGGGCATACTCGCTTATCATGTTTGGTGAGGTGATTATTTTCTATTTTTTGTGATTAGCAGTAGCCCTCGTAATTGATTTTTTGTTATTCTTATTTTGAGTTTTCTTTGTGGATTAACATATTTGGTTGAATATTTATTCTGTGTTTATTCTTTAAATATTTTGCATACAAATTTATACGTTTTGTACGAAATGTGCATTCGTACCTCAATTCTGACATTTGGTGTGTTTTCTTATACTGACATGACATGAGTGGTACGAAGTTTGTCATTCGTACTAATCGTACATTAAAGAGATGTAATTTTTCATAATCAAAAGTATGTACCAAAATATTGATAATATTTCATAGTAATTGTTGCTAATATATGTCAAGAACCATAATAATTGTAGCTAATATATGTCAAAAACCACGAATAACAGGAATATGCATAATTGTTTAGAAACAGAAATTAGAGTTGGTCATTGTTCATTTGTCCAGATCCATCGCTATTCCAATGGTGCTTTCATCAATGCTGAAATCAAAAGATGCTTTGTGCAACAGAGTGCCTGTACTCCTTGTAATCCTTCTTCGTCATGTTTTTCTTGATTACAATTCCTGATACGAGTGCCTCGGCGTATTTCAATGCACAAAGACCACAGTTTACGCTGTCCTTTTGCCTCAACTTGTTCTGCTCGTTATCTGGATATGTAAACAGAAACTGCATGTAGTTCGGGATTTCATAGCCAATTTTCTTCAGGATTTGAGGCAGAATGCGAGCAACAGGGATGAACTCCTTCCTTCTCAGCTGCCTATGATGTTCCTCAAACTTGTGTTGGTGTGAATAATATTATAAAATTCATGTACTCGAAGTTCACACAACAAGTGGCCCAATGCCCGTTGAAGTTGCACACCATGATCAACTAAAATAATAAATTAATAAATCATTAAAATACTGAAATTAATAAATATGATTTGGTACGACTGGTACGAATAACCAAATTCGTACCCATCGTACCAAGTTTTATATGCACCATAAAATATTGATGTCTAATACATTTTGTATACCTTCTTAGCATCCGTCCAGGGCTTCAATTTTTCCCCCACTCTGGCAACAGTCCATCTGCAAACATGCACAATCTATCCAGATCCTCTTCTGCAACAACTTCCTCGATCCAGGGATCATAAGTGAAATCCAGGTTATGTTCTGGGTGCAGTTTATTCCACACTTCTTGTATTGCCAACTGAAATATTTAATAATATTAATATATAAAAGATCAATTACATATTTATTGACTAATAATTACAATAAACATACCATCAAGGATGTTCCAGTAACAGCATAGTCTTTAACAAGATCAAATATTCCAGCATAGTCTGGGGTCACAGATAGGATAGCCAAGTATGGATCGATATGGATATTTTCAAGTTCAGCCTTTTCATTCTTAATGTAAGCAAAATATGATGCATCCACGGCTTGTGGCAATCCAATGTTCCTTCTGCACATGAACGTATTAAATGTTTATAGAATAATTATGTAAGAAATATAACAATTATTCTATAATAGCATGTGATTTACTTGATGTTTTCTTTGTTCTTCATGAATTTATCGAAGTTCATTTCGGATTCCCATCCGTGAATGTCATCCGGACGGAACGGACTTCTACACACGGCAGCTGGAATCCTTCTTCGTTTTGGTTTATTAACCACATCCTTAGGTATGTCTATTGGCTGTTCTGGTGCTCCTGCTGCTTCTGCATCTGTTTCATGTACCATCTGAGAGTCGAGTGTTACCGGTGTCGGTGATCCCCAATTTCTTTCAAATCGTATTTGAGACTCTATTTTTTTTTTAGTTCTGCAGTGCTCGGAGGAGTAAAGACTGGGCATCCCTATGAAAGAAAAATTGAATAAATACACTGGAGTTTAGAGTTATTTAGTACGAAGGGTACGAGTTGTTACATTCGTACCATTCGTGCTTAAGAAAAATGTGAATGTGTGTTGGTACGAATGATACGAACAAATGTATTCGTACCATTCGTACCACTTGACCAACCAAATATTACATGTGTTGGCACGAATGATACGAACAATAGTATTCGTACTATTCGTACCACTTGAAAAAACCCAACAAATTACCAGTGATGATGTATTTTTCAGTTATTTAGCCATATATTTATATAACCAAAATAATCATATAATTTACTTGCAAAAACCATATGTTTCATAGTAATTAATCGAAAAAAACCGGTGAGGGCCTTATACCTGTTCGTCAACTAACGAGTAAATTGGGTTGATTGCTGGTTTCTTGAAAGTCTAGCAAGGACGTATTCTGCTACGTCCTTCACAAGCTGTTCATGACGGCACTGTAAAAGAGCCTCCACTTCTATCCTTGTTTTCCTGGCTGTGATTTCTCCTATTTCTTCGAGGAATGATGCCCTTTGCGAGTATGTCCATGGAAACACCCGATCCTCTGGCCCTACTATTGGGGACATTTCTCGACGTTCTTGTCCCTGAGGAGGCTCAAGTGGTGCCGGTTTGTGCAATACAGTGGTATGTATTATGTCACCACCTGCAATGTACTTGAATGCAAAGGGTGCGCCTTCAGGCTCAAGTGTCTTCCAATACTTCTTCTTCTTCTCTGTTTCTCATGGCACCAGTGTCGGATTGTACTATATTTAAATTTATAGAAATGATCTTATTTACCGTAATATAATGTCAACATAGTCTTATATAATGTAATTTTCACGTAATGATTTACTTACCGTTGTAGGATTTATTTTTGTGTTGTTTTTTCTCCCATGTAAACCTCAACATTCGAGGTTTCTTGTGTCTGCTATCCATTCCTCCAACTGCCCTCCCCACGTCTGGAAGTGCACTGAAGATCCAAGCCTGAAGGGAAACCCTGTAACTTAGTCATTTAACAGAAATATGTGGTATGAGTGATACGAAAAAGGATGAATACACATGAATGAATCCTGCAGATTACCAGGAAGGAGATAGTGTTACCCGGCAGGTGATATCCGTATCCCGTTTTACCGCGTACGAGTTCGTCTTTCACATTTGTTATGTAACCACTGAGCACCTGAAAAGATATACTGCCCCAGGGGAACTTTTCCCATTCTTTTTTATCCTCCACCAAAACCCAAATCCAATCTGCAATCTTGATATTTGCATCAAATCCAAGAATGTAGTACGCAACAATCAACACTTGGGCTAGTTTGATGTAGTCTGCAGCATCTGCTCCTTCAATTCTCTTTCCCACAAACATGTTATGCAATTTTACTGGTGTAAGAGGGATGTTATTTAGCAGCCTTTTATATACAGAATTTTCAGGTATTCTGTGTTCTCCATAAGGATTGAATTGACTACTTCCAAACCTAAGCCCAGATACCAAAGCGAATTCAGTTCGAGAGAATCGCAATATCTTCTCTCCCACCTTGAACCACAGTGCATTAGTATCAGGATCAGGTTCGGCTGTGACCTGACGTGAGACCATGAAGTGTAGCATCTTTCCTGATCTTTTGATCTTTTCGGGCAGCTTCAAATAATTTCCAATCACTGATTTCTGTAGTTCCAGAAGAGCATCATCACTAAATGTTTTTATTATCCGGATTATATCTCCAATGGTTCCCTCTTTTCCAGAGAAATGGACTTTGTGGTTTTTGTCATGCAGTATGTATCTCTTGTAGGTCCAAGACACCTTCAATTTAAGCAGAATTATTTGTGTTATATTCTTTAAGCATAACAGATAACAAAACAACCAATACCAACACAACAATTATGTACGAAAGGTACGAATACAACATTTCGTACCCTTCGTATACCTGAACAACTAATCATCAGTTTACCTGTTGAATTCTACAACAAACGGGACGAATTAGCTATATTCGTCCCATTTGTACCACAAAAATAAAAACATATATTGAAGCATTTGATACGAAAAGTACGAAAGAAACTCGTGAGCATAATTCGTACAAATAAGACAACACAACAATAGAATCCAGACGACACACAACACACAACAAGACAAAGCATAAGCACAGATCAATGTCAACTAGGTTATTATTAGAAAGAAACATGGAATAATTAGATATTTTCGTCCCATTCGTACTAATAAAACAAAGTAAAAACAATAGAAAAGAGAAATTTACTGGTAGGCTGGAGAATGAGGCACCAGACTCTGCATCGCCTCTGCGGCGGTCCGATCTATGTTTTCTCTTCCCTAAAACAGAGCGGTTGTCGGATTTTTCCTCACTATCCTCTGGATCTGTGCCGTCATTGCTTGTTTCAGGGTTTTTAGCTCCGTCGCCGCCCTCGATGGTTTTACGGTTTTGTGCGCTGTCACCGCTGTCAATGGATCTACTATTTTCACCGCTTTCATCGCGACCGGATTTACTGTTTTCATGTTCAGATTCCGCCTTATCGCCGCTTTCTGAGATGGCGTTGTCACCGGATTTGTTGTGCGACGACATTAAAACTGTTGATGGTGCCTGAAACGGCGGTGGTGGGTAAATGTTGGATGGTAGACGGCGGTGGAAGAGCGGCAGTTAGGGTTTTGCGAGAGAGAGAAGAAGGAGATGAGGAAGTGTAGAGAGAGAAAAAAATGAAAACAGTGAATCTGTAGAAGTAAAAAAAAATGGTAAAAATTATTTTATTGGTAGGGGAAATTTTGTCCCAAAAAGTCGAAATATGACAGAAATTATAAAATATTAAGCTTTGGACAACTTTTATTTCCCACTATCTATAGTGGCTATTTCAAATTTTTACTCTTGTTATTTTGTGAAATATGATACTCGTTCGTTGTTTGTTTGATTTTTCAGGAAAAATGGAGTAAAGATTATGCAAAATGAGCATGATAGGATGAAAGTAGAGTTTGATAGGAGTTCGTAGGCGAAAACGGATCCAAAATCGGAGTTGAAACGAGAGAGAACAAGCCTAAACAAAAACATTGCGCAGAAGCAGGGCCATGCGGTCCGGAATGCGGTCGGGCATGCAGCCGCATGGCACACCCCCCAGAATCAGGCAGATAGCGCATGCGGTCGGGCATGCGACCGCATGGCCCGGCTGAATTTTCCAATATGTTTCCTTTTTCTTTTCTACTTCCTTTCTTGGCCCAATTCCTAACCCTAGTCGAATTGTAGTATTTTCTCACCTATAAATACTCTTTGTATTACATTGTTTTAGGGGAGTTCATTAAGGAGATACATTAGATTTTTATTTTCATACACTTTTATGCTTGGGAGAAGATTTGAAGATTGAAGACGAGAAGAGAAGATTGGAGGCATCAAGATCTAAAGATTCATCTTATGGTTTTTATGTTTTACAATTCTTGTTTGATATTGTTTATTATGAATATGAGTAGCGAAATTCCTTTATCCTAGGGTTAGAGAGTCGATGGATGATTGAATTTGAATCTTAATTAATTGATCAATTACGACCTTCTCTTCTTTCTTATGCTCTTGGTTTGATTTTTGATTAATTGCTTAGCTACCAATTTTGCATGATTTAATGTGTTATTTTGAGATCGGAAGAAGATAATTAGCACGTGATCTAGAACATAGGACATGCTTTACAATATAGCTGGAATGTCTTGAGTTTAGTGTGAGAATATTTAATCTAATCGATCTTTTTGGAGTTGCATGCATATGATGTTAGTCGGGAACGATGACCCTTGCATGTGATCAACGGTTTATTCGCCACGGAAGTGGGTTTGAACAAAATTTGTGATTGTTTTAGGAAGAGTCGAATCTTCGTGTTAATTGATTGATTGATGAGGGTTTGAATTTAATTATCCATTGAAATCAAAACCTTGGGATACTCTTTCTCTATCTTTAATCTAAAATATTTTTCTTTGCTTTTGTTTTATTTTCTTTATTTAATTAATTGAGTCATTAGTTTAATCAAGTCTAAAAGTGATCAAAAGTCTAAATAGTGGGATAACAATCGAAAGTGCTACTTGTTAGAATTAATACAATCTCTGTGGAATACGACCTTGCTTCCATGTGCTCAATTGCACCCGTGCACTTGCGGTGTGAAATAAAATAGCGAAGATGTTTTTGGCGCCGTTGCCGGGGATTGTTTTTAATTCTAGAGATATTACGATTAGATTGTTTGATACTAGTTTAGACATATATATTGTTTAATTTTCTAATTTTATTATTATTTGTTTTGTGTATTGCGTGAATGATGGCATCTTGATGGGCAGAATTGATGAAACTAAAGTGGAAATTTGAGGTTATGAAAGACAAAATGTTAGAGGAAATTGCAATTCTCCATAAAAAAGACGGAGTATTTGACAATCCCCTACTAACAAAAAATTATGATATGTTGAATGGAGTTTATTTCTCCATAAAACAGCTTGTTGTATTGATCTCAAGAACTGAATTCGAAAATTCGTATGAAGAGCCACCAAGGCCAAGTGAAAAGCCTCAAACAGTCAATGAAGAGCATGAAGTTGAAAAGAAAAAGAAGTGCATAGATGATCAAGTCTCCAAATCCTATCAAAATGAGAGCCAAGATTTTTCTATCCACCAACCTTTACAATTCCATGAAGATGAAGAAGTCAAAAATATTGAAGAGTGCATGATTCTAAATATGGTCGATCCTTACCTCGATATGGATGATACTTCAAAGGCTTGCTTCTTCCATTTTTATTTATCTCCATCTTTTGACTTTATGTTTGGATTTTCTAATGTGGAATTGTTTGAGTTTGGTAGTATTTTAGATCATGCACATATTTACTATTATACCCAAGATGTTTCAATGATTTTCAAGCCACCTTATCATTGGGATGCGACGGATGGAACACTCAAATTTGATGAAAAGTGGCCGCCGCCTACACGTCCACCTCTTTGGTGAGTTCGAGTTTTTTTTTCAATCAACCTCCTCTTCTACTTGCAAACTTATTCTTCCTAACCGTTGAATAAGTTTGGGGGGATGAAGAAGGGGGTTGATTCTATCTTTTTATTTGTTTTCTAATTTTTAGCCAGTTTGTTTTTTTAGTTTTATTTGTTTGATGTTTTTAAAGTTGACGAAGTCTTGAGTTGCCTCGATTTTTGAAAGTCTTGAAATTATTTTGAAAGGTATAAACATGATTTTGGTGATTTGTGTGATTTGGCTTGTGATGAAATTGAGGATTTTGTTTTGAATTGAAAATTGATAATTGTGAGTATTTCATGATAGGTTGAGCATGGATTGATAGATTGATCATTTTGGCCTCTTGAACTTGAAATAGCATGTGAGATTTGAGCCTAGACTATTATATTTTTATGGTCTATTTTTCATATTCTTGTGTGATTTTTCAAGCATGCATGTTAATCTCTAGAACTTGTCATGAATCTTCCTCAAGATTGTGTTAGTGTGCTTAGAGTTAAGAGATGATTTAAGGCCATCCTTATTAGCCAATTTTTCCCTATTTAATTGTCCAAATTGTTAAATGTATCATAGTTTGCCTCTTTGAGCTTTTGAGCCTTTTCTTTGATGAACCAAAGGTGAATTGAGTAGAATTTTGTGGGGAATTGGTTGAGTTGAAAAGAATTTATGCAAGGAGAAAAATGAAGTGCACCTTGAGTTGAAAGTTTGATATTAGCTCTTATAAGCTCATAAAAAATCGAAAAGTTGGTTGTTTGAAAAGAAAAAAAAAAAGAAAATAAGAGCAAAAGAGGGCACATGCAGAAAAGAAAGAATGGTGCAAAATAAGGTTGCTTTGAGATTTTGAGATTGAAAAAGAGTTGGATGTAGTGATATTTGAGAAAGGTTAGTGTGATATTTGAGAAGTGAAAATATTTTGAGAGTTTAAAAGTCACTTAGCCTAAATTTTCCATACCTTACCAAAGAGCCAACATTACAACCAAAAGAAAGTCCTTTTTGATCATTTTTCGAAGCATACGTTTAAATGATGGCGAGGTAAGATAATTGCCAAGCTTATGGTAGGTTGCATGTATTGTCTTGAATTGAGCGTATATACTTCCCATGCTATATACTTGAGAGTTGAGAGTTTGCTTGAAAATTTTTCATGTCGTGAGGACTCGAAAGTTTATTGAGGCTAAAATGTTTGATTTATTAGTTTATATTTAATCTTGATTGGATTCTTGCATGATTCTATTTTGTTGAAAATTTTTGAAGCCATTAAAGTTACCGATTCGTCTTAATCCATGTTTATTTTTATTTCTCTTTTCTTCTTGTTGTTTGAGGACAAACAACCCCTTAAGTTTGGGGGCTTGATAAACATGGATTTTCTCATCTTTATAAGGTTATTTGAAGTTAATTTGTAGTGGGAAATCATGTTTGGAATGAGTTTTGTGCTTAAGTATTGTTATTTTATGAAATATGATACTCGTTCGTTGTTTGTTTGATTTTTCAGGAAAAATGGAGTAAAGATTATGCAAAATGAGCATGATAGGATGAAAGTAGAGTTCGATAGGAGTTCATAGGCGAAAACGGATCCAAAATCGGAGTTGAAACGAGGGAGAACGAGCCAAAACAAAAACATTGCGCGCAGAAGCAAGGCCATGCGGTCCGGAATGCGGTCGGGCATGCGGCCGCATGGCACACCCCCCAGAATCAGGCAGATAGCGCATGCGGTCGGGCATGCGACCGCATGGCCCGGCTGAATTTTCCAATATGTTTCCTTTTTCTTTTCTACTTCCTTTCTTGGCCTAATTCCTAACCCTAGTCGAATTGTAGTATTTTCTCACCTATAAATACTCTTTGTATTACATTGTTTTAGGGGAGTTCATTAAGGAGATACATTAGATTTTTATTTTCATACACTTTTATGCTTGGGAGAAGATTTGAAGATTGAAGACGAGAAGAGAAGATTGGAGGCATCAAGATCTAAAGATTCATCTTATGGTTTTTATGTTTTACAATTCTTGTTGGATATTGTTTATTATGAATATGAGTAGCGAAATTCCTTTATCCTAGGGTTAGAGAGTCGATGGATGATTGAATTTGAATCTTAATTAATTGATCAATTACGACCTTCTCTTCTTTCTTATGCTCTTGGTTTGATTGTTTGCTTAATTGCTTAGCTACCAATTTTGCATGATTTAATGTGTTAATTTGAGATCGGAAGAAGATAATTAGCACGTGATCTAGAACATAGGACATGCTTTACAATATAGCTGGAAGGTCTTGAGTTTAGTGTGAGAATATTTAATCTAATCGATCTTTTTGGAGTTGCATGCATATGATGTTAGTCGGGAACTATGACCCTTGCATGTGATCAACGGTTTATTCGCTACGGAAGTGGGTTTGAACAAAATTTGTGATTGTTTTAGGAAGAGTCGAATCTTCGTGTTAATTGATTGATTGATGAGGGTTTGAATTTAATTATCCATTGAAATCGAAACATTGGGATACTCTTTCTCTATCTTTAATCTAAAATATTTTTCTTTGCTTTTGTTTTATTTTCTTTATTTAATTAATTGAGTCATTAGTTTAATCAAGTCTAAAATTTGAAAAGCCTAAATAGTGTGATAACAATCGAAAGTGGTACTTGTTAGAATGCTCAATTGCACCCGTGCACTTGCGGTGTGAAATAAAATTGCGAACAGTTATATATTAGTCATATTATTTAATACGTGTAATATAATGATAATATCATAAATGAGATGCAATTAAATGTCCAGTAATTTTAAAAATGCACATTTTTCAGTAGTTTATAGGTTTTTTTTTTAAGTTATAATTATTATTACACTAGATATAGTGAAGATAGGAGAGAGAGAAAGAGTGTGGAGAGAGATGATAGAGAGAGAGTGGATAGAGAGAGAGACGAGGGTGAGAGAATGATGTAATTACTTAATAAAACAAGTTTATAACACCAAACAATATTCAATCATCTATTAAGATTTCAAGAGCTTATAAGCTCAATTATCCAAACTATCCAAACACTTACAGTTTTAAGCTCTTGAGACATAACATCTTATAAGCTTTTGAGAGAGCTTATAAGCTCTAAGAGGTTATAAGCTCTTTAAAATAAGTTTAGCCAAACACCCTCTTAGCCGCGTTTATTGCAATTCTAAAACTGTTAATTGAAGTTCTTATAGTGAAATTTGATACCAAAGGCTTGACTCCAGCGGTGGGAAAGACTCTGTGATGCTCGAAGCCTCGGCATTTTTATATGCTGAAAAAAATTCACCCACAAAATTTCCCTTCCAACCGTTCGATGGAATGCCTGAAAGAGGATTTGATTGGAAACTATGGCTATCAAAGTCAGACCAAGACCCTCCCCTTACTCGATTCTGTCCCACAACTGATGTGCTACCCCCAATTATATGTTTTCCCTACGTTCCTTTAGGTGCTTGACAGCCACAAAAAAAGGGAAAGGAAAAATTAAGATAAAAAAGAAGAGAAATAAAGAGAGAGAAAGCAATGACAACCTAGTACTAAAATGAAGTTCCAACTTTTGAAAGCACAAACAAAAGAATTAAAGAACACCAAAGAGAGAAAAATGTTACTGTTCACCCCACAAGCTTCAGTCGAACCAATAATTGCGTTTAGACAAAAACTTGGGTGCAGCCGGCTGTACGGTACAGCCGGCTGACCCGACCCGGTCAGCATTGACCGGTCAACGCCTGACCGTTGACTTTTCCTTTTTTTTAAAAAAAAATTAAATTAATTTTTTTTTCAAGAGTCGAGCGGAGGAGCCAAAGGCCTCGGAGCGACCTAAAAAACATTAATGTTGTCACAATCATTATCTATAAATTAAAATCGAAGCCGAAGACGGAGAGGAAAAAAAAAAGTCAACGGTCAGATGTTGACAGTTGACCGGTCAGGCGGGTCGGGTCAGCCGGCTGTATGGTACAGCCGGCTGCACCCAAGTGCAACTCTTGCGTTTATTGCAATTCTAATTTTCAAAAGCTATTAAAGTTGCTCTTATGATTAGATTCCAAATAGATAAGACATGTCGTCCCATATCAAATTAAGAGGACATATTACCAACAAAGGACATCCAAATTAAAAGAGGGATTATCATGTGTCAATATTCTTAAATTGAATCGACTTCTCACTTACTTTCTTCTTGTTTTGAAGCACTACTAGTATGGACAAAAGTATGTGATTGGCTTGATCGTCAATTAATTTATGCAGCAGATTTAAAAAATCACTTTGAGGAATTTGTGAATTGTGGCCACTGTAAAAAAAAAAAGAAAAGAAAATCTTAGGCCTCATTTGGCCTAAGATGTAACACCAAATACGGAAAGATTATGGAGAGTATCAAGTTTTGCTTATGGTTGAAGTAACATAATCTATTATCTTCTTTTTGTGTCTTTCTACACGATTGGAGTTCACATCCTCACAATTGTTTTCCTGCAAAATTTTAGTTGAGGTAAAAAAAAAATAGATGTAGCCGATGAGGTCTAGCTTAATTGGCTAGGTGAGGCACCACAAGACTCTCCTTAGCGAGAGGTCTTGGGTTCAATCCCGCCTGAGTGCGGTGTAGTATATTTCCCATCTTATTTGGTGGTGTAGTGGTCTCACCCTGCGTGGTGGTGTAGTGGTCCCACATTTATGTGGTGTAGAGGTCTCACCTATATGGTGGTGTAGTGCTTGATTAGATTATATATATACCTTGTAATTCTCTAAAAAAAAAAAATGTAAGTCAGTAATTAAAAAATGGACGTGATCAAATTTACCCAAAAAAAAGGGATGTGATCCCTTAATTTAAGGAATCACCGTTCATATTAAAAATTAAAAATTACAAATCTCCAACCCTTAGTCACTTTTAAAGGAATAAATTTTAATATTAATACAATATAAAAAACGGACCATAGATCAAATTAAAATGTAAGCAACAAGATCACTTCCTATTTTATACCGCAAGATTGCTTTGCTTTGTATATATAATATATCTTCCCCTATATATATATAGCTCAAGGGTATGATAAAGATATCTTGTTTAGTAATATTCTATCTGTATCTATATTTGAAAAGGTTCCAAGCCACACAAATTTATGCAATATTTAAAAGAAAAAATAGCCGGATAAGTATACATTACAGCTTTCATAAAAGTAGTCCATTGGGTCACCCCTCCTAATTTAACACAGTATCCTAATTTTGAGATCATATATATGAAAAACAGAAAACACGTGTGCTCGATTTAATTTGAAAGAAAAAAAACAGTAAAACACATGCATGTAATTTGATAGTAACATTTTATCTTTATTATCTATGGTCTAGATTTAACGGTGCATTATGCATTAGAATGTTAATGTATTAAGTTACTGCATTTTATGCATTAGAATGTGTATGCATTAACTTTTTGCAATTTATGCATTATCGATGTGATAAAAATACATTATTTTCACGTTTTCATATAAGATATATTCTCATCAGATCCCTATCTGTTGGATTCGAGCTAGTAGCTCAATTGGTGTTGACAAGTTTATGTAGAAGCAAAATTGACTGGAGTGTTTTGAGTTGTGCGAGAACAGAAACTGGTTTCTGAGCTAGTTTGACGTGGAACAGAATAGAACAGATATGAAAGATTCTTTCCATATTTATGCGGATTTTGCGGAGATCTTTCCTTATCCTTATTTAACTCGGAAAAGATATTATATTGCAGATATATCTACTTGTTCCACAAGGCATATCTTCAAGGAATGTTTCCTAGGGCAAAAGACGGTGGAGATTATTTACTAGGGTTTTCAAGTGGTCCTATAAATACATCTACACAGTACATTGAAGATGGCCGTCCACGATGTAATTCTTTCATATATGGGGACGTGAGTATTTTGAGAGCATACTCTAGAGAGAGTATTTTTATTATTTTTCATACACTTGTGATGATTTGTTTTCATAGATAAACTTTTGTAAGAGGGTTGGGTGTCAAGTTGCGGCTTGTGCTTAGGTTGTAAGTGGTGCACTTGCAATCATCAATTCACGCTAGATCGGGAAGGGTGTGAGTGAACGGGTAGCAAAAGATAGGAGATCTGTTTGTGTAAACCTCTGTAACTACAACTTCGGATAGTGGATTGATTCTCTCATGGGCGTGGCCCCCCAGACGTAGGTTGATTAACCGAACTGGGTTACCATTCTGTGTGTCGTTTACTTAGCTCAGTTATTATATTCTGTGTTATATTCCGTGCTAAGTTTTATTGTGACAGATTCAATTTATATGCATAAATTGCTGGGTTTAAAACTTTCACTATCTATATATATACTAGTACGTGCATTGCACGTATAACATCTTATCTAACATGATTAATTTTTTACAAATCATAATATAATTGAAGATAAAAAAAATCTTTGAAAGTCGTACTCCCTCCGTCTCTGATAAGTGTAGTCCACTTTCCTTTTTAGTCCGTCTTCCATAAGTGTGGTCCTTCTTTAAATAGATATGACCCCACTTAAAATTTTACTCTTTTACCTTTTAAAAGTAACTAACATTACACTAACACTACAATAAAGTGGGTCTCATTCTCCACTCACTACACATCTACCTAACATTCTTCTTAAAATCCGTGCCCCTCCTTTCGGACCACACTTATCAGGGACGGAGGGAGTAATACTTTAATTAATTAATAATTTCAACAAAATGCTCACAAGAAAGTGTAAAGTGTAAACCTTACAAGAACTAATCTAATTAAATCATTTTAAAACTTTAAACAAAAACTCATGTTATATATTTCCAACTACAAGGTTGAAAAATTGCTCTTACATGGTATAGTCATCCAAATAAGATTTTTGCTCAAAAAAAAAAAAACAATCCATCTTAGATGCATGACTGTATGAACATAGCATTTTTTTTTCTCTCGTCTTCATTTCTACACAAAGTTCATCATGTTGTTTCTCTATCTAATCTTCAACCTTTTCCACTCTTTTGTTTAACAAAATATAAATTAAAATAATTTATCTTCTCAAGGTTTTCTCAACCTCATGTACGAGAAAAATTTATATATTCTTGCTTCTTAGAAATTTATATGTCTTCAAAGAACAATTTGATTATCCTCTAATTTGAATTTCAAAACCTGCAACTATCGAACCGTGAAGTTCTTGTTATAAGTTAGTTTGATTATTTTAATATATCACATTCGATGAATTTCAATTATAGTTAACAAAAAAATATTTAAATTAGCTTGTAATATAGAATAGAGGATAAAAGCATTCTTCCATTGATTAATTTAAAATTATAACCAGAAGATGGACAAATTAATGTAAACGATCAAAATATAACAACAAATTTAAATATAGTATATTAAGAATTAATGCTATTATAACTAGAGGTAAATTAATCAATCATTGTAATACCCCAATTTTTCTAATATAGCGCTTCATTAATTTTATTTAATTAATTAAGACTTTTGCATTCTTAAGTTGTTACAACCAAATATTTTCAAACTCCGGAGGCAAGTATCGGATCGAAGTATAATTTTTAATCCATAATTCGATAAGACTAAATATTGTGTATATATTTTTAGTGGGCCAGATTATATCATATACTTGGGCCCGAACCTTTTCGTTTATTTATAGCCAATGAGCTTGAAATAATTTAAGCCCATATTATTAAATAAATAGAAGCCAAATTGAATCTCAACCTTTAATTACATTTTGGCGGCCCAAAATTTTGAGCCCATAAATCCATCAGGAAATGAAGGTTGAAGATATAATTAACAGCTGTGAACTCCAATTACATCAGATTAAATGAAATCTGCAGTGAATCTATAGCTCATCATTTCGGAAGTAATTACAGAGTAATAATAGTAGCTTAAATACATGACCCCTGAATGCATCATTCTCACATCCGAAAACACAATTTACAACCAAGAAAAAGAAAAGGAAGAAGAAGCTCTTCTGGGGTTTTTGCAGTCACAAGATAACAAAGCACAGAAGCTCTTTTCACAAATCATCCATCCACCAGACTAACAACCGTAAGTCCAAAACTCAAATTTCCAAACTTTGTCTAGTAATTAGAAGCTCTGTTTATTTCTCATAAGCAACTCCAAACCGAAATCATAAGCAAATAAGAGAATAAATTGCAGTAATCTATTCTATCATTCAATAAACACAAGCATGATCATTAACCCAAGAAGAAACCACAAATCGAACCAAGAATCATAACTCGTAAATGTTAAATCTTAACCTCGCTTCAACTAATCCAAATTCTATAAGCTCACAACATCCTAAACTCAAAATCAAGATCAAGAATAATTTGTTTAGAACCTCGCCCTCGTTCTTATTGATCTCGAATAATCGAGTCATCGGACTGACGTGAGCAACGGCACCACGGCGGCGCGTGAAGGAGAAGGACGGCGGTGGAGGTGGGGTCTCCGGGCTGCCGCAGCTTGGCCGAAAGGGAGACGGCGGGAGCGCGGCTGCCGGAGGTGGCCGCCGTCCACCGAGGCGTAACCCGGTGGGGTTGCCGGAATCCGGCATCTCACCAGATTTTTATAAAAAAAAAAGGAGATTAATTAATTAAAACTAAAAATAAAATAAAATTAAAAGAAAATAGAAGAAGGGTGGCAGAGAGCTTACCATGGTGAAGGTGGTGGCGACGAGCCACGGCGCGGCGGCGGTGGAGCTGCTGGCGGCGCGGCACGGCGGCAGGGGGCTGCTGGAGGTCCGCAGTGGCGGCGGAGGCGGCTACGGCTGCTGCTGTCATCCACGCTCCGACTACGGGCTCACGGAGGCGGTGATTCACTCGCCGGAGTCGAGAGCAAAAGAGGGGTGAATTTCAGAAATTTGGGGATTCTCAAATTAGGGATCTAGTGTTTTTGATTTGGAGGTTTGTGGTTAAAAACAAAGAGGAAGGTGGGAGAGAGATGGAGACGGCGGCGGAGCTCGCCGGAACCGCAGGGAGACGGCAGCGGTGCTGCTGCCGTCGAGACCAGAGAGAGAGAAAGAGTGGAAGGAAAGGACGCCGTGGCAACGTCGGGAGTGCAGGCGGCGGCGTCGGCGAAGCGCGCCGGAGAAGAGGAGGGGCGGTGGCGGCGAAGCGCGCCGGAGAAGAGGAGGAGAGGAGGCTGCTGTGGGAAGAAGAAGAAGAAGAAAAAAAAAATGTAAAGAGAAGATAGCAGAGAGAGAGATGCGAGAGTAGAGAGAGAGACGAGAGTTTTGAGAGAGAAAGAGAAAAGATCTGTTGTGAAGAAAAAGAAAAGAAATAAATAATAAAAAGTTTATAAAATGTTATGGATTTAGTTAAAAATGGGCTTGGGTTGGTTCAAAATATGGGCCGAAAACTGGGCCGAATTAATTAATCAAGTGGGCCGAGAATTGGGCCGGGCTTGAATTTATTAATTAAAATGCTGATTTTCGAATTCATGTACCAAGCTCTATTTAATCTGTATAATTTTTGACCCGTTTAATAGTTTCGAGATCCATAAGTTGGGCGTTAAATTATACATTCAAGGCTTTCTAATGATGCATTGCCCATTCTCAGATTCGAAATACACTGTTCTGTATCTAAGTTTTAATCTGCTAGGTTGTGCGTAAATTTCCCAATTTCTAATCCCGTTCAAGTTTAATCAATTTATTTGATTTCTTGAAAACTTTGAAGTCAATATTAATCATTGACTTTCGTTATAAACATTCTAAGCTTCGAGTAAAAGTCAAGTGGAAACCAACTTGAAAACTATTAAAATTCCATTTTATTAATAATATATTAATAAAATGCCAAAGCCTTAAAAGATTAATCAAGTTATTGAGTCCGTTATAGTTTCAAATTCCGTCTAGACCAATTTACTAAGATTTGTTTATTTACGATAAAAGGATCGTGCATAGAAGAAAGGACGGAAGACGGAAGCTTTGTAATTCGTTCTGTAAATTGTTGAGGTGGGCTTTTCTATTATACAAATAAAATGTGGGCTTTTCTATATATTAAATAACTGGAGCTTTGCTCTATTTTTGAAATGCTTTAAAAGTATGTTTTAAAGTGATTATCATGCATAAAAGAATTGTTTTATGGATTCTCTTATGCCTATCTGTGTTGGTTCGCCAACTGTTATAATCGATCGGATTCTGAGTTAGCCAAAAGGGTGCTTTCCAGAATTAGTGTACACGGTAGCCATGAGTATGGACCCTGTTGAGGGGCGACCAGCCATGGTGAGTTGCGTTCGCGGAAGGTGGCCACCTTCCCCGGCGTTGTTTCAGATATGGTTTTAATTGAATAAATAAAGTGGATAAGCAAGTACGAAAATGATTTAGTAAACACGGGCTATTTCTGAAAAACCCCTGTGTGTTACTGTGGAGATGCATGATTAATCTATAAAATCTATTATATATTTTGGCAAGTGTTCACTGAGTACGTTGTACTCAGCCCTGCATATGTTTTCTAAATGTGCAGGTTGAGCGACGAGTGACGGCGGATGTTTTGAGTTATTGGTTACATCAGTGAAGCTAGTAAAGCCCTGACTTCATGTCTTCATACGTGAAGTCAATCTACGTCTTTTTCCGCTGCAAGACATTATGATGTTTTATATCATGTGATATTCGGTTTAGTACTGTATACTAAAAACCCCAGAACTACTGAACTTTTATATCGAGAAATCCTTCGAGATTGTCTCACTTTGGATAACTCCATACACTTTAATATTGTATCATTGTTCAATAATGATATCATCGCCTTTTATACGTTGATTCCCCCTTCTTTCCGCTTCTTAATTCCAACCCCTAGTCGCACCCCGGCTTAGCCGTCCCTCGGGATTTGGGGCTGTGACAGAGTGGTATCAGAGCAGTTCTTCGCTCTGCACCTGAAATTCCTTTTAAGAAAAGTTTAGTTTGACTCACTAAACTTATGAAACCAGTTACAACTCAAACATCCCGTCACGTCAGCTCAACCAAAGAAGAAAGTGAAAAGTTTTTAAGGTTCTCGATATTTCTAAAAGTTCTGAAATATCTTATTGTTATTATAAGCATGAGATGCTTGAATTTATTTTCGTAGAATTAATTGTTTATTAATTTTATTTTCCCGAAAAACATGTTGAATTAAGAACTTAGAAGTTGTTCTAGGATTTTTCCCGATTCACTGAGAACCTAGACTATTTAAGAGACGTTGTTTAAAGAAGTAAAGACAGTGATTAATCATCATGAGATGAAAGAGAAGTGATAAGGTCAGAAGAAGCAAAACAAGAAGTGGAGACGAATGTCACTTGAGTGTAAGTGACATGAGCATAGTCATTTCTATTTGGAGTTTGATTTCCGTCGGAACTCCAAAATGACATTGTTTTTCCTTATAGAGAACCGTTTTAAATTTGCTTGAGCATCGCTAGTAAGTTATAGCTAGTATCTCTTGGTTTGAGAATCAAGAAGTCTATAGAATATATATATATATTATTGTTTGAGAGATTCAAGTTTAAATTTGAGATTATCTTGTCAAGAGATTAAGTTGAGTTTTGCTTATTATGTTTAAGTACGTAAGTTAAGTTTTTATTTTAAGTATCAAGAGTTATGTCGTAGAAGTTCAACATATAAGGGATATGAGAAGATGTCCCAGTCCACGTTTGCACTCAAGAGATACTTACATGAGTACTTTGACTACCGCATGCACGTAGACCACAACGTGGGACGGTATACGTCTGAGTTTGTATACATCTGAAACTGATTCGAGAAGTATGGGTGAGCGGCAACCAGGCCACATATGATTTCATCAACAAAATTTCCATCAAATGGCGTGGATAAGCTGAGAAGAGATCTTGAGAATACCTCACTATGGTAGAAAAATGACGTACTACTGACGCGTTATTTTTTTTTTTTTCACTCGGTTGTGCTTTGTGTACTAAGCAGTACATTCAACACCACCCAGTTCCCTGGGTGTGATTCCCAGTACGCTTGAGTGGCTACACTAGACCCGGAGGATGCACAATCGGGGGAGATTAGGTCTCACTGCATTGTCGTTACTTTGGGACAACCCAAAGAATGAGTTCAATGTCAGACCTTCTATGGTCCAGCCAGAGATGGGACCGCTAGAGATAATCGACCGATTTCCCACTTCATTTAAGGAAGTGAACGACTGCCACTGACTGTGCAGATTTTTTTTACATGGCTACAGCGCTTTGAGTCTGAGCAGCCGATAGAGCCGACCAGCACATGCAATAGAGTGAGGTCAGAGGTGCAATCGCAATAGTTTTCAGCTTAGAGCCAGATGAGGAGGATATGGAAAATATCTCTAGTAACTAGTAGAGGGTAATGAGCTTCACAACAGCGTTCTCAAGGGCTAGTTTCGTATAGAGGCTAGTGATCGGTTGAGAGTTCGTAATTATTGCTTTTGCATAGATCAGAATAGTGCTAGACTTCTTTCGATTTTAGTAGTCGGAGTGATAGTGTATTGTCATTCTGGGTTTAGCAGTTTTTCCTTGAAGTATACGGAAATGCGTCAGGGTAAACCTTTTTGGATCTTTGGATGTAAAACCTCATTGAAGGTGGATACTATTTCCAATGTTTATATCGGGATTTTCTTTTCGGCGAGATCATCATAGTGATGCTTAGCTAGCCATTAAGAGAATTTTCCAACTTATCAGATGTATTGATAAGGAGTGTTTATCCTGCAAAGCCTTTCAAATCACCGGACCTGCTGATTCTAGTGGGATGCTCGTAAGAAAATTATTCCAGAAGAGCATCTGGCTCAATATACCTGGAATGAAATCAAGGAGG
Source organism: Agastache rugosa (assembly GCA_031470985.1). NCBI lineage: Eukaryota > Viridiplantae > Streptophyta > Magnoliopsida > Lamiales > Lamiaceae > Agastache > Agastache rugosa. The sequence goes on along the minus strand of CM062603.1, from coordinate 33,624,410 downwards.
TACTATTTTACAAATATGTGCCAAAAACCTATAGAACTAAGAATTAGACTAAAGTTCTATAATCTGAAGCAAGGAAAGATGTTAGTGACTTGGCAAGATATGCGTCAGATCAAGTTGATACAGATGAGAAGATGGCAAATAAGTTTCACTCCATACTAAGATATGAAATTGGAGTGTTACTAGTCAGTCATGGAGCACTGAGCTACACTGAGTCACTAGAGAGAGCTCTAGAGATGGAGACTGCGATATCGGAAGAGAGATGGGTTCCAGTACCCGTACCGGTACAAGCACAAGCCCCGACTCAAAATCACTCCAACAACAACTTTTAAAGAAAAGTGAAAGTGAGGAGGTGAAAATAACAATAGCTATTATTAGCATAAGAGCCATCAGGGTAATCAGAGTGGATTTCCGTAACCCAATCAGTATAGTAATAAGGACAACAAGAACAACAACGACAAGAGGTCATGGAAAATAGCTAATCGGCCAAGTCAATGATAGGGACATGGGCGACAGAATGCTCTGAATCAAAGAGGTTACAGCCAGTGACAGGTTGAAATTCTAGCTGCCCTAAATAAAAGAAAGTGCATGTCGAGGTCTATTATGTGGATTCCGAAAATTTCTTTAACTACGGCCAGAAGAGCTACAGAAAGAGAGAATGCTCAAAACCATTGTAGAACAACTAGGCCAAAGCAATATGATCAACCTTAGCCTTGAAAGCTAGTCAACCGCAGCAGAAACCACAACAACGAAATGCTAGGGCTTTTGCCATCGATCAAAAGCAGCCAAATAAGCAGAGAGAATTACAATTGGTTAAGAAAGTGTCAATTATCTTTACCATACAAGCCAGGAAGAGCAAAAGAGATATAAAGATCGTTCAAGAATTTGAAGATGTATTCCCAGAAATACTACCAGGATTGCCACTAGATCGACAAGTGGATTTCAACATCGACATGGAGCCAGGGTTAGCACTGTGTCGAAGGGATCGTATGGCATGGTGCCGAAGAACTAAAAGAACTTAAGATTTAACTGCAAGAGTTATTAGATATTGGTTTCATTAGACTAAGTGCATCTCCGTAGGGAACACCTATTCTATTTGTGAAGAAGAACGATAGTACGATGTGAATGTGCATCGATTATCGAGAGCTGAACAAAATAACCCTCGAGAACAAGTGTCATTTGCCATAGATAGACGACATGTTTGATCAACTCAAGGGAGCAGACGTATTTTCAAAGATAGACTTTAGGTCTGGGTATCATCAATTGAAGATCAAACCGAAGATGTACCTAAGACAACTTTTCGAACCAGATATGACCTTTATGAATTTTTAGTCATGCCATTTGGATTGACTAACATTCCCGCAGTATTCATGGATCTCATGAATAGAGTTTTTCAATCATACTTAGACAAGTTTGTCTTAGTATTCATTGATGATATTCTTATCTATTCCAAGAATGAGAAGGAGCATAAAGAGCATTTGAGAATAGTGTTGAATACACTGAAAACTGAGAAACTATACGCCAAATTCAGCAACTGTGAATTCTGGCTAGAAGAAGTATTGTTCCTCGGGCGGATTGTGTCAGCAAGTGGTATCAAGATAGGCCCAGCTAAAGTGGAGACAGTACGTGATTGGAAATCACCAATAAACCCTAATTAGATTAGGAACTTTTTGGGTTTAGCCGGATACTACAGAAGATTCATCGAAGAATTTTCTAAGATTGTGAGGCCTATGGTGCAATTACTTAGGAATGAGATAAAATACGCATGGACGGATAAGTGCGAGACGAGTTTTTAAGAACTCAAGAAGAAATTGACGACAACACCAGTTTTAGCTCTGTAGGGACCAAACAAAGAATACATTATGTATACTGATGCCTCTAAGAACAGACTAGGTTGTGTATTGATGCAAGATGGGAAGGTGATAGTTTATGCATCACGACAACTTAGGCCACATGAGGTAAATTACCCCACACGCAAGATTTGGAATTAACAGCAGTCGTATATGCATTGAAAATCTGGAGACATCACCTATATAGAGTTAGGGTTGAGATTTTCACGGATCATAAAAGCCAAAATACTTTTCGAGCAAAAAAATAGTTGGAAATGAGACATTGGAGATAGCTCAAATTGGTAAAACATTACGAGGGCGAGAATAAATTATCATACAGTCAAAGCTAACGTTATAACTGGTACTTGAGTCGCAAGACTCCATCACACTTAGCTTGTCTCTATATTAAAGAGATAGGACTCATCCAAGAGTTCGAGAGAATGAATGTAGAAGTGGTTCAACCACCTGAGAAGATAACTAGTAGAGTCACAATGCTTTTAGCCGCATCGGACTTACGAGAAAGAATTGTGAGTGCCTAGAGAAAGAATGAAACGAAGAAACTAAGTCTCGAGGATCGATAGGATAACCCTAAAGGCTACCATGAGCCGGATACTTTGAAAAGTTGGCCGTACTTGGGGAGCTGCCGTACTTTGGAAGGTCCAATTGAATGCTTTGGAAAAATAACCGTGTGTGCATAAGTGTAAAGCGATAAGTAACAAAGAAATTTAACGTGGTTCGTAGAATAACTCCTACGTCCACGACTGTAGAACCTCCGGTAATCCATTAAAGGATACCACCTGAATTTATCTATATTTAGCAAGCGTTGTACGCCTAAACCTCGAGCTAGATACAGTTTTACATCGCATTGTATCGAGGCGTGATCAACAGTTTACGGGTACTGCTTAAGCCTATCTTCAGTTTACTGGTACTGAAGAACCCGACACTCAAATTACTCGCTTCGAGCTGACGAACCTTTACCTAACCTTTTCTGAGTTGAAGAGGTTTTGGGTTTGGGTTTTCCAACTATTAACGGGTTCTTGCAATGAAGAACAATGAGTAGGATGAACTCGTTCAAACTAGGCTAAAGATATTTCTAGTATAAACTGCCTAGGACTGAATATGTAAGAACAGCTCAAAAACTTCAGTTATCTGATAGTTCTTTTATGGTTTGGCTTTTCTAGTGAATTGTTCATTTTTTTCTTTTGTTCAGTCTTCTCTCTGAATCACTCCGGATTCATTCACCGATTCCTTTGAATCGCTGGAATCCCTTTCTATGATGCTTGGATTCACTTCTGATGTTGAAAATGGAGATCTATATTTATATGGAAGGATTCGATCGAGCCGTTGGAAAGAGCCGCTCAAAATCTTTATCATACCTTAATGATAGTGTGTTTGCTTTTCTCCTTGTTTCCCTCATACGGTCGTTCTTGGCTTTAACTCCAAGATGCCAGATGTCGAGGTTCCATTTGTCCAGGTCAATTTTGCATTCTGACACTTGGATCTTTGTTGTAGACGATACTCAAGTTGTATTCTATCTTATTGTGCTATTTGGACAGAGCTGTTTTTGGACTATACTGTGTCCTTTGGATTTTACTATCTTTTGGACTCTGTTGTGTCATCTGCTGTGTTTTGTTCTTCACTCCAGTTGTGTACCTGTAGCCTTAGAAAATCTATGAGCTCTAAATAGCATATCAACAAGTAAATGCTTTACATTAGCGGTCGTATGAAAAGCTACTACCGTTAGAAATTCCAAAATGCAAAGGGGAGGACATGGCCATGAATTTTGTGACAGGTTTGCCTAAGACTAAGAGAGGAAACACTACAATATGGATTGTTGTTATACTCACAAAATCGGCTCATTTTCTACCAATTCTTATTACTTATGGATAAGAGAATTTAGCTCAACCGTACGTACGTGAGATTGTACATTTACTCGGAGTACCGGTGTTAATAATGTCGATTGAGATAACGTTAAAAATTTATCTCGAGATTTTGGATCATTATATAAAAAGAATTAGGTACTAAGCTCAATTTCAGTACCGCTTTCCATCATCAGGCAAACAGACAGTCCGGAAAGATAATCCAAATACTAGAGGGCATGCTGAGAACAATAGTGTTGGATGAAGGTGGAAGTTGGGAACATATTTTGCCCATAATCGAGTTTGCTTATAACAACAGTTATCAAGCAAGAATAGGCATGACGCCTTACGAGGCCTTATAAGGTAAGAAGTGTAGATCACCGCTTTATTAGAGGATAAAGTGGGTAAGAGAAAGAATTCTTAAACCATATTCAGTAAATGAGATGATTAAGACTTTTCGATAAATCGTCTGAGAATCAAAGAAGCTCACAGCCAATAAAAATCTTATGATGATGTATGTCATTCGGAGTTGTATTTCGATTTTGGATATAAAGTTTTTCTCAAAGTTCCCCGTCTTAGGGAATAATTAGATTTGGAGTCAAGGGTAAGATTAGACCAAGGCTTATATGACTAATTGGATTTATGAGTCTTTGGTCAGAATAGTAGTGAATGAACTAGACATTCCATTTATTTATTTTTAATGAGAAAGACGTTATTTTAAGTTAAGACTCGATTCACTGAAGTTTTTGGAATCAGGAAGTAATACGGGAGTAGCAATTTCACACAAACCTCTAAAAGAACCCTGGAATTTTCATGAAGAGATTGTAATCCCATATGACAAGATCGTTGAGCGAGACAGAAGTTCCATGTGACTGACAGACTGTTATGTGGACCTGATCAACCCACATAGCTAGAAACTCAGTAATATGGGTCTTCCGCCTCCATAACGAATTTGTCGAGACAAGTTTAGTCTTAACATGTTTGTCATTTTATCATGCTACGATTTTGAATCCTTATCTCTTGTTAGATGTCGTAGCAAGTCTTCTCGATTAATGATGGATTAATAATCAATTTCAAGTTTCGAGGAATGGGTAAATTCCTCCAGTTTAAGTCCGAAGAGATTATCACAGATGAGAAAAAGATTTATAAAAAAAAATGCGACAACAAAAAAGTTCAGTGTCACTAGCAATGTGAAGAAGGTGCGCAAATTTCGAGACGAAATTTCTTGTTAGAGGGGTAGAATGTAATACCCCAATTTTTCTAATATAGCACTTAATTAATTTTATTTAATTAATTAAGACTTTTGCATTCTTAAGTTGTTACAACCAAATATTTTCAAACTCCGGAGGCAAGTATCGGATCGAAGTATAATTTTTAATCCATAATTCGATAAGACTAAATATTGTGTATATATTTTTAGTGGGCCAGATTATATCATATACTTGGGCCCGAACCTTTTCGTTTATTTATAGCCAATGAGCTTGAAATAATTTAAGCCCATATTATTAAATAAATAGAAGCCAAATTGAATCTCAACCTTTAATTACATTTTGGCGGCCCAAAATTTTGAGCCCATAAATCCATCAGGAAATGAAGGTTGAAGATATAATTAACAGCTGTGAACTCCAATTACATCAGATTAAATGAAATCTGCAGTGAATCTATAGCTCATCATTTCGGAAGTAATTACAGAGTAATAATAGTAGCTTAAATACATGACCCCTGAATGCATCATTCTCACATCCGAAAACACAATTTACAACCAAGAAAAAGAAAAGGAAGAAGAAGCTCTTACAGGGTTTTTGCGATCGCAAGATAACAAAGCACAGAAGCTCTTTTCACAAATCATCCATCCACCAGACTAACAACCGTAAGTCCAAAACTCAAATTTCCAAACTTTGTCTAGTAATTAGAAGCTCTGTTTATTTCTCATAAGCAACTCCAAACCGAAATCATAAGCAAATAAGAGAATAAATTGCAGTAATCTATTCTATCATTCAATAAACACAAGCATGATCATTAACCCAAGAAACCACAGCTCGAACCAAGAATCATAACCTGTAAATGTTAAATCTTAACCTCACTTCAACTAATCCAAATTCTATAAGCTCACAACATCCTAAACTCAAAATCAAGATCAAGAATAATTTGTTTAGAACCTGCCCTGTTCTTATTGATCTCGAATAATCGAGTCATCGGACTGACGTGAGCAACGGCACCACAGCGGCGCGTGAAGGAGAAGGACGGCGGCAGTGGAGGTGGGGTCTCCGGGCTGCTGCCTTGGCGAAAGGAGACAGCGGGAGGGCGAGCCTGCCGGAGGTGGCTGCTGTCCACCAGAGGCAGAACCCGGTGGGGTTGCCGGAATCCGGCATCTCACCAGATTTTTATAAAAAAAAAGGAGATTAATTAATTAAAACTAAAAATAAAATAAAATTAAAAGAAAATAGAAGAAGGGTGGCAGAGAGCTTACCATGGTGAAGGTGGTGGCGACGAGCCACGGCGCGGCGGCGGTGGAGCTGCTCGCGGCACGGCGGCAGGGGGCTGCTGGAGGTCCGCGGTGGCGGCGGAGGCGGCTACGGCTGCTGCTGTCATCCACGCTCCGACTACGGGCTCACGGAGGCGGTGATTCACTCGCCGGAGTCGAGAGCAAAAGAGGGGTGAATTTCAGAAATTTGGGGATTCTCAAATTAGGGATCTAGGGTTTTTGATTTGGAGGTTTGTGGTTAAAAACAAAGAGGAAGGTGGGAGAGAGATGGAGACGGCGGCGGAGCTCGCCGGAACCGCAGGGAGACGGCAGCGGTGCTGCTGCCGTCGAGACCAGAGAGAGAGAAAGAGTGGAAGGAAAGGACGTCGTGGCAACGTCGGGAGTGCAGGCGGCGGCGTCGGCGAAGCGCGCCGGAGAAGAGGAGGGGCGGTGGCGGCGAAGCGCGCCGGAGAAGAGGAGGAGAGGAGGCTGCTGTGGGAAGAAGAAGAAGAAGAAAAAAAAATGTAAAGAGAAGAGAGCAGAGAGAGAGATGCGAGAGTAGAGAGAGAGACGAGAGTTTTGAGAGAGAAAGAGAAAAGATCTGTTGTGAAGAAAAAGAAAAGAAATAAATAATAAAAAGTTTATAAAATGTTATGGATTTAGTTAAAAATGGGCTTGGGTTGGTTCAAAATATGGGCCGAAAACTGGGCCGAATTAATTAATCAAGTGGGCCGAGAATTGGGCCGGGCTTGAATTTATTAATTAAAATGCTGATTTTCGAATTCATGTACCAAGCTCTATTTAATCTGTATAATTTTTGACCCGTTTAATAGTTTCGAGATCCATAAGTTGGGCGTTAAATTATACATTCAAGGCTTTCTAATGATGCATTGCCCATTCTCAGATTCGAAATACACTGTTCTGTATCTAAGTTTTAATCTGCTGCAGTTGTGCAGAAATTCCCAATTTCTAATCCCGTTCAAGTTTAATCAATTTATTTGATTTCTTGAAAACTTTGAAGTCAATATTAATCATTGACTTTCGTTATAAACATTCTAAGCTTCGAGTAAAAGTCAAGTGGAAACCAACTTGAAAACTATTAAAATTCCATTTTATTAATAATATATTAATAAAATGCCAAAGCCTTAAAAGATTAATCAAGTTATTGAGTCCGTTATAGTTTCAAATTCCGTCTAGACCAATTTACTAAGATTTGTTTATTTACGATAAAAGGATCGTGCATAGAAGAAAGGACGGAAGACGGAAGCTTTGTAATTCGTTCTGTAAATTGTTGAGGTGGGCTTTTCTATTATACAAATAAAATGTGGGCTTTTCTATATATTAAATAACTGGAGCTTTGCTCTATTTTTGAAATGCTTTAAAAGTATGTTTTAAAGTGATTATCATGCATAAAAGAATTGTTTTATGGATTCTCTTATGCCTATCTGTGTTGGTTCGCCAACTGTTATAATCGATCGGATTCTGAGTTAGCCAAAAGGGTGCTTTCCGAAATTAGTGTACACGGTAGCCATGAGTATGGACCACGTTGAGGGGCGACCAGCCATGGTGAGTTGCGTTCGCGGAAGGTGGCCTTCTTCCCGGCGTTGTTTCAGATATGGTTTTAATTGAATAAATAAAGTGGATAAGCAAGTACGAAAATGATTTAGTAAACACGGGCTATTTCTGAAAAACCCCTGTGTGTTACTGTGGAGATGCATGATTAATCTATAAAATCTATTATATATTTTGGCAAGTGTTCACTGAGTACGTTGTACTCGGCCACTCGCATATGTTTTCTAAATGTGCAAAAGTTGAGCGACGAGTGACGGCGGATGTTTTGAGTTATTGGTTACATCAGTGAAGCTAGTAAAGCCTGACTTCATGTCTTCATACATGAAGTCAATCTACGTCTTTTTCCGCTGCAAGACATTATGATGTTTCATATCATGTGATATTCGGTTTAGTAATGTATACTAAAAACCCTAGAACTACTGAACTTTTATATCGAGAAATCCTTCGAGATTGTCTCACTTTGGATAACTCCATACACTTTAATATTGTATCATTGTTCAATAATGATATCATCGCCTTTTATACGTTGATTCCCCCTTCTTTCCGCTTCTTAATTCCAACCCCTAGTCGCACCCCGGCTTAGCCGTCCCTCGGGATTTGGGGCTGTGACAGAGTGGTATCAGAGCAGTTCTTCGCTCTGCACCTGAAATTCCTTTTAAGAAAAGTTTAGTTTGACTCACTAAACTTTTGAAACCAGTTACAACTCAAACATCCCGTCACGTCAGCTCAACCAAAGAAGAAAGTGAAAAGTTTTTAAGGTTCTCGATATTTCTAAAAGTTCTGAAATATCTTATTGTTATTATAAGCATGAGATGCTTGAATTTATTTTCGTAGAATTAATTGTTTATTAATTTTATTTTCCCGAAAAACATGTTGAATTAAGAACTTAGAAGTTGTTCTAGGATTTTTCCCGATTCACTGAGAACCTAGACTATTTAAGAGACGTTGTTTAAAGAAGTAAAGACAGTGATTAATCATCATGAGATGAAAGAGAAGTGATAAGGTCAGAAGAAGCAAAACAAGAAGTGGAGACGAATGTCACTTGAGTGTAAGTGACATGAGCATAGTCATTTCTATTTGGAGTTTGATTTCCGTCGGAACTCCAAAATGACATTGTTTTTCCTTATAGAGAACCGTTTTAAATTTGCTTGAGCATCGCTAGTAAGTTATAGCTAGTATCTCTTGGTTTGAGAATCAAGAAGTCTATAGAATATATATATATATTATTGTTTGAGAGATTCAAGTTTAAATTTGAGATTATCTTGTCAAGAGATTAAGTTGAGTTTTGCTTATTATGTTTAAGTACGTAAGTTAAGTTTTTATTTTAAGTATCAAGAGTTATGTCGTAGAAGTTCAACATATAAGGGATATGAGAAGATGTCCCAGTCCACGTTTGCACTCAAGAGATACTTACATGAGTACTTTGACTACCGCATGCACGTAGACCACAACGTGGGACGGTATACGTCTGAGTTTGTATACATCTGAAACTGATTCGAGAAGTATGGGTGAGCGGCAACCAGGCCACATATGATTTCATCAACAAAATTTCCATCAAATGGCGTGGATAAGCTGAGAAGAGATCTTGAGAATACCTCACTATGGTAGAAAAATGACGTACTACTGACGCGTTATTTTTTTTTTTTTCACTCGGTTGTGCTTTGTGTACTAAGCAATACATTCAACACCACCCAGTTCCCTGGGTATGATTCCCAGTACGCTTGAGTGGCTACACTAGACCCGGAGGATGCACAATCAGGGGAGATTAGGTCTCACTGCATTGTCGTTACTTTGGGACAACCCAAAGAATGAGTTCGATGTCAGACCTTCTGTGGTCCAGCCAGAGATGGGACCGCTAGAGATAATCGACCGATTTCCCACTTCATTTAAGGAAGTGAACGACTGCCACTGACTGTGCAGATTTTATTACATGGCTACAACGCTTTGAGTCTGAGCAGCCGATAGAGCCGACCAGCACATGCAATAGAGTGAGGTCAGAGGTGCAATCGCAATAGTTTTCAGCTTAGAGCCAGATGAGGAGGATATGGAAAATATCTCTAGTAACTAGTAGAGGGTAATGAGCTTCACAATAGCGTTCTCAAGGGCTAGTTTCGTATAGAGGCTAGTGATCGGTTGAGAATTCGTAATTATTGCTTTTGCATAGATCAGAATAGTGCTAGACTTCTTTCGATTTTAGTAGTCGGAGTGATAGTGTATTGTCATTCTGGGTTTAGCAGTTTTTCCTTGAAGTATACGGAAATGCGTCAGGGTAAACCTTTTTGGATCTTTGGATGTAAAACCTCATTGAAGGTGGATACTATTTCCAATGTTTATATCGGGATTTTCTTTTCGGCGAGATCATCATAGTGATGCTTAGCTAGCCATTAAGAGAATTTTCCAACTTATCAGATGTATTGATAAGGAGTGTTTATCCTGCAAAGCCTTTCAAATCACCGGACCTGCTGATTCTAGTGGGATGCTCGTAAGAAAATTATTCCAGAAGAGCATCTGGCTCAATATACCTGGAATGAAATCAAGGAGGTACTATTTTACAAATATGTGCCAAAAACCTATAGAACTAAGAATTAGACTAAAGTTCTATAATCTGAAGCAAGGAAAGATGTTAGTGACTTGGCAAGATATGCGTCAGATCAAGTTGATACAGATGAGAAGATGGCAAATAAGTTTCACTCCATACTAAGATATGAAATTGGAGTGTTACTAGTCAGTCATGGAGCACTGAGCTACACTGAGTCACTAGAGAGAGCTCTAGAGATGGAGACTGCGATATCGGAAGAGAGATGGGTTCCAGTACCCGTACCGGTACAAGCACAAGCCCCGACTCAAAATCACTCCAACAACAACTTTTAAAGAAAAGTGAAAGTGAGGAGGTGAAAATAACAATAGCTATTATTAGCATAAGAGCCATCAGGGTAATCAGAGTGGATTTCCGTAACCCAATCAGTATAGTAATAAGGACAACAAGAACAACAACGACAAGAGGTCATGGAAAATAGCTAATCGGCCAAGTCAATGATAGGGACATGGGCGACAGAATGCTCTGAATCAAAGAGGTTACAGCCAGTGACAGGTTGAAATTCTAGCTGCCCTAAATAAAAGAAAGTGCATGTCGAGGTCTATTATGTGGATTCCGAAAATTTCTTTAACTACGGCCAGAAGAGCTACAGAAAGAGAGAATGCTCAAAACCATTGTAGAACAACTAGGCCAAAGCAATATGATCAACCTTAGCCTTGAAAGCTAGTCAACCGCAGCAGAAACCACAACAACGAAATGCTAGGGCTTTTGCCATCGATCAAAAGCAACGAATAAGCGAGAGAGAATTACAATTGGTTAAGAAAGTGTCAATTATCTTTACCATACAAGCCAGGAAGAGCAAAAGAGATATAAAGATCGTTCAAGAATTTGAAGATGTATTCCCAGAAATACTACCAGGATTGCCACTAGATCGACAAGTGGATTTCAACATCGACATGGAGCCAGGGTTAGCACTGTGTCGAAGGGATCGTATGGCATGGTGCCGAAGAACTAAAAGAACTTAAGATTTAACTGCAAGAGTTATTAGATATTGGTTTCATTAGACTAAGTGCATCTCCGTAGGGAACACCTATTCTATTTGTGAAGAAGAACGATAGTACGATGTGAATGTGCATCGATTATCGAGAGCTGAACAAAATAACCCTCGAGAACAAGTGTCATTTGCCATAGATAGACGACATGTTTGATCAACTCAAGGGAGCAGACGTATTTTCAAAGATAGACTTTAGGTCTGGGTATCATCAATTGAAGATCAAACCGAAGATGTACCTAAGACAACTTTTCGAACCAGATATGACCTTTATGAATTTTTAGTCATGCCATTCGGATTGACTAACGCTCCTGCAGTATTCATGGATCTCATGAATAGAGTTTTTCAATCATACTTAGACAAGTTTGTCTTAGTATTCATTGATGATATTCTTATCTATTCCAAGAATGAGAAGGAGCATAAAGAGCATTTGAGAATAGTGTTGAATACACTGAAAACTGAGAAACTATACGCCAAATTCAGCAACTGTGAATTCTGGCTAGAAGAAGTATTGTTCCTCGGGCGGATTGTGTCAGCAAGTGGTATCAAGATAGGCCCAGCTAAAGTGGAGACAGTACGTGATTGGAAATCACCAATAAACCCTAATTAGATTAGGAACTTTTTGGGTTTAGCCGGATACTACAGAAGATTCATCGAAGAATTTTCTAAGATTGTGAGGCCTATGGTGCAATTACTTAGGAATGAGATAAAATACGCATGGACGGATAAGTGCGAGACGAGTTTTTAAGAACTCAAGAAGAAATTGACGACAACACCAGTTTTAGCTCTGTAGGGACCAAACAAAGAATACATTATGTATACTGATGCCTCTAAGAACAGACTAGGTTGTGTATTGATGCAAGATGGGAAGGTGATAGTTTATGCATCACGACAACTTAGGCCACATGAGGTAAATTACCCCACACGCAAGATTTGGAATTAACAGCAGTCGTATATGCATTGAAAATCTGGAGACATCACCTATATAGAGTTAGGGTTGAGATTTTCACGGATCATAAAAGCCAAAATACTTTTCGAGTAAAAATAGTTGGAAATGAGACATTGAAGATAGCTCAAATTGGTAAAACATTAAGGCTGAGGAATAAATTATCATACAGTCAAAGCTAACGTTATAACTGGTACTTGAGTCGCAAGACTCCATCACACTTAGCTTGTCTCTATATTAAAGAGATAGGACTCATCCAAGAGTTCGAGAGAATGAATGTAGAAGTGGTTCAACCACCTGAGAAGATAACTAGTAGCGTCGCAATGCTTTTAGCTGCATCGGACTTACGAGAAAGAATTGTGAGTGCCTAGAGAAAGAATGAAACGAAGAAACTAAGTCTGAGGATCAGATAGGATAACCCCTAAAGGCTACCATGAGTCACTGGATACTTTGAAAAGTTGGGCATGTACTTTGGGAGTCGGTCGTACTTTGGAAGGTCCAATTGAATGCTTTGGAAAAATAACTGTGTGTGCATAAGTGTAAAGCGATAAGTAACAAAGAAATTTAACGTGGTTCAGAGAATAACTCCTACGTCCACGACCAGAGAACCTCTGGTAATCCATTAAAGGATACCACTGAATTTATCTATATTTAGCAAGCGTTGCAGCCCCTCTAAACCTCGAGCTAGATACAGTTTTACATCGCACTGTATCGAGACTTGATCAACAGTTTACGGGCATTGCTTAAGCCTATCTTCAGTTTACTGGTACTAAAGAACCCGACACTCAAATTACTCGCTTCGAGCTGACGAACCTTTACCTAACCTTTTCTGAGTTGAAGAGGTTTTGGGTTTGGGTTTTCCAACTATTAACGGGTTCTTGCAATGAAGAACAATGAGTAGGATGAACTCGTTCAAACTAGGCTAAAGATATTTCTAGTATAAACTGCCTAGGACTGAATATGTAAGAACAGCTCAAAAACTTCAGTTATCTGATAGTTCTTTTATGGTTTGGCTTTTCTAGTGAATTGTTCATTTTTTTTCTTTTGTTCAGTCTTCTCTCTGAATCACTCCTGATTCATTCACCGATTCCTTTGAATCGCTGGAATCCCTTTCTATGATGCTTGGATTCACTTCTGATGTTGAAAATGGAGATCTATATTTATATGGAAGGATTCGATCGAGCCGTTGGAAAGAGCCGCTCAAAATCTTTATCATACCTTAATGATAGTGTGTTTGCTTTTCTCCTTGTTTCCCTCATACGGTCGTTCTTGGCTTTAACTCCAAGATGCCAGATGTCGAGGTTCCATTTGTCCAGGTCAATTTTGCATTCTGACACTTGGATCTTTGTTGTAGACGATACTCAAGTTGTATTCTATCTTATTGTGCTATTTGGACAGAGCTGTTTTTGGACTATATTGTGTCCTTTGGATTTTACTATCTTTTGGACTCTGTTGTGTCATCTGCTGTGTTTTGTTCTTCACTCCAGTTGTGTACCTGTAGCCTTAGAAAATCTATGAGCTCTAAATAGCATATCAACAAGTAAATGCTTTACATTAGCGGTCGTATGAAAAGCTACTACCGTTAGAAATTCCAAAATGCAAAGGGGAGGACATGGCCATGAATTTTGTGACAGGTTTGCCTAAGACTAAGAGAGGAAACACTACAATATGGATTGTTGTTACAGACTCACAAAATCGGCTCATTTTCTACCAATTCTTATTATTTATGGATAAGAGAATTTAGCTCAACTGTACGTCTGTGAGATTGTACATTTACTCGGAGTACCAGTGTTAATAATGTCAGATTGAGATAACGTTAAAATTTATCTCGAGATTTTGGATCTATATAAAAAGAATTAGGTACTAAGCTCAATTTCAGTACCGCTTTCCATCATCAGGCAAACAGACAGTTCGGAAAGATAATCCAAATACTAGAGGGCATGCTGAGAACAATAGTGTTGGATGAAGGTGGAAGTTGGGAACATATTTTGCCCATAATCGAGTTTGCTTATAACAACAGTTATCAAGCAAGAATAGGCATGACGCCTTACGAGGCCTTATAAGGTAAGAAGTGTAGATCACCGCTTTATTAGAGGATAAAGTGGGTAAGAGAAAGAATTCTTAAACCATATTCAGTAAATGAGATGATTAAGACTTTTCGATAAATCGTCTGAGAATCAAAGAAGTCCAAAGCCAATAAAAATCTTATGATGATGTATGTCATTCGGAGTTGTATTTCGATTTTGGATATAAAGCTTTTCTCAAAGTTTTCCCGTCTTAGGGAATAATTAGATTTGGAGTCAAGGGTAAGATTAGACCAAGGTTTATAGGACCAATTGGATTTATGAGTCTTTGGTCAGAATAGTAGTGAATGAACTAGACATTCCATTTATTTATTTTTTTAATGAGAAAGACGTTATTTTAAGTTAAGACTCGATTCACTGAAGCTTTTGGAATCAGGAAGTAATACGGGAGTAGCAATTTCACGCAAACCTCTAAAAGAACCTTGGAATTTTCATGAAGAGATTGTAATCCCATATGACAAGATCGTTGAGCGAGACAGAAGTTCCATGTGACTGACAGACTGTTATGTGGACCTGATCAACCCACATAGCTAGAAACTCAGTAATATGGGTCTTCCGCCTCCATAACAAATTTGTCGAGATAAGTTAGTCTTAACATGTTTGTCATTTTATCATGCTACGATTTTGAATCCTTATCTCTTGTTAGATGTCGTAGCAAGTCTTCTCGATTAATGATGGATTAATAATCAATTTCAAGTTTCGAGGAATGGGTAAATTCCTCCAGTTTAAGTCCGAAGAGATTATCACAGATGAGAAAAAGATTTATAAAAAAAAAATGCGACAACAAAAAAGTTCAATGTCACTAGCAATGTGAAGAAGGTGCGCAAATTTCGGGACGAAATTTCTTGTTAGAGGGGTAGAATGTAATACCCCAATTTTTCTAATATAGCGCTTCATTAATTTTATTTAATTAATTAAGACTTTTGCATTCTTAAGTTGTTACAACCAAATATTTTCAAACTCCGGAGGCAAGTATCGGATCGAAGTATAATTTTTAATCCATAATTCGATAAGACTAAATATTGTGTATATATTTTTAGTGGGCCAGATTATATCATATACTTGGGCCCGAACCTTTTCGTTTATTTATAGCCAATGAGCTTGAAATAATTTAAGCCCATATTATTAAATAAATAGAAGCCAAATTGAATCTCAACCTTTAATTACATTTTGGCGGCCCAAAATTTTGAGCCCATAAATCCATCAGGAAATGAAGGTTGAAGATATAATTAACAGCTGTGAACTCCAATTACATCAGATTAAATGAAATCTGCAGTGAATCTATAGCTCATCATTTCGGAAGTAATTACAGAGTAATAATAGTAGCTTAAATACATGACCCCTGAATGCATCATTCTCACATCCGAAAACACAATTTACAACCAAGAAAAAGAAAAGGAAGAAGAAGCTCTTCTGGGGTTTTTGCAGTCACAAGATAACAAAGCACAGAAGCTCTTTTCACAAATCATCCATCCACCAGACTAACAACCGTAAGTCCAAAACTCAAATTTCCAAACTTTGTCTAGTAATTAGAAGCTCTGTTTATTTCTCATAAGCAACTCCAAACCGAAATCATAAGCAAATAAGAGAATAAATTGCAGTAATCTATTCTATCATTCAATAAACACAAGCATGATCATTAACCCAAGAAGAAACCACAGCTCGAACCAAGAATCATAACCTGTAAATGTTAAATCTTAACCTCACTTCAACTAATCCAAATTCTATAAGCTCACAACATCCTAAACTCAAAATCAAGATCAAGAATAATTTGTTTAGAACCTGCTCGTTCTTATTGATCTCGAATAATCGAGTCATCGGACCGACGTGAGCAACGGCACCACGGCGGCGCGTGAAGGAGAAGGACGGCGGCGGTGGAGGTGGGGTCTCGGGCTGCTGCCCGCTTGGGCGAAAGGAGACGGCGGGAGCGAGCTGCCGGAGGTGGGCTGTCGTCCACCGAGGCGAGACCCGGTGGGGTTGCCGGAATCCGGCATCTCACCAGATTTTTATAAAAAAAAAGGAGATTAATTAATTAAAACTAAAAATAAAATAAAATTAAAAGAAAATAGAAGAAGGGTGGCAGAGAGCTTACCATGGTGAAGGTGGTGGCGACGAGCCACGGCGCGGCGGCGGTGGAGCTGCTCGCGGCACGGCGGCAGGGGGCTGCTGGAGGTCCGCGGTGGCGGCGGAGGCGGCTACGGCTGCTGCTGTCATCCACGCTCCGACTACGGGCTCACGGAGGCGGTGATTCACTCGCCGGAGTCGAGAGCAAAAGAGGGGTGAATTTCAGAAATTTGGGGATTCTCAAATTAGGGATCTAGGGTTTTTGATTTGGAGGTTTGTGGTTAAAAACAAAGAGGAAGGTGGGAGAGAGATGGAGACGGCGGCGGAGCTCGCCGGAACCGCAGGGAGACGGCAGCGGTGCTGCTGCCGTCGAGACCAGAGAGAGAGAAAGAGTGGAAGGAAAGGACGCCGTGGCAACGTCGGGAGTGCAGGCGGCGGCGTCGGCGAAGCGCGCCGGAGAAGAGGATGGGCGGTGGCGGCGAAGCGCGCCGGAGAAGAGGAGGAGAGGAGGCTGCTGTGGGAAGAAGAAGAAGAAGAAAAAAAAATGTAAAGAGAAGAGAGCAGAGAGAGAGATGCGAGAGTAGAGAGAGAGACGAGAGTTTTGAGAGAGAAAGAGAAAAGATCTGTTGTGAAGAAAAAGAAAAGAAATAAATAATAAAAAGTTTATAAAATGTTATGGATTTAGTTAAAAATGGGCTTGGGTTGGTTCAAAATATGGGCCGAAAACTGGGCCGAATTAATTAATCAAGTGGGCCGAGAATTGGGCCGGGCTTGAATTTATTAATTAAAATGCTGATTTTCGAATTCATGTACCAAGCTCTATTTAATCTGTATAATTTTTGACCCGTTTAATAGTTTCGAGATCCATAAGTTGGGCGTTAAATTATACATTCAAGGCTTTCTAATGATGCATTGCCCATTCTCAGATTCGAAATACACTGTTCTGTATCTAAGTTTTAATCTGCTGCAGTTGTGCAGAAATTCCCAATTTCTAATCCCGTTCAAGTTTAATCAATTTATTTGATTTCTTGAAAACTTTGAAGTCAATATTAATCATTGACTTTCGTTATAAACATTCTAAGCTTCGAGTAAAAGTCAAGTGGAAACCAACTTGAAAACTATTAAAATTCCATTTTATTAATAATATATTAATAAAATGCCAAAGCCTTAAAAGATTAATCAAGTTATTGAGTCCGTTATAGTTTCAAATTCCGTCTAGACCAATTTACTAAGATTTGTTTATTTACGATAAAAGGATCGTGCATAGAAGAAAGGACGGAAGACGGAAGCTTTGTAATTCGTTCTGTAAATTGTTGAGGTGGGCTTTTCTATTATACAAATAAAATGTGGGCTTTTCTATATATTAAATAACTGGAGCTTTGCTCTATTTTTGAAATGCTTTAAAAGTATGTTTTAAAGTGATTATCATGCATAAAAGAATTGTTTTATGGATTCTCTTATGCCTATACGTGTTGGTTCGCCAATCGTTATAATCGATCGGATTCCCGAGTTAGCCAAAAGGGTGCTTTTCCGTAATTAGTGTACACGGTGAGCCATGAGTATGGACCACGGTTGAGGGCGACCAGCCATGGTGAGTTGCGTTCGCGGAAGGTGGCCACCTTCCCGGCGTTGTTTCAGATATGGTTTTAATTGAATAAATAAAGTGGATAAGCAAGTACGAAAATGATTTAGTAAACACGGGCTATTTCTGAAAAACCCCTGTGTGTTACTGTGGAGATGCATGATTAATCTATAAAATCTATTATATATTTTGGCAAGTGTTCACTGAGTACGTTGTACTCAGCCCTGCATATGTTTTCTAAATGTGCAGGTTGAGCGACGAGTGACGGCGGATGTTTTGAGTTATTGGTTACATCAGTGAAGCTAGTAAAGCCCTGACTTCATGTCTTCATACGTGAAGTCAATCTACGTCTTTTTCCGCTGCAAGACATTATGATGTTTTATATCATGTGATATTCGGTTTAGTACTGTATACTAAAAACCCCAGAACTACTGAACTTTTATATCGAGAAATCCTTCGAGATTGTCTCACTTTGGATAACTCCATACACTTTAATATTGTATCATTGTTCAATAATGATATCATCGCCTTTTATACGTTGATTCCCCCTTCTTTCCCGCTTCTTAATTCCACCCCTAGTCGCACCCCGGCTTAGCCGTCCCTCGGGATTTGGGGCTGTGACAATCATCTAATTAGAGACAAATTAAAATTATCTCTCGTCGGTAGTTGATTTCGAATTAACCATTTTGTCTTTCAAAAACAGTACCATTTATTTTAGGCTTAAATAATGAGCCTTTGTTATTGAATGACAAATGTTACCAAGTTAGTAATTTTGATTTGTACTAAAACAAATTAACATGTGACTGTCTCTCTTAGTTTCCAAATAAGTGTTTCTAGGCTCCAAAAAACGTAAACCAAGATAGCGGACAAAAAAACTGAAAAGGTTAACAATTTGTCAACGTTTTATTTCTTCTTTCCAAAATTAAATCTCGAATATATATGGATGTACTCTAGCCTCTAGGATTCAAAAGGCTCCTTTAGTATCTGAGAAATAAAATTTTAATATAATTAAGATTTATAAAATAATTATATTTATAATAATTAAATTACACTATTCAAATTTAAAAAATAATTATGTTTTATAATAATTAAAAAATACACTATTGTTTGTCTCATGATCAGTTGTTACACGTGCATGGAGTTGTAATTTAAAAAGTAGGTGGTGGAAGAGTTTCATTAGGAAAAGGATTCGTATATATGTGAGGAGTTTATATGTAAATTCAATTAGAATATAAATTTACAATATTGCTCTTAAAATAAATATAATAAGAGTGATATATTAAACCAATCAAATTTTATAAGAATCTGTCCTTTATAATAGGTATAGATATTTAGAACGAAGAAACACAAAGCAAGAAAGATTATAAGTGATCATAATTAAAAATGTCTAGCATTAGCATGCATTCTTACCAAGCCAGTACTCCACTATCATAATTAAACACCCCACCACTTTCCCCCACCACTTTTCGCCAGCTAGAGAATGTTGTTCTTTCCCCCACCACTTTTCGCCTTCTTTCCCCTTCTCTGCGATCCCTCGCGATCTCATTTTTTATAGCTGCAATTCCTCGTCTTCTTTAAATAGCTGCGGTCCCAATACTCCACTATCCACGGCATCTTTACTCCAGTGGCGGAGCCAGGTCCCACAGGCAATTTAAAAAAAAAAATCAATTTTCAAAAGTTAAAGTATTTTCGAAATTGAATTCTTTTTTTCTTTTTAATTGCATTAAGATCGAATTTGTATTCTTAAAAATAGCCAATGTATCGATCTTAATGTGAGAAATACGAATAAATATAAATCATTCATCATACAAGATGTAATGGGTATGATTTAATATCATGGTTAAACTCGTTTTTTTTAATCAAATCAGATTTTTTGACTTAATTAAAGTTAAAATGATAATTTTCGTTGGTCAAAATTTGATGCATTAGATAATACAATCGATGCACCGGTATCACATTTGATAATTTCACGAAAATGAAGATTGTTGTTAATGAAAAATTTGATAATTAAATTTGTCGTATATAGTTGAGAAAAAGATTTTTTAAGGACACTAACTAAGGATGGGTGCATTTTAAGGACACATTTCTGTGCGGACCCAACTAAAAGGACATGAACTCTTAAATCTTGCATCTGTAGGACTATTTTTGGCCCAAACCGGCTGAAACCCACGTGCTTAGCGCGTGACTGCTTATGTGGAGTCGAAATTCTTATGTGGAATGCCACCTCAATAAAAAATAATAAAAAATAGTAAAAATAAAATTAACTCTCTCTCCTCACTTTATCTCTCTCGCCCCCCTCTCTCATCTCTTTCTCTACCACAAAACCCTTTGCCACCGCCGCCGCCCACCCCCACCACTTCCGGTAAGAACCCTCACAACTCATTGACAACAACACAACGACAACGATTCACCGGGCGAAGGGTTGCTGCAAATCAGGAGGCGCGGACGGCGGAGGTCGGCAGCTTCCTCTTGTCGAATCTGCCTCCATGGGTTGGCCGCCGCCACCAATCTCTCAAATGCTGCTCCGCCTCCATTTCTATCCCTCATGCTTTTAATCGGCGGCTTCCTTTTGTCGAATTTGCCTCCATGGATTTTTTTTTTTTCTTTTTCTTCGTTTTAATTTGTGATTGAAGATAAGTTGAGAAGGATTGTTGGAGGTGGTGGTAATGGTATGAATAATATAATAGTGAGAGAGAAATCTATTTTGGGGCTGTGCATAAAATGACTATGGCGGTGGTGGTGGTGGGCGGAGGCAGCGGCGTGGGTGACGAGAGTGAGGGAGGGGGTGAGTGAGAGAGAGAAAGTGAGGAGAGAGTGTGTTTGATTTTTTATTTTATTTTTTACGATTTTATTTATATTTTTTATTTATGTGGCATTCCACATAAGTATTTGGGTTCCACATAGGCAGTCACGTGCTAGGCACGTGTGTTTCAGCCCGTTTGGGCCAAAAATAGTCCTACGGATGCAAGACTTAAGAGTTTATGTCCTTCTAGTTGGATCCGCACAGAAATGTGTCCTTAAAATGCACCCGCACTTAGTTAGTGTCCTTATAAAAAACCTTTTTCTCTATATAGTTCTGACTAAGAAATAGCTACAAAAAAATAAAAATAAAACAAAATTCAAATTGGGAATCTAATTACGTTTTCACATTTATCTTATCCATGTGAAAATCATGTTTATTAGGTTTAACGGTCACAAACGCAGAGCTGCCCTCCTAAATTTATCTATAAATAGAGTCGAGGAATCACCTTCTGCACACACAAAAATAATTTCTTCTTCCAAATATCTGCACACTGCTTAATTTCTTTGTAAGTCTTCTTCTATTAGTTTTTTGGTTTTGTAGCTTGATGTTTACGGATACTTCTGCTTGTACATTATACTTACCCTCTTTTTATGCATTACCTATTTGGTTATTGTGCTATAATTGATATTCTTGTTTCTATTCATTTACTTTGTAATTTATACCTAACATGTATAATCGGTGGTGATCGTTCAATTTTGGTACTTCATGTTTTATCTATATTTAGATAGTTCGATGTTAGGTCAAATCATGACGAATCAATTACTCATCTGTCCGAGTAATTAAAATCACAAGATTTAGGCAATCTTCTATTTACAGTATGATTTTGTAATCGTTTCAGTACAAAATCCCCCAAAGTATACACTTTGTAGTCATTTCCAGATCACCTTGAACGATATTAATGTATAAGAAATACGAAAGCCCCCAAATTTCAAAGATTACTAGCTATTATCCACCCATCTTCAATCCTAGCTAGTCGAAATCCAACCTTAATCTTCATCCTAATTGCCAAAAATCGTTTTGGACATGTTGTGATTGCAAAATCGTTAAACATGGTACTGTTGTAATTGAAGCGATTTACAAATTAAGTTATTTTTCAAGAAAAAATTGTGGTATATTAAGCTTGTGATTTGATTGTTACATAACAAATGAACATTAATTAATTAGGACGTTGGAGAAAGATGGCAACTAGTCTTCTGCTAAGCAGTACGCTTCCAAGGTTGATCGTGATAAAATCAAGTTCTTCAAGTGGTGGTAAAGGCGCATACTACACGGATGATGGTTCCGTACTTGCTGGAGAAGATAGCGTGTTCAGCACGCTCGTGAAGATCGAAGCCGAACAATCAAAAATTAGCCCCAACTATGTTCACCTTAGATTTTGCTATTCCAACAAGTACTGGCAGCGGAAAGAAAACGATAGGATCATTGTTGCTGTATCGAACCAGCCCGACGAAGACACTACAAAGTCTTCGTGTACGTTGTTCGAGCCAAATGTAGATGCTTATGGGTTGTTCTACTTCATCCACGTCCAGAGCGGAGGGCGTGTGTTGGTAGATGAATCGACATTGGCTTTCTACGTGCAGGAATCCAGTTCTCATTCTGGTAATCTAAATATAGTTAATTGGGATTCATTAGTTAAACTGCCCGAAAACGTAGCATTCAAAGGATATAACGGCAGCTGGCTCGGAGGAATCTGGTCGCTGGGCGTCCCTTACCTGCAGTTCTCAGTCGACGAACCAAACACGCCTATAACCACATACAAGTTCCAGCTGGTCCCCGACGGACATGTCCGAATATATTCCAATTATTTTAACAAGTACTGCAGGAGGAGCGATTATGATTGGGTAGTCGGCGATTCCTCTGACGCCTCGTTCGACGACCTCGACACTCTCTTCTGGCCGACCCAAATTGATCAAAAAACCAGTACCATTGCTCTGCGTAACGCAGGCAACAACAAATTCTGCATATGTCACGACGCTTATGACAAGACACGTTGTCTGAATGCAGGGAACCCCGATACTACCAATGAAGCACATATTGTTGTGCAGGAACTTGTGTCGAAGAGAAAGATTTATAACGTGAGATACCGGTTGGAGGATTCCAGAATATATAAAGAGACGCCTATCGTGGCGGGGACCACCACGGCTTATAACTACGCAGACAAGGAGGCTAGTATTGCTGTGCAGGTTGGGTATGAGGTCGAGAAATCTCAATCTTTCACCCGTGGCTTGACTTTGTCGGCCGGGGTGACGGCCAAATTCGAAGGAGGTGTGCCCTTTATTGTGGATGCATCCATTGAGGTGAATGCTGAGATAATTGGATCGTTCGAGTGGAATGACACCAAAAGCGTTAAAATAACAAGTACGGCTACGGGTACAGTTCCTGTGCCTCCCCGGAGTTTGGCTAAAGTTCATTATGTCGCGACAAAGGGCTCGTGCGATGTTCCCTTCTCCTACACTCAGGAGGATACGAGTTCGACTGACGGGACAATCATTGTATCCGATCTAATTGATGGTACTTTCACAGGCGTCAATGCTTACAACTTCTCCTTTGTCGTGGATAAAACTGAGCCTCTCTGAGAAGACAAGACGATCGAGGCAAAAATCATCATGTTGCTCTTTATTGCTTTGGTATTTTTCTAATTTCTGTCGGCGTGCTTTTGTGGTTGTTTGAATATTGTATTTAATTTCCGTTTGTGTGTGCTTCATGTGAGGGTTTTTTTCATCAACTTCTTCCAAGTTGGTTTTTTCCCTCGTATATTATGTATCGGTTTTTTCTGTACTAATTTAATGAAAAATGTACTCCTTTAATTGTGTGTTTTTAAAACTCTGTTATATATATATATTAATTTCTTCTGTATATTCACTTTTATTAGTACGCTGGCATAGATATATATCAATTGTTACAACTTCAATCCGTTGGTTTTAATGGTTTTAAACCATCAAGTATGGTGATTATGATTATGATATATATGAGGCGTGTGATATATGATAAGAAATTTGATATCTATATAGTGTGATTATTGAGATTAAGAATTTTGATTTTTATTATTATATTAATATATAGAATAGATATATATATATATATATATTATGAATTAATAATGCAGAAAATACGAGAATCAAGATAAATAGAAATGGAGAACCGTGAGTGCGCGCCCGTCGAAAATCTATGGAATTTTTTTTTTTTTTTAGTTTATAGTAATACACGCTAATATTACCCAAATCTATGTAACTTTAAAAAATTCGAACATTATAAAATAAATATTAATAATCAGTTTAGTATAAACAATAAAAAAAATAAGAAAATGGAAAAAACTTCATGTACGCATGTCGATTAATGTTCGGGCAATCCATTTATAATTTCTATACATGTCTCAAACCGATTAAAAGTGATTTTACAACTCGTTCTTGTTCCAAACTTGTATAGTAATACAACGTTAATTATCCAAACTCGTTTAAACTTATGAAATAAGTAACTAAACTAAACATATTTATTAAAAATTATATATTCTCGTCTACTATGTATATACTCGTACATTTTCAAATCCGATTGGAAAGTGATTTCACTATTCGTTCTCGTCTCAAATACGTATAATAATACCAGCTAATTACCCGAATCCATTTAAATTTATGAATATAAGTTGTTATTATAATTGTTTATCCATCTCAATAAATACCCGAATATTACAAGACGGTCCATTTAGAATTTGTCTACTCGTACATGTTTCAAATTCAATTAAAAAGTAATTTTACTCTAGCCCAATCGAGCTCGGCCTATTTTTCAAAAATATAATTATTTATTTGGCAAACTAATTAATTAGTCAAATTAAATTATTGATACAAAACAATTGTTGGATGAGAAAATATACATCAATTATAATTATTTATATATATTTTTTAATAAGTGGAGTCTGATTAGAGAGCGATGTGGGATCATGAGAGATTTTAGGAGGACAGAATTCTATAATATGATTATATTAATATTGACAACTTAATAATTGACAAAATTAAATTTTCCAATAAAACATTAAATTATTTGGTATATTAATTAATTGACCAAATTAACTTTATGGTGCAAGACCATTATGGGATTAGAAAATACACCTTAATTTTTAGTGTTTACATAGGTTCTCCAAGAGTGGATAGTCTTATTGAAAAATGATGTGATATATATTAATTAATATTGATAACTTAATAATTGGCCAAATTAAGTATTTCAACATAAAATAAAATTATTTATTTGGTACTCTAATTAATTTACCTAATTAAAATGGTGGCGCAAGACAATTACGGGATCAGAAAATACACATTGATTTTTAGTATTTGTATAGCTTCTCCAAGAATGGAATTCATATTAAAAATAATATGGGATAGAAAATTTTAGATAAATAGAAACAGAGAAAATTAAATTTAACTGTATTAATTTCAAGTAAAATAAAAAATAGGTATTATTAGCTTTTAGATGTAGGCGTAAGAATTGAGATATGCCTGTGTTTATGTTAGTATATATGAATTGTTTGATATGTGAATAATTATATAAAAGATAAATATGTGATGATATTATATATTTATAATTAAAGTGTAAGAATTGAGATAACAAATATTAGTTTGAATTAATTTGATATCTATAATTATATAAATCGAATACAATATGTATAATTACGATGAATTATTAATGTAGAAAATACGAGAATCAAGATAAATAGGAATGGAGAATTGTGGGGTGCCACGTAATGCGAACGCAAACTTCGCTAGTATAGATATATACAGTGGCGGAGCCAGAAATTTTTGTCAGGGGGGTCCAATTAACTAATATTCCTTCCATCCCTAAATAAGCGTCCCGGATAGCCTCTTTTTTTTTTTTTTTTACCTTTTTACTTAAGATAAAATTTCTATTTTTTTCAATTTTCTATATAATATTTAGGGATAAAAAAATTCAATATATCCACTATTTTAGCTTACACATTTTTGCAGCTTGGACACTTATTAGAGCACAGAAAAAAGTTTTTTCTTAAAAAAATTCTTATACAAAAAAAAAATATGACTAATAAGGGGGAAAATTAAACAATGAACAAATTATAATTTCAATAGCAATATGCCTTAATTTTCATATTACAAGATTTAATATTCCTAACCAATACTGTATTGATTTTTGTGATAAAAAAAATAGAAGAAGAAGTGAGAGCTCAAAACTAAATTTGCTTCCCTTATTCGCATTAATATTAATTTTCTAAAGAAACCATGTTCTTTCATAACGTAATATAATTATCAAATAACTAATATATATATATATATATACCTTGCAAAAATAAAATAATTTGATTCATTGATGAATAACTAAAGATTATCTGTAATAGCTATAAAAATTAAAATAATTCAACATTAGAAATAAATTATAAATGTCACTTATACATAGCTTAAATATTGATTCACACTACAAATCTACAATAAATTCTAAATTTAATTTCGTCCCTAGTATGAAAATAAATATACTAATCCAAAAAAAATGACAACAAAAAAAGAAATAAGAAAGTGAGAATACGAAAGAAAAGGAAATTAGAAGTATAAATTAGTGCAGAGATAGGCAGAACTTGAAAATTGGCTTAAACTCACTATGTTTTGTGTATTTCTTGAAATAAATCACTTGCAATTTCTTCTTAACAACATTATTTTTAAATTATAATAAAATGTAAAATCATAATATATATAGAGTTAATCATGTTGACTACCAAATTAAGTTAGTGGAAATTAATAGTTGGCCATCAACTTTATTCTAATAAATTGTAGCCAACTTTGGGCTGAAGTGACTTAAATGCCCTCAATATCACTTTACAGATACTTTCACTTTCATTTTATCTCTCCCCCGTACTCTCTCTTTCACCCACTCCACTCTCATTTTCTCTCTCCTCTCATGTCTCTTTCTCTCTGTACTCCCTTCCTCCACCGCCACTCCTTCCCGTCTGCCGCCGCCGCATCTTCTTCCTTGGTCGTCTTTTCGATTTGATTTATTTGTACACTTTTTCGAACAGTTTATTATTTCTCTTATAGTCTTTTTCCGGTCATCTTCTCCGGCGTAGCTTTCATCTCCATAGTGATTCATTTGAGGTATTTTTACTGTATTAGTTTTAATTGAGTTTTCTAGATCTAGTCTGTCATGTTCTAGATCTAGTCTGTCATGTTCTTGTCGTATTTTTCAGATCTTGTTGTCCTCTTCGTGCATATGTGTTCTTCCTGCATTTTTCACGTCACTGCACGTCGCGACTTGGTACGAATGGTGTGTATTCGTACCAGGTGTTCCAAGTCTATGCGCGGTATGCCTTGGCACACCTGGTACGAATACAACATATTCGTACCAGGTGTACCAAGGCATACCGCGCATAGACTTGGAACACCTGGTACGAATACACACCATTCGTACCAAGTGTGCCAAGTCTAGGTGCATCGCGACTTGGCACACTTGGTACGAATACGTTTTCGTACCAGGTGTGCCAAGGCATACCGCGCCTAGACTTGGCACACCTGGTACAGATATAGACCATTCGTACCAGGTGTGCTAAGTCTAAGCGCGGTATGCCTTGTCACACCTGGTACGAATACGTTGCATTCGTACCAGGTGTGCCAAGGCATACCAGGATGCGGTTGACCAAAGACAAACACCATCCAGGACATTAGATCTGGAATGTGACGCCATGGATTCTGGAGAGAAAGCTGTGAAATAAGGCAACGGGATCTGGAAGAATCTGGTGCGGCGGCATAACTAGAAGAATCTGGTGCGACGGCAGATCTGGAATATGGCTGGCAGAATGTTAAAGTTCAAGGCGGCGCGGCGGACTGGATTGGAAGTACGAAGGCGGTGCGGCGAAAGGGATGGAAGTACGACGATGCGGCGGCGGAATGAAAGTACGACGGCGGCGACGGAAGAAATGGAGAAAAATAGGATTTTTAAAGAGAGAATATTTTGCAGAAACATAGAATTTGAAATTTAAAAACTGAAAAATGAAATGGGTGGATGAATGGTTAATAGTGGTTCCAAGGGCATTGGTCCAAATTTCCAAAAGTTGGCCAG
Organism: Agastache rugosa; assembly: GCA_031470985.1. Classification (NCBI taxonomy): domain Eukaryota; kingdom Viridiplantae; phylum Streptophyta; class Magnoliopsida; order Lamiales; family Lamiaceae; genus Agastache; species Agastache rugosa. The sequence goes on along the minus strand of CM062603.1, from coordinate 33,596,558 downwards.
AATTTCTACAAATAAAGTTTGTGGCCAACTATTAATTTCCACTATCTATATTGGTTATCCCAAATTTTGCCTCATATATATATATATATATATATATATATACACTAATTTTTAGAGAAATTCCAGGGGTCCAGTGACCCCCCTACCCCCTCTCCCTCCGCGCATGGATATATAGATTTGGTTTTTTCCCTTCGAATTCAGCCGGATATCTGTAACTTTTTCATTAGCTTTCCAGTCTGACTTCTTTTTTTTTTTTTTTTCTGTCTTCTAATTGTACACTAATCTATAATATTGTACTTCCTTCACTCATCTTGAGCTTCTTTCCATATTGGGACGTCACATTCATCTTGACCTCTTTTCCTAAAAAGGAAACAATTAACTCTTCAACCTATTAACTTTCTATCTTTTTACCCTTCTCTTTAATCTCCGTGCCGAACAGTAAAAACAGGATACTAATACATTGTAGTATTTAGGTAAATGATACATTGGTCCACCGCCCTAATTTAACATAGTAATACATTGTACTCTTTAGGTAAATGATCCATTGGTCCACCGCCCTAATTTAACAGTAAATAGTTTTTGTAGGTATGTATTTCTACTTCATAAATCTAACCCTCTAAATTATTTAAGAAAAAATTGTAACCCTCTAAACAAAGACAATATGAAATACATGTATAAATCTAAGGTCAATTCTTCTCTTTTCTTTAAAATAGAGCAGTTTAATAGAGGAGAAAGAACAATTCATTCCCATCGGTATGCTCTATTTTTTACACGATAAAAAATGTTTCAAAATATTTTATTTGTATAATTATATAAAAATTTATAACTTATCTCAATTAAATGAAGAATAATTAATAACATAAATTCATTACATTAATATGCAAAAAGGATTATATTATAAATAAATAAATTACAAATAATTGTAATTGTGTTTGATTTTAATTTCTTCTAATTAGTCTTGTATTTTATGTACTTGTGTTTGTTTTTGACAATTTATAGAATTGTATTGTTGGTGTGATTTATATTAATGAAGTTCATTTTTAATCACATATTATTGTATATAATACTATTATTTATAATAAGAAAAATAAGAGAATAAATTGAAAACCAAAAAAAATAGGCAGAATGGCCTGTAAAATACCTAACTTTCAATAAATTCTGATTTTGCACACCAGCTAAAGATTCTGCGTGGTAAATACTAAACTTTTAATTTCTTCTGATTTTGCAACTGACGAGGGCTCCGGCAAAATTTTAATCGGAAAATTTGATTACGTGGCAAAATAATATCTATGTGGCACATACGTGGCACATTTGTGACAAAATAATTCACACGTCTATCCTTAAACGTCTTCGTTTAATTAGTAGTTAAAAATCGAATGCCCTAATTTTTTCTGTCTTCAACATTTCTTCTCTTCCCGGTTTCGTTCTTGTATGTCTTCGATTTCATTCTTCTCTTTCTTCTTGCCTTCTGAATCTTCATTTTTTATTGTCTTTTTGTCGGAGATTATTGGACAGAGTGTGTGGAGCAGAGCGAATTGGTCTAGGCGGTCCCGTGAGGGCAACAAATTCTCCGACAATGGCAACAAGGTAGGTCCCTTTTAATCTTTCTTTATTGTTTGTTACTTACAGTGGTGGATGGATTAGAGTTTTATTTTAGTTTTATTGTAGTTTATGCAAATTGGGGCTTTTGATTAGGATTTTTGAACAATGGCAAGGGTATAGTTGATTAAGGGTTATTTATTTTATTTTATTTCTTTATTTTATTTTTGCTGTTTTTCAAGCATTTGATATTCTTTCTTTCTTCTACTTAGTCTCAATTTTGTCCTATTATTTTGTAGTGTATGTTATTTACAACTAAATGTAATTTTTTTTATTGAATTTGCAGTGATTTTTTTGCTGTTAGTATTAATCATGGTGGTAGGTTCTCATGCCTAGACAATCAACGTTTTTACATAGGGGGGACTTCTTATATGAAATATGGATTAGATCTTGATAGGTTTGATTTTCTAGATCTTGTAGAAATTATGGAAGAATTAGGTTATGTCTCATGGGATAGGTTGTGGTGCAAAATCCCTATAACTGATAATTATGTGGAGTTGTTAGATGACAAAGGTGTAATGTGTATGTTGGGTTTAGTAACTGCTGAATGTAGATGTGTCCATGTTTTTGTTGAGGGAGCTAAGTCTTTCGAGGATGTCAGTGTCAGTGATAAAGAACTTGTGGGAGGGAGTAAATTTGTTGTTGATGAACATCTTATTAATGAGGGAACAGAGAATGTAGGAGATAAGGATGGGGATGGGCAGAGAATGGTGAGGGAGATATGAATGGGGATGTGCATGAAATAGGGAATGGTGAGGGAGATATATGGTCAGATGAGAGCAGTGAGTATAACCATAGTGATGATGAGTTGTCTGATGTAAGTCTTGGGAGTGTTGAAGGTATTTCTGATGAAGAATATGTTGAAACTAGGAAAAATGTAAGAAAAATTAAAAATGTATTTGATCTTATTGATTCATTTGATGGATTCGAGCAATATGTTGGAGAATAACCTATTTCTGACTATGAAATAGCATATGAGGATTTGCAGTCATCTGATAGTGATTATGCATTTGATTTTATAAAACTGAGGCAGAAAAAGGTTGTTTATGATCCCAAATGTGATCATAAGAAGATGGAAATAGTGCTTGGGATGCATTTTGAAGACGGCTTACAGTGCAGGAGTGCTTTAACAACATGGGCTATAGAGAATGAGAGATTCATTCGATTTAGATGTGTCAGCAAAACTAAACTAGTTGCTTACTGTAAGCCACCATGTCCTTGGAAGGTTTATGCTAGTATTGTGCAGTCCAATAAAACCTTCATCATTAAGTCATATGCAGGTGACCATGATTGTCCAAAATCAATGAATAACAAGCTTGTGAGCTCTAAGTGGATAGCCAATAGGTATCTGAATGTCTTTAGAGTAAGATATAACTTAAGTATCGAGGATCTCAGAGCAGATGTTTTGGCTAGATTTAAGACTCGAGTGCCTAAAGATAGACTTTACAAAGCAAAGAGAATAGCACAGGAACTGGTGAGAGGTTCTGTTGAGGCTCATTATGCCTCAGTAAGGAGTTATGTTGCTGAATTAAGGAGGGCTGATATTGAGGGCAGATATGAACTTTTATTGGGTAACGAAGGACAATTTAAAGCTTTGTACATTGGGCTAAGTGCACTTAAGAAAGCATTCCTCAGAAGCTGCAGACCTGTGATAGGGCTTGATGGTTGTCATCTAAAAACGTATTTAGGAGGTGTTTTGATGTGTACTGTTGGAAAAGATGGTAACAATGGAATGTTTCCCATTGCTTGGGCTGTAGTGGAGATTGAGAATGAAGCCTGTTGGACATGGTTTATGAAGTGTGTGGTTGAAGATTTGGGAATTGCAGATGGTCATGGTTGGAGCTTCTTTAGTGATCAGCAAAAGGTAAATGTACTCATTGTTGATTTGAAATTTTATGTTTTCTTTAATTATTCTCTAAACTCAGGGTATTTGTGTATCTTGTACTGTTGCAGGGAATTGAAAATGCAGTTGCAAAGTTAGTGCCACAAGCAGAGCACACAAACTGTGCAAGACACATATACATGAACTGGAAAAAGACTCACAAAGGTTCTCTAGTCTACACTAGAGAACCTTTATTGGGGTGTTGTGAGTGCCACATATTTGGAAGATTTCAAGGTGGCCATTCAAAAAATGAAAGTTGAATCCCCAGCTGCATATGAAGATTTCATGACTAGGGACACCAAAAAATTCTGTAAGGCTTTCCTTTCTACCTTGCCATGTAGTGATAGCATAAATAACAATATCAGTGAGACATTTAATAGTTACATAGTGAATGCTAGGGGAAAACATGTGATTCATATGCTTGAAGATATTAGATGTTCACTGATGGTTAGGCAAGTAGAAAAATTCAAAGAAATATCTAAAGTGACTAGCTCAATCTGTCCTAGAATTAGCCAGATGTTAGAGAAGCTTAGAATTGAAAGTGGAGACTGCATGCCACATCTTGCTATGTATGATAAGTTTGAGGTGGACTATGAAGCTGATAAGTTTATTGTTGATGTGAGGCACTGTACTTGTTCATGTAGAGGATGGGACTTGACTGGAATCCCATGTATTCATGCTATATCTGCCATTCAGTGTATGGAAATGGATCCAGTTAATTATGTGAATGATTATTACTCTGTGTCAAGATACATGTCTGGATATGAGTTTGGGATTCAGCCTATAAGGGGGAATAAGATGTGGCCTGAAGTGGATGGCGTGGTAGTGAAACCTCCACAAGTGAAGAAAATGCTTGGAAGGCCAAAGAAGAAGAGAATTAGGGCTCCAGAGGAAAAGATAGGTGGAAAGAAATTGAGCAACCATGGTGTGGTGATTAAATGCAGCACTTGTAAGCAAGAAGGACACAACAACCAAAAATGCACAAATAAGCCTGTACAGAGTGACAATGTGCAGAAGGTATTCTAATTGCTTTATCATTTATATCTTGTATCCTATGTGTAATGTTTCTTTCTTATTTTTTTTACTCTTTCAGAGGAAGAGGGGACGACCTGCCAAGCCTTATGAACCAAAGGAAAAGCAACATGCATCCACTTCAAGGGCAAGAAGAGTTGCACATGTGAATAGGTTCAGAAAGCCAAGACCCAAAACTGGTGAATCATCTTCAAGGTTGCAGCAGAGTGGAGTCACTAATGTTGGCACAACACAAGAAAGTAGTAATGTAGACGGGCAGTAGAAGTTAATGCAATTGTGTCCCTTTTTTTGGAAAGTACATGGGCAGTCACTAATTTTTTTTTTTTTAATATCATTACAAATATTAATACTCACACACCTCACCTAGGGTTTTTTTTGTGGCCGAGAGTACTCGAACCTCTGACCTATTGGTCAACAGGCAACCACTCCACTACTAGGCCATCCCCACTGGGACGGGCAATCACTAATTTTTGTGAACAACTTTATGTGTTGCCTATATATTGAACAAGAAAACAAGTTATATTAGCTTGGAGATGCACTTTTTGTGCCCATTTTTTATGCTTAGAGATCGGCAGTCACTAATTGTGCCTTTTTTTTTTTTGGTTGCTTAGATATGTACTTTGCTGCATCATTGTGAAATGATTGAATATATTTGATGTCCTATTTTGACAATGCCTTTTTTTGTATGATTTGTGTTATGCTTTTACTTTTGGGTATCAAGCAATTAATAGACAAACACAACCAAAACGTAACTACAACTACTACATAAATCAATAACTTCATAAACATGGAGAAATCACTGTCTTACATCGCTTAAACTTGAACATATATTACACAAATCCAAAACTCTAAAAACCAAAATGTTGAAGGTGTAGATATCTACAGGAACATCTCTTTGAGGCATTTTGTTGAACAGATGGTGTGCAATAAAGAACTATTTCATCCTAACCACAAGTTTCATCAATTTATTGAATTCGGTAGCTGAGCACAGCTAGCGCCGTTTAATGGCAGGCGGTGATGCGGTTGTTCAAACAACGGCGGCTCCTTCTTCTTCCTTGGATTCCGGCGACATGAACAGGGGCGGCGGTGGCATCAAATCTGCAGATCCCGACGACGTTGGCGAACGACATCCATGGCAGCAGTAGATCTCTGGTGGGTTGCAGCGCTAAGTAGCGCTTGCCGACGCGGTGGACTGCGGCGGAGCGAATTGCTCGTCAGCTGTAGCAGGAGCCTCCCACGGCGACGGCATCAGCTGTTCTCGAGGAACGGTTCTCTCTATTCTATTGGCCCGTATTTATATGATTTAAAGAATGGATAAAACGAAGTAATTTTGTTAAGTTTAAACACCACCGGACGAAATTTCCACATAGACTTTCCGTCAGCCACATCAGCATCAAATTTGGGGGAAATCAATTCAGTTGCAAAATCAGAATAAATTGAAAGTTTGGTATAAACTACGCAGAATCTTTAGCTGGAGTGCAAAATCAGAATTTATTGAAAGTTGGATATTTTACTGGCCATTCGGCCAAAAAAATATAGAGCATAAACAGTGTTGTGCTACTTATGAAGCACTGATCGTTTCTCTAAAATAGAGTACGCAGATAAATTGATGCTTCAAAATAGCGGAAAAAGTGGTTAGAGCACTCCAATGGAGTTGCTCTTAAGTTTCCCCAAACAAATCCGCAATGTTCGTCCCTTAATTTTCGAGAACACTAACAACCACCACAATGAAAAAAAATTAAAAATGAATTAACTCCTTCAAGAATCAAAGCTTCGGATGCTAAAATGTGTTGAATGATTTTATTAAAAAAAATTAATTCTCGATATTTTCACTGTGATCAGGAATCCATTCTCGTCATTAGCAGCTGCTCTGCTGTCAAAAAAAAAAAAAAAACTTGCATTTTCTTTCATGTTTAAACCAATGCTACATTACAATAAGTTACAACGTACCTGCAAAGTCTAATTGATTGTGGAATTAGTGTAACTCCAAAAGACAAACACATTCAATGTGAGGAGTGTGTGGAAACATGTCCACTGATTGAATGCTTTTCAGTTTATAGCATCCTTCGATATTCTTCTCCGGCTGCATCAACAGTTGTGAGATGAGCTTCAATCAAGGACATCATAAGCTATTCATAAGAAGAAGTAAAAAAAAATTAAAAATTAAAAAAAAAAAAACGCTACTTACCACACCATGACATAGGTAATCAAGGTCACGGGCACATGTAGCAGGATTGCACGATACATAGACAATTCGCTCCGCCTTTAGTTGTAGCAAAAATTTGATCAATTTCATGTGCATGCCAGGTCGGTTAGGATCTGCATTATTAGAAATACATGAGTAATCAGAATGGCGATGTTTCAAAGATGTTAGTCGGCGCTCCGTTTCTTGTCGCAGATAGGAAAGATAATGAAAGATAACTCTAAAAGTCTAATTGAATTTAGCAAGAGAATGACCTGTGATGACAAGATCAGGCTTTGGGAAATATTCACCAAAGTTCTCCCCAATTTTGTTAAGATCACCTTGGACAAATGTGGCATTACATATTCCATTAAGATTTGCATTACGATGTGCATCTGCAATGGCTTGATCAACTATCTCGAACCCATACACATGTTTCACCCTGAAAAGACAAACAATTTAGAAAAACCAGAATTAGCTAGATAAACTCTCATCCAAATAATGGAGCAGTATGAAGAAGTAGATTACTTTTTGGCAAGTGTTAGACCAATGGTTCCTGTCCCACAGAAGAGATCTAAAACTGTCTCCGATCCATCTCCTTTCAGACAAGAGCAGTCCTCTATCAATTTATACAGAATATCAGCCTGCACGGTAGAACTATTTACAGATTGCATCAATTTTTAACATGATTCCATGAAAAGGTAATAATCAGTAGGAAAATCAATCTAGTCATAAAGTTTGCCACAAAATAAACCCTATTTGGATTGGAATGCCAAGTTAATTATCAAATAATAGTTTGCAAGAGAGAGAGACACAAAATAGCAAAAAACTACGGAGTTGTTCATATACTTGTTGCATACCTGGTGCGTATTTGTCTGGAAGAAAGAGTTGGCAGAAATTTGAAACTTTAAACCTCTAAGGCTCTCCATAATTGTTGGTTTACCAAAGAGCGTATATTCCTGCTCTCCGATGGATGTGTTGCCCACGGAAGTATTTACATTGTTCATGATGCTTACCTACAGGATGAAGTTTACGCCAGACGATACAAAGATCAAAACTTATGTCTATCAAACAATATTTGAATGTTTATGCTCAAAAGAACAACAAAAATAAAAGTGGCACTTCTTGAAGAACTATCATCATTTTGGTAAGAACTAAATCCTATGCAACTCAGTGAAAATCTCAGCCAAACATGACAATTATGTGAGCTATAACCACTCACCACATCAGGAAAGGGGGAAATTTTATCTATGAGGGGCTTCAGCAGTTCTGGTTGGTAAGAGGAAGTCACAAAATTAACCATAAGCTCAGGCTGGCCAGTGTCGACATTCCTGCAACAGTGTCGTCAGAAGACTTTCAATGCCAATGGCCATTTCTAGATAGATGGCACTGGAAGGAAAAAGATTCTATCTATGTTGACCCAAAATAAGGTACAGGCATCCGACACAGGTACGCCGGAATGGCTAGTGAAGGATCCAAATAAATGTAAGTACTACAAGCACCAAATAGGTCGATATTAAATAGGATAGAAGGTTATTGGCAGTTTGGCACAGTGTAGAGTTCTCTTTACGAAGTTCATGCTCCATAACTCTGGGACAAAGGTTCAATTAAAATAAAATAAAAAAATCATTACAATAGTAGTATAGACAACTTTACTACCTGCCAGTTCTGAGCATCAAATGCTTCAGAAACCCACGATGGGAGTGCACATCATAAGGAGAAAGACCGAATTCTGGGTTCCTCCACATATCTTGAATAGCTGCAAGGACCTATAAATCAGAGAGTTTTTTAAGAGGATAGATATTCCATTTTCCTACCAAATATCAAATTCTGACACCAAGAAATGAGGTTTCTTAATTGGAAAGAACAAAAATACATTAAGAAGACAACATTCTCATTTTGTTGTATGGCTAAGCAAAGTTTGTCCAAAAAAGTATCCAATGATCGCATATCTTATTAAGCTTGCAGATTAAGGAACATAATACTAAAAAACAACCTACTTGGTACATCTATATCTCATCAAGTGGGTCGTGCACTCTCACAGTCATTGACACGTCTGAACTAGTCCAGAAAAATTTACATTGACGTGTTACCAGAATACGAGCAGTATTACTAAAGCAAAATGGAAAGCTATGAGATATGTACCAACATACCTTGTTTGCCGGATCGCTTTGTAACAAGCATTTATTAACATTGAGAACCTTGTCAAAAAAGCCAGGAGCATGCAATCCCAAAGCATATTTGTTAAGTTCATCATCAAGAAGTTCTTGTTGTAACAGTTCTTCTGGTACCCACCTTTTGGTCCCAAACGAGAATTCCATCTAAATGACAACAGAAATGAACAGACTCATAAGTTTTCACATCTTCACCCAATTCTTGTCCCCATTAATCTGTACATCTTATTCTTGTTATCCCCAAATATATCGAGTCCATACGTGCTTAAGAAAGACTATGAGTTAGTATTGCATAACTGTAAATCGGCAACGGTTGCATTACATTGAACAAATACATGTTGAAGTATGTATCAAGTACTAGAAGAATTTCCTTCCTAATATCATATCATCTAGAATTCCAAATGAGGTATCAGTGCTCCATAGTATCAGAATTGATCAAACAGAAATTAGCAGATGCATAGAGATAAGTCGGGACTATCTATTCACACAGACCTTGTTCCGATAATGGAACTGGATATCACAAGGAACAATGGGCTTCATGATGCCATGATCTTCAAGGTGTTTATTCGAAAACTTTCCAACATGTACAATGAGTTCGCGCACTTGCTGCTCCTTCACCCTAACCTGAGCTTCGTATAACAGATTCTGTGTTTTACAACCTCCACAATGTGATGCATACTCACATGGCGCTTCTACCATATCCCAGTGTGAACTAATCGTCTCAATTTTCTTAACCTGTCAGCCATACAATAAGCCACAATTATAATCTTAGATTCATGAGCCACTATAATCAACTCAACCTTCAGCCATTCCATCACATTTTGCCATTACACAGAAAACAGAATTCATATCACAAAACTAAATGCAGAACTAATTGAATTATCAATAAATGATCAAAATCAGTGAAATAAGTAACACACCTCCGCGTAATTATCCTTCTTTCGCGTTACGCGTCCGATGAATTTCTCTCCAGGCAACGCGCGGTCGCACATGACGATGAAACCGGTCCCGGCGACCTTGCACAAGCCCTTGGCTTTGTAAGCTAAGCTCTCACACACGAGCTCCAGCATCTGGCCTCGCTTAGGATAATACGACGCCGTATCTTTCTTTACTCTTGTGCTCGTTGGAGGCTCAGGCGTTTCGGCCGTAGAACTGAGTTCTTCAGCAGCGTGGTCGATTCGTGAAGTTGCCGCGATTACTGAGAGCGGCCGAGCTTTTTGTCGGAGGTGCCGCAGCCACGGGCGAGGATGAAGCAGATGAACGCCGCCGGAGGGAAGCGTCGCCGCCGCCATAGTTTGGGGTAACGGTCCAGTGGTCGGCAGGGGGAGTCTGAGAACCGGCGGAAAAGAACTGGATGACATGAAGGATTAGTTCGGTGGGCCGATTCAATTAAATTAGATTGGGCCTAAAGTTTAACCGCTCCGGCCCGGCGAAATAAATCAAGCTAGATATTACAAATTGGTTGGACTTGGCCCTCGGCCCCCGTAAATTTTGGGCTTTTCTTTACATATTAGTAATGTTATGTTTTTCCTATAAATAGTTTTAATATATAGAGTAAGAGAATTTCTATACAAAAAAATCATTACATTTCCTGCATCAGAATGACAACACATAATCTGTATTTGAGGATATACATTTACAAAATACTAAGGCACATGCAAAAAGAAAAGAATTGTCCTTATACTTAAATTAAAGACAAAGACAAAGACAAAGAAAAAGAGAGAAAAAGAAAAAATAAAAATAAAAATAAAAAAGAAAAAGAAAAAGAAAAAGACAAAGACAAAGACAAAGAAAAAGAAAAAGAAAAAAGAAAAAGAAGATACTTTGAGTAAATCAATTCGTTATTGTGAGGCATTCTTCCCTGAGATTGGAAGTTTTGTATGATTCTATTGTCTATCTAAAATGATGATGTTTACCTCTTAATTAATTTCTTCTTAAATGTATCTATGGTTGAGTATTCGGATTTCGGTTCTGATTTTTGCTAAATCAAATCCGATCCCAAAATCCGAAATTTTTAAAAAATCAAATCTAATCCGAAAAATAAAATCGAAATTTTTCACCTAAATCCGATCCGAACCAAAATAACCGAATTTTTTTTTGAAAAAATCCGAAAATCCAAAAAAAAACCGAAATATTAATAGTATTCATTCTTTTTTCATCCCTAAAATTACTAAAAATAAAAATAAATAATATATATATAATTCGGATTTCGAATTTATTCGATTTTTTAAAACACCACCAAACTGATCTGAAAATTATATTTTCAAGAAAATTAAATCCGATCCGATCCGAAAATTCAAAAAATCCGAACCGAAATTCATATTTCGGTTTGGTTCGGTTCAGTTCGGATATTCAAATTTCGGCTATTTTGCTCACCCCTAATTATATCCCTATGTTTCTGTGTTACCACCTTTGTGTGTATTGTATTTTTAATTAAATTAAATTTGTTGATAAATTTGCATCCTAGCAGTATAAATAGAACAACTCACATTGCTCAATCTCACATTCAAAAGGCACACGTAAGTCCACACATACTCTCACCTTTTCTTCCTGTTATCCGGAACAGCCGCTCATCGTGCTGCTGCCGGAAACATCCAAAATTAGAAAATATTCTTATAGTTTTAGCTCATAACGGCTGCCGGAAAGCTAAAACCAACGACATGATATACTTTGAAATCTCTTTCAAAAAGTTAACTAGTCTCAGTGTCAGTTCTATGTTTGCATGCCATTTGGTTACCTTCAATTTCGCGCTAACCCAAGTTCAAAGTAGCCGCTCACGGCCGCCTGATTTTAACGTGTTGGAATATTTTGCTTATTTTCTTTTTTTTGTTGCGTTTGTATGTGTGTGTGTTGGGGCTTTTTGGGAGGTCACCGGAGGCGGCCGGAGGGGCGGCAGGTGGTGGTTTGATTTTCAAAAGTCTTTGATTGCATGTCAGAATTTTACGTACTTTTGTCCGTACGTAACTGCATGCATTTTTTCAATCTTTCCAATTTAGTCCCAAAATTTTCAATTGAGAAATTTCATTTCGATCCTTAGGGTTAAATTGTAGCTCTAAGAAACCTATATCCCGATAGAATGTTAAAAATTTGTGGGTAGTGTTCAATTTGATCCTCATAAGTCGAGTCTCAAACTATTCCATGGAGTACTTGGAATTAATGTTTCCACTTAAGCTCAAATTCTCAATTTTCGTTTCTTTGACTTCATTTCACTTCCGAAACCTTATGAAACCCATGATTGAATTATTTAATATTACAATATTTGGCCAATACGAGATTTCTGAAGCTTAAAATTTTATTCTTGTAGGCGACCATGTGATTCAGGGTTTCCAATTGCAGCAGTTGTTTTAAGGTGGGTTAGTTTCGCAAACTCAAGTATATATATGTTTCAAATATACATCTTCCATGTTAGATTTTGAAATACGTACGTTTTATAAGGGTTCCAAGTAATTATGTACTCCCTCCGTCCCGATAAGTGGCTACTTTCTTTTGGGCACAGGTATTTAGGAAAAGAGTGTTTAAAGAGTAAAAAGATAAAAAGTGGTGGAACCCACATCTTTTGTGTGAGAGGGGGTGTTTCCATATTAGGAAAGTGGCCACTTATGATGGGACAGCCCAATAAGGAAATATGACCACTTATGGCGGGACGGAGGGAGTACAAAATTGTGTCAAATCAAACATGTGATTATGCTGAATTATTTATCAATCAAACCAATTACGAGTCCCAAGTGTGTTTGCTTGAAGTATATATGCGCAATTGTTTTCTTTAAAACAATTATTATTTTGCTTGATAATTATTCAGTGGCGTTTGATTTGATTGATTAGCCTTGATAAGGCTTAATTGATAAAAAAATTCAACATAGTCAAAATATTTAGTTTGAATGATTTAGCCCGTAATAAAAAAGTATGCCTTAGATCATATCCTCCGAACCAAACGCCACCGAATGCAATTAAGGGACATAATTAAATTAAAATGTTGGCGTGCGACTGGGACCGCGACCGAGGATCTGAATAATTTAATTTGTTTCATTTTTATTTCCTTCATTACCATGACTGCAAGTAACAGGTCTGAGTATTTAATTGTTAGATATGGCGTACACGCTTCCAAGGCTGATTGTGCTGAAACCAGCAGACTATCCGCAGCAATGCATATATTACAGTACGGATGATAGCGAGCACGAGCGCGGCACTGTTCTTTGCAGAGAAAAGAGCGTGTTCGACCCGTTCGTGAAAATTGAAGTGGAGACGTCCAAAACATCAAGCAATCTGATTCACCTCCGTTTCTCCCAGACCAACAAATATCTGACGCGAGACGACGCAAATAACTTCGTCGCGGCTACCTCCAGCCAACCGGAGGAAGACGTCTCGAAAGCATCATGCACCTTGTTCGAGCCAATGTTCCTCGACGAGAAGCTCTTGTACTTTAAGCACGTCCAGAGCGACCAGGGCGTGCGAATCAATGACACGCGTGTTTCCGTTGGGGACAACTATGATAAGAGTCTACTGCGCTTCGTGAACTGGAGTGCGTTAGTTAAGTTTCCAGAGCACGTAGCGTTCAAAGGAGACAACGGTAAGTACTTGAAAGGTGAATGGATAGAGGGGTACCAGTATCTGCATTACTCGTCCGGAGACGGTAACGAGGAGGGGGCAGCCTACGACGTCCACTTGATGCCCGACGGGTTTGTCCGCATAAAGTCTATTTATTTTGGAAAGTTCTGGAGACGCAGCCCTAATTGGATTTGGGCGGATTCGAGTGATGAGAGCAATTACGACGAAGATACGCTATTTTGGCCGGTGAAGATAGACGACAAGACCGTCGCTCTTCAGAACGCGGGCAACGGCTACTTCTGCAAGCGTCTCACCACTGAAGGGAAGACAGACTGTCTGAATGCTGCAGTTGCTAATATCAACACAGAAACAAGAATGGAAGTGGAAGAGCTTGTCCGCTACAGAAAGATCTACAACGTCAAGTACCAGTGGGACGACGCTCTGATATACAACGAGGTACCTTTCGTTGCGGGGACAACCACTGCTATCAACAGATCAGACATGGCGGACTCGATGGCTGTCAAAGTCTCACGTGCGGATTCTCGCTCGCATACGTTCACTAGCAGCGTATCCATCACAGTAGGCGTGAAAACCACCATCGAAGCTGATCTGCTCGTCTTTACGAGTGCAAAGATTGAAGTGTCTGGTCAGATTAGCGGATCGTTTACATGGGGAGACACGGAGACGGAAACGACGACAGTGGAGTCTACGGGTACCGTGCAAGTGCCGGCTAGGAGTAAGGCCATAGTTCGTTACGTAGGGACCCAAGGAACATTGAGCATTCCCTTCTCCTACACGCGAGAGGACCAGAGGTCGAGTGATGGCCAGTTTGTTTATGGCGAACACGTCGATGGAATTTACACTGGTATCAATTGCTACAACTTCCAGTTTGAGATCCTTGAAATTGTCCCACTCTGAAGTCCACTGCTAGAGCTAGGGGAGGGTTTTTTTTTATCAGCTTCATGTAAGTTGGTTTTTTCCCTCCTCATGCTAAAAAAAAAAATCCATGTACCCTTTCTTTTACAACTTTACTTTCTGCAAATGCTAATAATTTCCAGATATACATACATATACATGTATCTGATGTGCTGTAGTTTGAACTTTGACATGCACCAAATAAACTTGTATCCTTAATTTCTTTGGTTTGAATCAAGGATGTCTTCATATTAATTGTCTCGTTTCAATAATCCGCAGCTAGCTCGTGCAGTTGATTTGTGTACTATAAAAAGCCATAATTTTGGATAAACTTATACCAAGTAAATAGAATTGGGTCAAAACTTTGATAGTCAATTTGATTCCATGAAACCAATGTACTTGCAGGGGAAATTGAAAAACATATTGATCACAACTTACTCCTACATATTTCTGTTCCAGTACAGATGAAGAAGAAAAAAATAATAATTAATGTTTTGGGGATGACATTACAAAAAAAAAAAAATTTGTTTTAATTATATTATTACTTTTAAATAATCAAACGACAATGTTTTGTTTTGATATATTTTATATCTTATACGTGTATTCGGAGTTACATGTTAATCAAATGTTCATTGATTTCTACGAGAAATTACACTACACACCTTCTCCACTTAACATTGGAAGTAATTAATTATTCTTCTGTTTCAACTTTCAACTACCCTTTTTTGGCTTGCCGTATTAAAATTTTTATTTCTTTCCTTCTAAATTTTAAAAAACTAAGTTCAGTATAATAATGCCAAAAGAGTAACTTTTATTAGAGTTATTTCCTTTTATTTATTGGAGTCATTTGTTCTTACAACTCTTTGGTAGTTACTTTAGAATTTCGCAATCTATTCTTACGAATAAAATAGTTGTTTTCATGAGTTTGAAATTTTCATATAAAGTCTAAAGACCAAGTTAAATTGAGTTCTTCTTTAATGATAAATTACTCACTCAAACCATATTCGACCTTTTTCATACACCGGAATTTACTCTATCATCGAGATCACTAACAACCACCACAATGAACTGCTCCGGAAAAAAAAAAAAGAATTAAATCCATTAAGAATCAGAGCTTCAAAATCAGGATGCTAAATCTGTTGAATGATTACAAATAATACAGTATAATTCTCTATACTTAGGAATCCATTCTCTTTATTATCGGATGCTCTGCTAGCTGTCAAACTAAATGATTACATGCTCAGGTGCCGCAGCCACGGGCGAGGATGAAGCAGATGAACGCCGCCGGAGGGAATCGTCGCCGCCGCCATAGTTTGGGGTTTAACGGTGTGGTCGGCAGGTGGTATCTCATCTGAGAACCGGCGGCAGAACTGGATGACATGAAGGATTATTTCGGTGGGCCGATAATCGGTCTGGGTCTTACAAGTTGGTGAGCCCATGGCCCCCCTAAATTTTTGGGCTTTTTACAAATATATTAGTAGTGTTATTTTTTTTTCCTCATAGAGTAGGAGAATTTTGAGGTGAATTTATTTAAAAATTACAAAGAATATTTATTGTATTTTAGATTATCTAACCCGTTTTTATGTTTAATAATTTTTATATTTCAAACAATAATAAAAGTCTTAATACACATAACTATCCAGTATGAAGATAGTGTGTACCACCCATACCCACTTTTGGTGGCATGTATAAGACATAACCACTGACAACTTTTTGGGATTCTTTTTGTACTTTTCGGCTGTTTTAAAATAGCTTAATTGTCAAATTCATGCATTAATTTCCGTGTTCGATCATTGTTCAAATAATTGTTGACTTGCTTTATGAATGAGGACAAAAATGATACCCAATGTACAATGTACAGATTCAGCGTTCTGAATATTTTCATGCATCATTCACGTCAAGACTTTAATATAAAGCTTGTCATGCATGCCAATGTACGAAATTAAATAGTGTCAATGCATGCGTAAAATCTTATCGATACATCTATTTAGTTTCATTGATTCTTCTGTCTATATATATATTACACACAGAAGCACATGAAATTACACTTCAGAAAAAAAAATGATAAAATTACCACAAAAACAAGTAAATATCACTCACGTTTGCTAGAAAAATCACAAAGCAGAGAAATCACAAAGCAGAAGACATTTATTTTTCAAAATTATTATAGGTGAGTTTAATTTTATTTTTAATAATGGTATCGAAGAGAAATATATTGTACCGATCGTATTTTTATTGTACCGACCGTACACATCACCTATCGGTACAACTAAAATAGCGATCGGTACAATATTTTTTTTCTCCACACACAATTTCATTCAACTCTCGTTCATTTATGCTCTTTTTTTTAACCATCTCATCGTTATTTTGTAGAAACGAAGTCACACACGTACCGGCATTTTCACTTGGGGTTAATCGAGATATAGAAGGAATTTTCATTCGGAGATTGAATAGGTCAGTTGAAATAAAATTTTAAATGAGTATCGGCACGAGAAAAAACTGTACCGATCGGTACGGACAAATTTTCTCAAATAATCTATCGGTACAATATTTTAACCGAGCGGTACAATGTTTTTTTAATAATCTTATTTTTTCTAATAATATTGTATTTGTGCAGATGAAGTGTAGGAGATTCATCGTTAAATACAACGGGACATGGAACGATTGTGTGTATAATGGTGGGGAAGAACGAACTTTCTACCTTTCGGTGGATACGATAAGTTTCTCTAGCATTAAGGAATATATTGATTTCATAATGATGTCGAAATAGTTAAGTCTTGAGTATGAAATATTCTATTTATTGACGTCTAGAACCGGCCGAAGTGTTAAACATAGTTTGAGTAACGATGAACAACTTCATCGGTTGTATGTTACCGAGCCTGAGCCTACATTGTATGTCGTGCATATTGATGTTGTGTACATGCCGTCATTTGATTTGAATGAATCTTCGCCGTATGTCTATGACGATCAAATCCCTCAGTACTCGCAGTACGACGAGTCGCTTGCACATTTGGCTTCATCTGATTGGCTTGGTGATACTCAATGGGGTGCTAGTGGTGATACTCAATGGGGTGCTAATAGTGGCGGGAACATTCCATTGCCTAACTGAATTTACCGCCGATTCCGACGAAGATGATGAGGAGGAATCAGAGTCTGATGAGGAGGACGAACTGTCACAGTCTATGCATTTGACCCTTGGTACTTTTGCAGACTTCGTTACGTGGGTGCATACTCAAGGCGGCGTGAACAAGCTCTTGTCAATGCTGATGCAGAGTAGTCGTATGCCCCTTGTTGAAGACACAGACTGCGCTACTGAAGCGGAAGCACTGCAGAATTGGTTAGTTCCAATGATTCCCCTAGCTGCTACTGCTTCGCTCGTTGTTAGTGATCTTGACAGGCTGTCAGACGGTTCATTGAATAAGGGCGAGATATTTTACAGCAAAGACGATTTGAAAGTTGCTGTTGGATTGTGGCACATGGAACAACGAGCTGAGTTTAGTGTTCCACGTTCAGATACTGAACGGGTTCACTTCAAATGCAAGTACGGAAATAACTGTTCTTTTGATTTGCGTGCTCGAAAACAGGGCGACTATTGGTATATTCACAAGTTCATTGGAGAGACATACATGCAATCTTAATATGGACCGTTCAGCTGTCAGGAAGGTCAGTGCTTAGGTTATTGCAGCTTATTTTGCGGGTAGAATGATCAATGAAGGTGAAATCACTAAACCGAAGTCAATTCGGGCATATTTGCGTCGAGAATATGGCTGCGATGCAAGTTACAATGTATGTCTGCGAGCATGGAATCGAGCCCTCGAGATGATATATGGTGGATATACAGACTCGTGGAAGATGCTTCCCGGCTATCTCCACATATTGCAGAGAGAAAATCCAGGCTCGACAATTGACTACAGTGTTAGCCCGAATGATGATCGGTTCGAACAATCTTTTGTGGCATTGTCAGCTTGTATCGTGGCATTTCAGTGGTGTCTTTGACCGGTGATCGTGGTGGATGGAACACACTTGAAGGGAAAAAATAATGGCATATTATTCGTTGCGGTCGCAAAATATGGAAACGAGCAACTGCTACCACTGGCATGGGGGATCGGTCCAATTGAAAATGATGTCTCGTGGACATGGTTTCTCACTCGTTTGAAGGCGGCATACGGTTGTCGTTCGGATATGGTCATCATCTCAGACGCCCACTTAAGTATCGCGAATGCAGTTAGGGCAGTCTATCCTGGCGTAGCACACGGTCTGTGCTACTATCACATCCTCAAGAGCATGGTTAGTTTTGGAAAACCTATCACCAAGTTGTTTCAAAAAGCAGCATATGCATATAGAAAGTCGGCTTATGAGAAAGCAATGAATAGCATTCTTGCTGGGAAGCCCGAAGCGTATAATAAGCTCATGAACATTGGTCCAGAGAAGTGGGCTCGATCAATGTGCCATGTTCGATGATATAGTTCCCTGACATCCAATGTTGCAGAACAATTCAATAATGTATTGGTGTTTGCTAGACGCTTACCAATTTGCTCATGCTTGGAGACAATTAGACTCACCGTCGAAAAATGGTTTGATGAAAGACGTCAATTGTATTCATCGTCTACTGATTTTCTCACGAAGGAGGCAGAGCGAAATCTCCGTACAGAGGTGGAACTCTCAAGATCTTACACTGCCACGCCCGTCAGAGACTTGATCTTCAAAGTGAATGATGGAAAACAGAATCTAAATGTCGATCTGTGTGCGATGACTTGTCCATGTCGTGTGTTTGATTTTGATTTGATACCGTGTTCTCATGCTGCTGCAGCCATTCAGTAAGAAAACCTCAAGTTTTTATATTTATTTCTGTTGCACTTAATCTAATGATTATATGTTATATGTATGACAGGCGAAATGGGCAGCATGTATACAACTATGTGGACGATTACTACAAGAGATCTACACTTTTACAAATTTACTCCCAACAGGTGAATCAGGTCCCTCCCAGACTGAGTGGTCTTTACCTCCACATGTTGCAGCAATAATTGTTTTGCCACCACTGCCCGTCAGTCAGGCGGGGCGCCCAAGGAACTCCCGACGTCGATATGCAGTTGAGAATTTGTCCTCCAGCAGACGTCCAGTCACCGTAGATGAACCTTCCAGTAGCCGTCAACAGGCACCGAAAAAATGCAGAATATGTCACGAGACTGGCCACACAAGAAGAACATGCTCGCTCAGAAATCAGTATGAGTAATTTATTATTAATTTAATGTTAATTTAATGTTAATATGTGTACTGGCCATTTAAATTTTATTATTAATTTAATGTGTAAATGTTATTATTAATTTAATGTTATCATTTTAATGTTTATCCTAAGCAATTAAATGGAACAGGCAATTAGAATAAGAAATGATTAACACTTATGGCACAAAGCAATAATGTTTGTCAAACATAATCGACATGGCTTTGCAAAGCCAATAAGAAAACATCACGAGCTATTTTACGTCTATACAAAGCCACACTTCCCTCTTCGTTGCCCCATGCAATGGAGGGCCGGGCACTGATCATGCACTCTATACTCATCAGCGCAAAAGAACCACAACTGTGACTGTCCCACTGGATGTGCTGCCTAACGGGCTCCCGTGGTGTAGGCTTAGTCAAAAAGACCATCCTCAATGCTTCCGACGTGTGTGGTGCCTGGGTTAGGTCTATGGTATCCCAATACTTTCCTTCATTGAGCACAGTTGAGAATTTTTGCTGAAACGGCTTCAGCTGCCTCTTACGCGCCTCCTGAACTCCTGCCTGGTGCAGCAAAGAGTCGTGCACCTCAGCCGTCCATAACCTTGGCAGTATACGGACGACATAGAAATGCTTGCCGGATAGCACTGGAACGATGATCTGCATAAAAATCATGTAGATGTGGGTCATATGTTAATAAAAAAGTTATAATTAATATAACATGTAAGTTACCTGCTCAGCTTGCCTCCAAGATGTTATATCTGCATTGACATCCAAATTAGTTCGTAGCGACGCCGTCAATTTTTTACTACTCTTGATCTTCTTGAAGTAGAACTCGACGTCACTCTGTGTGAATAAAAAGCACGAAATTCACAAAAGAAACATATAAAATCCGTGAACCAATTAAAACATAATGAATTAGTTACTCACAAAGAATTCGGCATAACAGATGATTGTATTCGTAGCATTTCGATTGGGGAGGACATGGTTCCTTTCATCCAGACGTCCGCGCAAAACGTCAATGTACCTCTCGAACACCTGCACACAAAATAAATTGGACAATTAGAAGAAGAAACAAGTATAAAAATGAGAGTATATTTAAGAATATATTTGAGAGATTATTTACAGAATAATCAAGATCAATCTCTGTGTTCTCAATTGTGCGGAAGTACGGAGGATAGATGGCGGAGCCACCGATGATTACGCAAGCATCATCTACTGACATAAAGGCTGCATAGCGACGCCATTTCTCCTCCTCGGCGTAATCGGCAGGAGGCAACGAACAAATAGGCTGTGGAATTTCTTCTTGTGGCTCAACTTGTATAGCCGATTGTTGTCTTTCCTGCTGCTCCGCTCGGTTGTCATTTAAATATTCAAGTCTCTGCCTCGAGTATAAGTTATACAGCTCAGGATTGTGCAAAATGGAGCCGTAGTCAAGGTCAGGAGGGACAACAGTAATGGGCTGAGCATCAATATACTACACACAGATAAATTAATTAAACTCAATTAAATTTAAAATTTTAAAAAATTAATAAATTACTAACTTATTATTTACCTGAGGTGGCTGACGATATATCTCAGGATTTGGCACAGAATGCCGAAGAGGGTCGTATGCATGCTCAGAATGTTGGGGAGGATCGTATGCATGCTTAGGACCGCCCATGCTCACCCACTCGGGTGTAACAAAAGCGGGAGTGGAATGGCGTGCTGAGATGAACTCAGGATCGGCACATGTACCTCCAGTCTCCCCTCTTGGACTGACGTGTGGGGAATGCACGGGTGGTGGTGTGTCACGACGCGGTGGTGGAGGTGTATCTCGACGCGGTGTGGAACGGCGGGAACTCTTACTAAAAAGGTCTGTGAAGAAGGACTTGATCTCCGGAAAAAATACATTTCTCCATTGTGAAGTTATCTCTCTTTTCACAGTTGCTGCTGTCATCTCCTGCAGCTCCTTTATAAACCGCCTATCACGAGATCGTCTACTAGTGTCGGCGCTGCTGCTCGATGACGACGATGGAATGTTTCTCTGAGCACATTTTCCCTTGCTTTTGGAAGTATCTTTCGACGGGGCCCGGTCTCTCAAGTCGTACGTGTCACGATCGGTGCATGGCTCTGACATGTGGGGGGGACTGCTAGGCCTCTGAACTGGAGGACGACGTGCAACTGGTATTCCTTCTTTTATTGGATTGATAGGCCTTACGTAATGCACTCCGAGCACGTCGTCCATCAGTAGGGACCTCCAGTAATGTGTCCCCTCCTCTGCTGCCTCTGGCTCAATGGAGTCGAAACATACGACTCCTGCACGAAACTGATCATCAAGATCCACCTGCAACGCTGCTGCCATTACCCATCTCAAACAGCGAGGAATGGCAGTGTCTGATACTGGAGTAGAAACCAAACGAGCTAAACCAGGAATAGCCTCGAACATCCAACACTGCAGTACCCACACAGGGCCGTAATAATGGTACTTGGGCATCATTTTCGACCCTTTCGTTTCCAGATTCTTGGTGTAGTTCCTCAAGTTTTGAAATGTATACCCGCCCCACGAGAATCTGTTCCACGCGTCGAGATCATTCACCAATACCCAAAGCCAGGGCACCACATTTCTCTGACCATCGCCACCTATCTCGAAATAATAAGCGATGATAACATTTGCTGCCCGAAGGTGGAGCTCGTCTTCAGGATCAACTATCTCATACCCTGTAACAAACCGGTCCCGCAGTTTTTTGGCAGTTATTGGCTTTCCGTCACAAAATCTCTGATAAGCCTCCACATTATCCGGTGTGTGATCCGCATGTGGATCAAATGAAGCAGCTCCAAAACATAAACCCAAAATTAGGGCGTACTCCTGAGCCGAGAATCGGATATTTTTGTCACCGATACGATACCATATATCGTACGACAATTCACCGTACACCTCTACCTCTCTTGATACGAGCATGTGTAGCGCTTTACCGCACGCTTTGCCCAATGGCCATCTCATAAGATGCCCGAAACAGCCGGCCATGAATCTATCCAACAGTGCTCGACCCCCAACAGCAAGAAGTCTCTGCCTAATATCCATTATAATCGAAACTTTGTAGTACGTGTTAATCCTCGGAGAACAATGTTGAGCATCTTCTCGGATCCAGATCCAACCATATTGAAACAAACACAATACGATTAAAAAATAAGAACACAAACACTGGAGAAAAACAAAATAGTACCGACCGGGAAAAAAATTGTACCGCTCGCAGTAAAATCAACACATGATTTTACTGCGAGCGGTACAGAATTTTTTACGATCGGTACAATTTTTTCAAAATTATCACACATCTACGTAATATATGTCAATTGATCATGATTTTTAAATTTATAAATGAGTTATAAATAAGTGAAAACGTAACACCAAATGATCTTATTTGTTAAATTAACTATTAAGCGTGCCAAAAAAAAATAATAAACATAACAAAACATCCAGAATAAGAACAGAAACACACTGTATTAAAAAACAATTGTACTGATGGGAATAACACGTGTACCGATAGGGTTTATAGTATTATCTATCGGTACAATATTCTACACGGTCGGTACAAAATTTATGAAACATATAAGGCATCGTCGTAATTATCCTAATTAGCACGAAAATTAACATAATTAGCACATAAGCATAGCCACCGAAAATGTCCTAATTAGCACGAAATTTAAATAATTACCACAAAATTATCCTAATTAACCATCATATTTTTAACAAAATATCAATAACATGTTCTGAAAACTGTACCGGCAGTCTGAAAAATCTGTACCGACCGGTTCAAAAAAGGTACCGACCGGTTCATAACCTATCGGTACAATATTATGCCGATCGGTACAGGTTTTTCAGTCGTCCCTCTTCACATCGGTACGAAGAACTAACCTCTTCCAGACGTCGTTGATTTTCATGTTGTCGTTCATCCTTAGATTGATGTCTTGAACTTGATGACACCATGGATTTTGATGAGAGAAGAATGATATGGGGGTTGTGGGAAACTTTTTGCTGCCTTTGAAATTATTGCATCGGTATGAATTGTGTACCGCTAGGTTTTATTTATTGTTGAAGAAGCATAGAGTGTACCGCTAGGTTAAGGTTAGGTTTTGTCTTCTTTTGTTTGTTTTAGAATTTGAGTCAAAGTAAAAAATAAAAATTCCTTCGCATAGAGTATACCGCATGTGAGAGTCAAAAGATTAAATTCCAAACTTCAAGGGAGTCAAATCAGCACAAATATATATATTTTTTCTTTTTCTTTATCTCTGAAAAGTGCAAAAAAAAAAACCAAAAAGTTGTCAGTGGACATAGCTTATACATGCCACAAAAACTGGGTATGGGTGGTACACACTATCTTCATACTGGATAGTTTTATTTTCCTCTCATATTAAAAAAAATCATATATAGTTTTCAAATTGTACGTTTCGTAAATAGTTTGATTCGATGTCTTATTTTATGTGTGAAGTATTTTAGATTATCTAATCATCTATTGCCTAATTGTATTTCATCTTTTATTGCATCTGTTGGATTTACGAGATGTGGCAATTTTATAATTTAAGCATGGTAAGTAGGGTTTATTCCACTCATGATATATAATTATTATAAAATTGTCACATGTCATAAATCAAACGAATGCAATAGAGGATCCACAAAATGCGATTCAAATTGATGTTTAAGAACCAAAAAAAAAATCATACTGAAAGATTTTGGTCGTTTATGGTTCCCCCCTCACCTTTACAGTTAATCTAGGCTATTCTAGGCTTGCATATTGTTCTCTTGTGTTTATAACTCAAGACAAAGTCAAGATACTTGAATAATTTTTATCTCCTTAAAAAGGACAAAATAAAAGCAGCAATAATGCTTTAAGATGAAGAAGGTAGTGTCTCATTGAAATATATATTATAAATAGATATTTTAATCCAAAATAAATGAATGCACGAGCTAGAAGCCAATAGTGTAGTGTTTGAACCTATTTTGCTCATAAATTCATAATCTGGTCCCCAACAACCGACCCACACGCATCCATCTAGGGTGTGACCATCGTTTGGATTTGGATTATGACAAGGGTACTACATCACTTGCTCCCACACTTATAATATACTCCCTCCCTCCCCAAAAACAGTGTCATATTTAGAAATAAAACTTTTTTCCATGTTCTATATATTTTGGTATTCTATAAAGAAAATGATCACAAACTTCCCATTTACTCTTATCCCGTAAATTCTTTAATAATTAATTAGCTAGGTTTTTCATGCAATAATTATGAGTAAAAAGAGTAAATCCGTCTACGTCCTTGATATACGAGCTTTGACTGGCAGGGAATGAATGCTTATTCGATCTGCGACCTGGGGGGAGTTTTTCATATTACTATTATCCTCAATGTAGATTATTTGGTTGTTAGGTTTTCCATGAAATAATTAAGAGTAAAATGAGTAAATATGTCTACGTACGTACAAGTAAATTTGATTGGAATGGGACATTTATTCGAGGACGAATGGAATACGCTACATGTGCAAATATTGATGAAGCAATCTAGATAAAACACTATTTATAATAGAAGATCCCGTGTATCGAATATTAATCCGTTATTCGACTCGATGACTCTGTAAGCATGTCCAGCTTGGAGTTCCTGGGATTAGAACTGGAGTGGAGTGGAAGTTCTAGAAAAATGTTGAGAAAGGGACGTTTCGTGCTGGAGGAGACAGGAGTCCCACAACCGGCTTTGGCCGGTTCAAGCCGACGCCATTGAATATAATGTGACAAAATTCTCAATGCATGCATGAATCTGATGCATAATAAAATCTTGCTCTGATCTAGACAACCTTAGTTTTATGTGTATGAATTGAAATTTTGTTGCTATTAATGTCGTATTACTCTCATAATCTCATCTGACACTAACCCCTTCAAGATTTATGCCGACAACTGTCAACACGTCCTTCTGTAATTGGATGGTTTCTTGCTGAGCTGGCGATGAACTTGGCGGAAATTGACCATTTTTAGTTCATATTTGCTTGAGGGAAATTGACCATTTTTTATTCGCATGTATTGCGAAATAATTAACCATTTACTCCCCTCGGTCCCCGAATAAGTACCGAATTTTGCCAAAAGTATACCAAAATAGTGGTTAAAATGACTCTATATATCTCTAATAATTATATGAAAAATTGAAAAATTAATCCTTTTGTCTGAAGTCAAAAAGTAAACGTGGAAATTTGACATAACTTTTGCATAGCAATTTACAATAAAACACTTATTCGGAGACAAATTTTTCTTCCAAAATATGACACTTATTCGGGAACGAAGGGAGTAATTCTTATCATAATTTTCGATTATCGAAAAATTACTAAAATTAATCTATTTTGATTTTTTTTTGTTGGACTATGATTGTCGTCCAAAATTACTGATCATGTCATCATGTGCCACATTTAATTATCTGGTATTATGAAAAATAGAATTCCCTATAAAAATTCTTAAAATGCATAAAATTATACAAAACTAAAATTGTCATTCTTGTTAATTCTACGTACTGGGCTAAAAATCTGACTATTCCTCTTGATGGTTTAGTAAGGGAAATACTCCCTCCGTCCCGTATTAGTGTGGTTCAAGAAGTGCGGCACGGGTTTTAATAAAAAAGTAAGTAAATGTTTGGTAGGGATATTTTTAGTGGAAAAAGGGACCCACAATTGTTAGTGTTATTGAGGAATAATAGTAAATATTTAGAGCTTTTAAGGGTATAAGGGTAAAAATCATGTACTAAAATAGATGATGAACCACACTTATGGGGGACGCCCAAAATATCAAACTAACCATAATTTTGAGGGATGAAGGGAGTATTAATTTATATTGCGCGCCAAAATAAACAGCAATAATTAATTTTACGTTGTATAGTAGCGCGTACTTCTAAAAGAAAATAGTAGAATGAAAATAGAAAGACAAAATCGCACTTGCATAATATGAAATCAGATTAAAGAAATTTTGAGGATGAGTAGTTCAAAATCAATGATAATAAATAAAATGAAAATTTGAACTTTTCTATAAAAGAAAATTGAAACCTTTTCGGAAAAAATTCGAAATTTACTTATACAAAATCATAGTATAAAATTGCTTCATCAAAATCAAATCTTTTTGTAAATCTCACGGGGCGCAATCAATCATATTATAAATCAATAATTAATTCTAATGTCGGAATTGGAATTGATTTAAATTTTAATGGTCCATTTTATTTGTCTTTGAGTTTCCATGTGGGCTACACATATCTGATTTGAGTCTCCTGCCAATAATAGGAAGCCACGTGTGAATGAGAGCCTCGCGTTCACGTGTGACATGTCTAATAATTGGCCTTAGCGGGCCCCACACAGGGGGAAACTGGCTCAGCCGATATGACGCGGCTTGGATGCCGACAAGCCATCGGCTTCAATCGGAAAGAACCGGAGGTAGAGAACAGGAGCATTTATTACCGGATTTTGACATAGATTGTAGAAGGGGGGCTGCATCAATGGACCACAGTGGGCCGGGTTAAATTTGGGCCCGAATTAAGTCTGACATAATGATTTTATTTTAGAAGATTTTAGATTGGTAAAAAAATATGTGACATGACTTGAAAAAGAATATGAAAATGATAGTTGTATATTCACAGGCATGGTAAGACTATAATGAAGGAGAAAATTTAACTTGGAATTGTTTAATTTCATCATTTCCAATAATCTATGCATCCCTTATCATCATTATGCAAACGCAATATGTGAATATAACACAAATGTTATAAGCATGTAATTATGAAAATAAAAATAAGAATAAATAGTAAAAAAAAAACATTTGATACAAAATTAAAATGTACGTACAATCTCTAATTTTATCTTCTGGTTCTATATTTCAAGAACACTTTAGGTTAAATCTTGAGAATTCCATCGAATATGCCTTGACTAATTATATTTAATAATTATTCCAAACTAAAATAATGAAATATGTATAATAAATATTTTTATAATCAATGTAATTTATAGGAGCAAAGCCTACAATTTTTCTCTTCATTATGGCACGGTGAAATGATCATATCATATATCTATTTTATTTGCTAATTGTTCTTTTACAACAACTAGATTAACCCGCGCGCTTTGCGCTGCACAATGACGAATAATTAATGTGTTGTTTTGAAGTGTCTCAAATTTACATTTATAAAAAATTTATATGTTATTATTTATATTAGATAATTAGAGAATTTTAGACCAAAACGAATTTAATTTGATATTTTGTTTTATATATAATTGGATATTTCCTTCAACTTATATGTAATTCAAAACAGATAAATGATCATTTAAAAAAAAGTTAAATGGTTTTAGTTCGTATTAAAATACGTATACATTGCAAGTATCCAATTATTTAATTGAGATTTTGTACAATGGTACTCAAGAATTATTTTTTAAAATATCTAAAATAAAAAACTGTTAATCAGAAATTTAGAATGACATATTTAACGTGGATATGAAAGTATATTTTTTTTATGTAAATATACATATATTTGAACTCGTCAAATCCTATAATTGAATAAATCAACATGGACGCATATTTGTAAATAATCGGTGAAAATTAAATATATATTATGTTTCTTTTAGTTTAAAATATTAAAATATGTACAATTACCAAGAAAAACAAAGCTTAATTGGTAGCAGTGCCAATAGCCCAACAATCGGTTTATTAAAATTTATAGAGGCACATGAATATATTAATACGTTGAACATGCATGCATTTTAGGCGGGATAAATGGTAGTTTGGGCGGGAAAATACATGCATATTATTTTGCTTTAATATAGTAATAGATTGGAAGAAAGTTGGAATCAACAGGATATTACAACTACGACTTTGAAAATAATGCGCAAGAATGTTATTTTATTTTCATTCCGGAAGTATTTGAATATATAAATTAATAAATATTTTGATTAATTTGACAGTAAGATATGGTTATTATTGATAGCTAATTTTATACTGTCTTATTGCCTACTATGCATAAAATGATAATATAAGTGCTGATTTTCAAGCGGCTTCAACGAAAATATGTTTTGACCACCGAAATTGTACCATTAATTCTGAACATAAAAAAAACTAATTCTAGTTGATGATAGAGTGCCACACTGTCAAATCCCAAGATATTAACTGACAATTATTATAATCATTTAATTCTGGGAATTCGATTAATTAGAATAAAGAATGATATATTTTTTGTTGGGAATACTCAATTCAATAGATATATAATCACAAAATTATTTGGTTGTCCTTTTTTAAATTTTAGTTCTCTATAATTAGATCAAGTGGGCTGTGGGTAGTATTTTTTGTAAATATCAAACTGTGTATGTTATCTGGAGCGAAAAAAAAAATGATAGTGAAGAAAAACATGCAATGAAGTTGACCACTTGAGATACTATTACTATATCAAATTTTCGCACTTGTGTACCACTTTTAATTTTAATAACTTTTTTCTTCTTCAATTTTAATTTTTGATAGTTTAATTGTGTAATTATCAGTTATGATTTATTATACTCAATTAGACTATATAATTATTTTTTAACATTTAATTTCAAAATTTAGTCAATAATTAATTACTTCCTCCGTCCCAGGTTGGTGTGATTCAACTAATATTTTATACCTCACATATAATCAAATACGCACCACATTTATGGGGGGCGATTATTCTATTGTACGTGCATATGCATAATTTTCAAGCTTCAATTTTTAGTAATAAGAATCATTATATGAGAACAATTTTTATTCTTGCTATAAACATTATTTAAATTAACAAACTTAATAATGTAAGACGAAAAATATTAGGATATTGGATCCGAACCGTCGAGTTAACACTCTCTAATTGTATTAGAGATGGATGTTGAAGGGTGACAAAAAAGCAGCTGAAAATGCAATGGCAACCCATTCAGTGAGCTGTATTGATGGGGTGCATGTGGGGAACCCTCTGAAACCAGATGCACCTTCTCTGAGCTTCTCAATGTCTCGCTCTAGCCACTTTGTGTATGTGAGTGTGAGAGAGAAAGAGAGAGAGGTGTGTGTGTGTGTGAGTGAGAGAGAGAGAGAGGGTAGCCAGCCAGGTCTACCTTTGTGTGCGTGCGTGTGTACTGATTAATGAGGTAAGGAAAATATAAAGTGGAAGAATAATTGAGTTGAAATGTGAAGAGACAAAATCCTAGGAGCAAGTTGCGAGTGCTATCTACTATCTCATCAAATACAATTTGTATTGCCTGCCAACATCTTTTTTTTTTTTTTATTATTTCAAATCTTTTAATTCCCACTACTCACCATCTTCTATTACTATGATGTTTCATTATGCCGATCCGAAGAAATTATATCTCTCTAAGATTTTTTTTTCTGATTTTTTTTTAAAATTAGACTATAGTTATACTCCCAGTTGTATATTATAATCCATAATTTACAAAGTCAAGGAGGTATGGTCATCAACGCCCATATATGTCATTCTATAATTTTCTATTTAAACAAATGCAAAGATATATGACTATATATTATAAGGATATATGTGATTTTGTGAATTTTCCAAAAAAAAATATAATAAAATAACCATTAATCACAATGAAAGAGATGTTTCAGCATTTATCGATTAAATCCGCGTACAGCAAGTAGGATTCAAAATTCATAGCTAAAATAAAATTATGTTCTAATAAACTAACAACCATTTGCTTTTAGTTGAGTTAACAATTGATCCTAACTAATGGCATCAATAGCATTTTGCGCTAAATATTGCTAAAATTTCAAAACTCAAAATTTGCACTTTCTAGAAATGTGTTTAAGAGTACAACGACATTTTTTTTAAATAAATTAAAATCGTACAAAATGAAGATTTCATAATAATTTCATGAAAATCTCAATTACTAGAATGGAATCGCCACCATCGTACTGAAAGCCCGAAACTTTATGGCAAAATTACATTAATTAATTTTAAATTTATAGAACTAAAACTGTCACAGTTCTCTTAATGACAGGAATAAAAGCACTGCCCATAATTATAATTTATAAAGCCAAACTTGCATGTTACCCTGCATTTTTTTTCGTACCCTGCATTTAACAAACTAAATAATCGCTCGAGAAAATACCAAACTAACTAATCCAATGAAATTAATACATACATTTTATAGCAATTAAGGAAGCAAAATTACAAATACAAATGTAGTCTGTGGACCCAAGAAATTTAGAAGAACTTGAAAAGGGTCATTTTCCATTTCCGTATATAAATTTTGCATTTTCTCACAGTTAAAAAGTTGATGAATGGATAAAAAGCAGGACAGAAAAGAAGAAAGGTAAAACTTTATAGCAATTGTACTGCTAAAATGGCTATGATTAAACTATGATTAGTGGAAATCTTTGAAGTAGCTGCACAAAGTTACTTAAAATTTTAATTTAATCTTATAAAATTAATTATAATCACTGCAGTTGTCTGAACCTTTACAGAGCGCATGGCAAAGCCGCAGCAGCCAAAAGGAGGCTCAGAGCTTTCCCCACTTCATTTAAATATTTCAAAAATTACTTTATGTAATTTCAACTATAAATTATACTTCAAAAAGATTGCTTCTCTCTCTCTCTATCTCTCTATCTCTCTCTTTCTCTCTCCCCGAAATCTCATGCTCTTCATCTGCAAAATTCACTTCTTACCGCCCCACCAAACTGAACAGAAAGCCTTATCTTTTCAAAAGACCATTTGCATCTTCTGTCAAATGTCATTTTTCTTGAATTTTTTTTTCTGCAGAATAAAAATAAAATAGAAATCAATAACAATATAACTATTATAAATTCTTCATTCAAATAACATGTTTCCAAGTACTGCTCAGTTTTTAGTGTTGCGCATTAAACTAAGAACCCTCTTTTTATTCTTTCTATTTAAGCTCGTATTCCAAATCAACATTTCATAACTAATTTTTGATTCTGCTCATTACTATCTATCTCCTCAAGGTACGTATATACGTATTTCAAGAATCGATTTTTTTTTCTTGTCCAAATTAAACGGTATAATGTTTATCTAAATTCGATTCTTTTTCGAGTCGCCTATTTACTGTTGTTTGGCCTTATCATCTTTGTAAGCTATTGAGCAGTTACATGAATTTCTGCTTTTGTCTCGGTATTGGAGATTTGGACAAATTTTTGCAGCTGAAACTGACGTTAGCAATATGTCTTGTAATTTCTTGAAGGTATTCAGTTTCTCAATTTATAAGCTAATTAAAAAGTGGTTGGAGCTGGTGCTGGATGCTTCTCAAGCCTACAATTAATATTTTTTCTTCGATATAATCGACTCCATTTCTTCTGCGATCTTCACTATTCTCAACTTGAAACAGGTTTGCTAATTTTTCTTGAATTCTTTTTCTCTTCATATAATTATATTAATTTGCTTGCTCAAAACCACTTTTCTTTTTTAGTGTAGTTGTGGAGAAGAATCAAATGGATAATCTTGACTGGAGCAATGAGCTTGAAGAAAGCTTGATAATGTCTGGCACAAACGGCGTTCTTTACAACAATAACAAGAATATTGAGACAATTTCGTCGAAATTTGATACATATAATCATCCATCATCTCAACAGATTCAGAAAACTGAGCTATTCTCCAATTTTTGGCCGCAATGGAATTCGAGATCAGGAGCTGGCAGCAGTTGGGGCGTCGCAGTCAATGCAGGAACGTCGCGTTCCTGCATTGACTACAGTAGGCCTTGTGCATTGAATACAATTCCCCCTCTCCAAAATAGCCTCAATATTCTTGATTCTTCAAATGTTCTCGATCATCATCATCATCAGCAGCAGCAGCAGATGAGGCAAGCTCCTCCAATGGCGACGAACGCCGCCTCGTTCGAGTCCCTCGACTGCTTGCTGTCTGCATCCACAGATACCACTACTACATCAGCCGATCAAGACGATGGGATTTCCCTCATTTTCTCCGACTGCAAAAACCTGTGGAGTTTCGCCGCCGCAGATAAATCTACTCCTCCGTCCAACAATAACACAGTTTCACAAAATTCAGAAGAAATCATCATCAATCGAAGATCTTCACCTTCTCCTAATGGCAGAAAGAGAAGGAGAGATGCAACTAGTACCGAGCCGCCATCGAAGCAACGGAATCTCGATTTTCAGTCAGCCGCCTCCGCCGGCGGCGGCGTCGGAAGTTTCCACCTCATATCGGAAAAACCGAAAAAGCCGAGATTAGATAAGCAGCCGGTTTCATCATCATCGAACATCAATTTCCAGCAGTCCAGCTCGTCGGCGTCGTCGGGTGGCGACGAGCCGGACGCGGAGGCGATTGCTCAGATGAAGGAGATAATCTACCGCGCCGCGGCGTTCAGGCCGGTGAACTTCGGCGTGGAGCCGGCCGAGAAGCCGCGGAGGAAGAACGTGCGGGTGTCGAACGATCCGCAGACGGTGGCGGCACGGCAGAGGAGAGAGAGAATAAGTGAGAGAATTAGGGTTTTGCAGAAACTGGTCCCTGGAGGGAGCAAAATGGACACAGCATCAATGCTGGATGAAGCAGCAAATTATCTCAAATTCCTCAGATCACAGGTCAAAGCTCTTGAAGCATTTGGACAGAAGGGAATTGATCCAACGGTCCATAATTTTCCAGCAAATACAAATCTTGCATTTTCACCGTTTCTTAACTACTCCTTTGCCATGCAGCAGCCACAGTTCTCAATCCATAATCCCAATCCAGTCAACCAATCCAAAAGTTGAGGGAAAATATTATTAGGGGGAGAAAAAAGAAGTTCCCCTTTTTCTCATTTTTCATTTTCTAATTTTTTTATGGTTTTCCCCAATTTTCTTGATCTAGGTATGAGTGTATTTGACATGATAATTTCTGGTATTAACCCTTTATGACTTTTGTAATGATACTCATCATCATTAGATCATGATGTTATGTGTTTGGAAAATGCATTAATTTTTTAACTCGTCAAAAGTTCAAGAATCATAATTATGAAGTCATCATTAATATTGCCTTTTCTATTGAGTTTAGCAATGATAACATCTTTAATGATGAGTATAATCATGACCCCCACAATGCAAGACCCCCAGAAGTGGCGCTCTAAAATAAATTAATCAACTTCCTCCTTTTTCCTTTAATATTTTTTACAAGAGAAAGTGGTTTTCAATTAAACGACCTTTCTCGTCTCTAATAATTTTTTAGATTGAAATTTGATCACTTCTTCCTTTTAATTCCTATTATTCCTTTTTCTGTTTTAAATTGGCCCTAAATTGCAGCAAATTGTTAATTAATGTGGACTATACATCATATTAGAGTTGGGGGTGCTATTAGTGTAGGCTATCTTGTCAAATATGTACTCTCTTCGTCCCGTTCATCTTGACATGTATTCCTTTTTGAGCCGTCCCACTCATCTTGACACATTTCCTTTTATGAAAATAATTAAGGTTCGTTTAAAAAATCACTTTATTCACTTCAAAAATACTTTATATCACTTTATTAACTACACTAAACACTACCTTTACACTTAATATCATTCTTTTCAACACCCGTACCGAAAAGAAACGTGTCAAGATTAACGAGACAGAGGGGGTATTAAATATGGTCTTGGGATGAAAAGAGTGCAATAACACGTTACGTGTCCACGTAGTAATGGTGATATTTTAAATTAGTGAGAAAAGCCAAAGTTAGATAATGAATGGATCTCATACCTCATTTAGCTACTAGAATTAACCATTTTCTAGAATCATGAACTCCTAACGTCTCATCAAGTGGATCTAGGAATTGGTAGATGCTAAGATGCAACTAGGCTGCAACTTGGTTTTGAAATGGAAAAGTTACGAAAGGGGAAAAAAAGTTAGTTTTCAGAAGGAAAAATCATAGTTCAATACTCAATTTTTATGTTGAAATCCAACTCGGCTTCTAGTGTGCTTTCTGGGACCAAAAATTGAAGTCAATAACATAATTGTTAAAAATTATGATAATTTGAATATTTATTTGTAATTTTCTCTAGATTGAGACATTTTCGTTAAAAAGTCAATAATTTAAATATTAAAAAATAATTTTATATTTTCAAAATCACCAACGATATTCAAGATTGCACTCAATACTGCTTGAAATATAAAATGCACACACACACAATCTTATAGTATCTCATTTTTTACAAATAATTATTGATCAAGAATACTAATTATATATAACTTAATAAGACTTAAAAATGTATAATAGTAGGAAAGTGATCATATATAACAACTTTATGTAATTAGGTCAAGTAGCTAGTTTGAATATTTTAATGAAGTCTCTTGTACTTAAGTGCCACTTTATCTTGGAGATCTTAATAAGAGGAGTTTGTTTGTATTAAAATAGTTAAGGTATTTAAGTAATCAAAGTAGCAAACATTCTCTTAATCCTAGTGCATTATTAGTCAGTGGTCCTGTCTCCTTGATTCAATCCAAAGCGTGGCCCTTGAAACTCACCCTTCACAGAACAAAAACCTTAATGCTAAGCACATGTTTTATTCTTCTTTTTTGGCATTTTTTGAGGTCGGTTGTTTTTTGGACTAATGACCGCCAACTTGCACGTGCATACATCTATCTACTGTTAGTCACTGTTCAAAATTTTGTGGCCACTAGATTATTTATTCGAATTAATTAGGAGAGATGTGGTTTTTAAATATGTATAAGGGAAAATAATACGTTCTTGATTTAGGGATGAAAAGTTTGATGAATTAATGTACCATATATGTAGAATTTCCTTGACAATGTAAAAGATAAAAAAAGGGGCATAAAAACCAATTGTTTGACAATTTCTGGCTAAGGTGATCTAATTATGATTTTATAAAAATTATGAAAGCAATTGATAGGTTTTATTAAAAAAAAAAGTGCTGCAAAATTAAAATAAGATGTTGGGGTAATTAAATGTGATTTGTGGCAAATCTATGGTTACATTTACCAAATTTAAAGGAGATTCTCGAATTATTAAATCTAAATATTAATTGACTTGCATCTCCAATATGAGTTTTACTATGCCCACATCAGGTAGTGATTAGAACTTACTCTCGTCATAAAAGAAGATGTAAAAATTTACGAACATTTACCCTCAACCACCAATTCATGTAATTTACAAATTGGATATAAATGTATCATAATTAATACTCCCTCCATTTTAAAGTAAGTGTCCCAATATTTAGCATTTTTTCTTGTTTTCCAATAAGTGTTCCATTTCAAAAAATTTAAGTAAATTATGATATCATTTCCCTTTTATTCCAATAAGTGTCTCATTTTAAAAATTTAGAGTAAATTTTTTTCTTTGTAGTACTAAGGATAAGGAAAATAATTTATCAACTTCTCTGATATGCGTCTTTTGAAATGCGAGGGACGACATTGCTTAAAAACAAAGGGAGTACAATCAAATTATGTTGCCGTCGTCCAACTCTTTTGAAATTGAAAACCAAGTCCACGTATGCGTCAAAAGAAATTAATTAATTAAATATGAAAACGGAATGCCGTCTAGCAATTGAAGCGTATATTGCGTGTATAAATCTATTATCTATATTGATTATACTATGCGACTATTATTACTATATCTGATCTTGAACTGATTAAAAGTGCAACGGAATTGCAACTAGGCTTTGCGTACGCGGTGTTGCTGTGCAAATACATTCATTGTTTCTGCAACTGAAATATCGAATTCAAATAAAAGCAGTTATGATATTTAACTTGGTCAAATCCAGCTTGCTCAAGCTTCCTTTTGTTTTTTCCTCTTAGTTGGAACTTGGAAGAAAATACATTAACTTTCACAATTCTTTTTTTTTAATATTATTCAGACTTTTGTTTTTGGCAGTTTCATCGAACTTTTTATTTGTTAACATTGATTGGACCCTACATGATCAGATATCTAATTGTTTATTTAATTTAGATCTTGTTAAAAAATTTTATCTCATACAGTATTTATATCCAGATATGAAATCAAGACCCGTCATAAAAAAAGGATCATTACTAGAAGTGTAGTCCAGATTACAATTTGACAAACTTAAATCAACCCTAATATTCAGGCCCAACAATTGCTACGCATTGACTTTATTTAGGCCAAACATGGCTACTTGTACAATTACCTATGCTAATTATTTTCTATTATTGTCAGGTATAATTACTAGACAAATACTTGCATGCGACCGGTCACACTTGCGATCGAACCCATGCGCGACTTGGGTGCGTTCATTTTTCAGTTTTTTATTTTTAACTTTCATATTTTTCAGTTTTTTTTTTAATTTTCAAATTTTCAGCTTTTTTTTAATTTTCAATTTTTCAGTTTAATTATTTCCCAATCAGGGATTATAATCCCCAATTAGAGCAAAAAAAAATTAAATTAAAATTAAAAAATAATTAAAAAAAGTCAACTAGTACGTTGACTGATCGCATAGCACTAGAGACCACCTCATAGTATTAATGCATAGTTTTTTATTCCATTTACAATTTTGACATGACTTTTGAATCGTTGCAATTAAAGACACTATATTTTCATTTGTTGAAAATTTGAACACCCTTAATTATTTAGGTTACCGTAACTTCACGTTGTTGTCGTTGAATCATTAGTATGGCAACATATGTCCACATTAAATGGAGACTGCCACATCAAATTCGAGCAATAGAGAAAACAAAAAATTGAGGATTTCTAATTTGCAACAAATGCAAATGTGAAGTCTTAATTATAAGTCGTGTTGAAATTGTAAATGAGATATTATTATTATTGTTATTATTATTATTATTATTATTATTATTATTATTATTATTAACTCTGTAAAAGGCCACTTTTAAGTTTTGAGTCATCCAATTTAATGGGCTTATTCTTCAGAGCTTGCTTTAAAAGCCCAAAAAGGAATAGGCCTCCTGGATAGGCCTTATCAGAGTGAATAATCTGTGCTCTCTCACCTAAACAGAAATCCTGCCTTAAAAGTGAAAAAAAAAAAAAAACTGAATTTTATTCAGTTATATTTTAGAATTTTGAAAAATTAAGCTTCTGTCTACTGCCAAATAGACTAATACATCATCTCTTATTCAATTATACCAGCAAACCTGTATGGTGACTAAAACGGCATCTGCACTCAGTACAATACTCATACATATTATACAGATGCAAAACAATAAGATCAGATGGGATACAATATTTACATAGATCGATCCAAATTGAATTTAGATGAATAAATTAAAACTCTTAAATACACATACATATGATATGTTGCAAGAAAGAGCCTAGTTCCGAGCAAGATTCTCACTCAGCATGTTCATATATATATATGGTGAGAAACACTAATCTCTACCCCTCTATACAATTATCATGTAAACATTTTGCCACATTCATTACCATGTAATTTCACATAATACGACACACATAAATTGAACAGCAATAAGTAAATTGATTTGGTCGCACCTTGTTAGATGAACTGCTATGAAATATAGTATCTAAATTGAGACAATAATGCCAACTCTTTTTCACCACGTGTCTCCAATCTCAATCTGAAACAGACAAAGGTGTGATCTTCTGTTACATAGATATTTCGTAGCTTTAATTGTTGTAAGGTAGCTCTGCAACTCGTTCTACATATGGTGCAGACACAAAGTAGAGTTAGTCATATATCAATATCAGGAAAAAAATGGTGCAACTCAAGATTATACTATGATTCTTGATTTTCAATTCTCTAAAAAAAAGGAAGAACCCTCTTTGCATACAGAGTTTTTCCTTGATATTTCTGCTGAGCAATATGAAAGTACAGGTCAAGATCAACCGGTCAGTCTTTGATCGAACGTGTTAATCCTGCCACATAATATGTGACAAGATAGTAATTTTGGTAACATACAAAAATAATCAACTGAGAAGAGAGAAATGTGACATCTCAAAAACTTCAAATGTAGGAGAGCACATGATGAACTTAGGAGTCTTGAAATACTGTGTTCTTTTCACATAGCAGCTTCCGATTCTCTGCAAGGAAATCGCTTCCTTTCCCAGATTAATGCCAGAGAGACAGAGAGAAAACAAGTTCCAAAACACTTGTAAGTTGTAATCAATATTTTGATGATACAACAATATTCAGAAAAATGAGAATTAGCACACTGAAAATGAATCTTTTTAGTATCTGCCTGTGGTGCTAGAAACGAAAAAACCAATTATCATAATCTGATTGCTAATTCATATGATTCCTTGGCCTATTTGAAGTGTATAACTTAGACAAAAATCCATTTATGTTCTATTCTAACACCCAACTTGTCAGCTAAACCATCAAGATTGAAAAGAACATCAAGAAAAAAAATTGAGGTGCATTCCCAATAAAACATTACCTACAAATTTCTCAAGATTACACCTTTTTGCCTTTACACTTTTTCTTTTTACGCCTTTTTTTCTCACCCTTTTCTCACTCAATCTTCCATGCATACAGAAAAAGGCAGGGCTCCTCAGTCTTTGAGTAGCTCCTCGTCGAGTAGTACTTGCTCGGGCCACTGCAATCGCTTCCCTCACACTGAGTGTCGTCATCAGCATCACTGTCAGCATCACCACCACCAGGCTTAAAGATGAACAGCCCATGATCCGAACCAGGAGGACAGAACAACCATGCATAGACGTCCCAGAAAACTTGTACTGGCTGCTTATTGACTAGTACAGTCTGATTTCCCCTAAATTTCCACTGCAAATTCCTAATGTGTATCAACACAATCCCATCTATACTTATCCACATTTCAGGATCCTTATTCCCTGAGGTCGAGCTCTCCACAACGACGTCGTGCTCCTTTCCCTGATCAAACCTAGCCCTCGTGGAGAAGGACTTCTTGCCGAAAACATGCTCCTCCTTGTAAAACATGACAGCTTCCACCAATGCAGACCGCGCTTTAGTTCTCTTATACGCCTTCTTCTTCAAGTCACCGAGCAACAACACAAGCTCTTCATCAGAAACTAAGGCAACGTAGAATTCCTTAGTTGCCTCTGGCCCTACAAATTTGGCTGATCGTAGATCCCAGTAGACTTCAAGCAGATTCCCATCAACCATGAATGTCTTGCACCCTTTTCTGGCCCAAAAATGCCAAGGTTTAAGCTCAATCTTGCACGTGCAAACTTGATCACGCTCCGCACTTTCGACAGAGATGCAGAGAGAGTTAACCATGAGATTCTTGCTCCAAAACACAGACACATTGCGCCAGTAACCAGCAATGTGTGTCTGATACACGCATGTCACCGTGTTCTGCGCAGTTCTCTGATCAATGTATTGTTTCTCAGACGGAGAGTGCTGCGCAGACGACATAGAACGCGCCCTCGACGAGCTACGGATGCTCGCCATTCTTGATTTCCCTACGAACAATGAATAAAAACTGCTGCTTAGAGAGGATTTTCAATGCAAAGATTGCAAATGTTGATCAGGGGAAATGTGGGAGCTGGATATCTTTTTTTCTTGCGTCAGAGGAATTGAGAATTCTTCGTGAAATGCCAGAATAAGGAATTTTCTTTGGAGCAATCCTTCAAACAGGTGGCAAACATGTTTGGTTTAGGGAATCTGATTTGCTCTGAATAGACTGGATTGGATAGAGAATTTTGGTCTGTTGGAATCCACTGAGTTGATTGAAAAACAAAGAAACTCTTGGAATTCCAACAGGTTGATAGCAGTTAGGAATTTTTCATGGAAATTTTATCTGGGATTATTTTTATTTTTTTATTTCTTTTCTGGGGAAAAGAAAACAAGAAAAGTTGAGAAAAAAAGATTAAATCTGTGGAGGAAAAACTGTTTTGTAGTGGAAGAGGTTCTCCTGAAAGGAAGGATCCTAAATTGGAAAGAGTTTCTCAGGCCTCTAGATTCTTTCTAAATGATAAATATTTTTTATAAGAAATAAAATAGAGTTTATCAATCGAGTAGTGATAATAGGACATAATGTCCTAGATATAATGGAGGTATTTAAGTAAATTTAAAATTTTTGAATTAATTGAATTAATTAATAGGAATTTTGCAATTACTCTATTATCCTTAGCACTAATTAAGGGATATATTACATGATTGATTTGAAATTTGGAAAATCAAATCATATCTATATATTCTATAATTAATTTCTAACATATCCATAATTATTTCATAAAATCATGCTACAATTAAGCAACTAAATCAAAATAAAATCATTTATATTAATCTTTATTGAATTTCGTTTTATTTTTATCTATTATTCGACAATAATCTGAAGGCGAGACTTACATATTGATATATTCTAAAAGGAAGCCAACTACAATAAAATAAAAAAAATTATTAAAAAAAAATCGAAAAAAGTATGAAAAAATTGACATTAAAAAATTACACACACTAAAAACTAACAAATGATAAAAAAAAAATATTAATCCTGATGCAATTTCGATTTTTTTATGTATTATTCAAATTAATTACTTATTTTATATCAAAAAAATAAAAAATAAAAAAATAGGAAGCCAACTACAGTGAAATAAAAAATTATTAAAAAAAAATCAAAAAAAGTATGAAAAAATCGACATAAATAATTACAAACACTATAAACTAATAAATGATAAAAAAATATTAATCTTGATGCAATTTCGATTTTTTATGTATTATTCGAATTAATTATCATCGATTAACCTTCTGATAAGTTAATTGATCATATACTACAACAAATTCTCATTGATTAACAATATTATTAGTTGATCCATTAAATTCTCGCCGATTAACTAACTACTATATTACAAATGAATTGAGCTTATACTAGAGCAACTTCTCACTGATAAACTATATTGTTAGTGAAATGATCAAATTTTCACCGATTAACATTCTGATGAGTTAATTGATCATATACTACATCAAATTCTCAATGATTAACAATATTATTAGTGAATCCATCAAATTCTCACCGATTAACTATATTACAAGTGAATTGAGCTTATACTAGAGCAACTTCTGACCGATAAACTATATTGTTAGTGAAATGATCAAATTTTCACCGATTAACGTTCTGATGAGTTAATTGATCATATATTACAACAAATTTACACCACTTCAATATAAAATAAGTGAATTTAATCTATTATTTAAATTTAAAAGGAATTGATTTTCTAATTAAATTTTATCTATTAGTTTACTTTTATCATTTTTTAATAATATCGTTACTCAATTCTATATTTAAGTACAATTAAATCAATAAATTATTGATTATGAGAGGCCGTGTGTAAACATAATTAAACATCATATCTGTAATTATATTCTAAGTGAATTTAATCTATTAGTATGCTTTTATAATTTTTTAATTATATTTATACCCAGTCCTATTTTTAAATACAATTACTTGTCAACAATTTTCGCGGGCTTCTACTTACCTCAGTGGCAAAGTACTCTATATTATGCTTGGATGTCTCGAGTTCGATCCTAGTTAGTAACAATATTTTAGAATTTCTTATAAATTTCATTTTTTATTTTTTAATTTTTTATTTTGTTTTTTCCGGTTTTTTATTTATTTTTATTAGTTTTCTTATAAATTTCATTTTTTATTTTTTAATTTATCTTGTTTTTTTTCGGTTTTTTTTTAAAGTTATTATGTTGTTTTTCCAGTTTTTTTATTTATTATTTTAGTATGTTTATTATGTATATGATACCATATTTATATGATCTACTGTCATATATATCTAAACAAGATCAATTCGAAGATATTCTAAAAAATTTAGAATATTTGGGGCTCTTTTTGCCTATATAAGTATCACACGTTTCTTGATAAATGCGACATCCATTGATTCATTCTTCTTTCAAACAACGTAAACAGCAAAACATTCTACATGGATTCCAACACCACCCCAACCACTCCTAGCCGCCAAAATTCTGAACATAACACTCCATCTTCATCTAACAAAAAGATGAAATTCAAGGCCGACTTTGAAGCACCCTCCCCCAAAAGTCTTGAAATCCTCTTCAAGGCAGTGAGAAGTGATGCGAAATCTCTCCAACGTGAATCAAATGTACTGGCGACTGAGGTAAAAGAATTGTTTGGTCGTCTGACGTCCTGCAGTGCTGGTCAGCAGTGGCTACACCACTGTCTGACAAATGGGTATCCCCTACCCAAGCTGTATTGTATGTTTCTCGACGACAGAGCAAATCTCATGCTGAAGGACGATGATGTTCCTGAAGGAAATGCACCCGTTGGAGTTGTTGAAGGAAATGCACCCGTTGGACCCGTTGGAGTGATTGACATCAGTGATGAGGATGAGAATGAAGTCTGAAGCAACAAAATCCGCCCACCTACTCTCGAATTCACCAATGCTGAGAGTGTCGTATACCACATCGTAAAAATCAGATGAACACTTTTTGCGATTAGCAACACCTTGGAACTTTAATGGCATTTTATATGAAATATGCCATATACAGAAATGCTGGATAGTCAAGGGTAAAACTTCTTTCACCGCATTCCTAATACTCTCGCATTGATCGGTAAGCATTGTAGTAGGATGCACCCCACTCATTGCTTGCAGCCAATTATTTAAAAACCATTTGAACGAATCTGCATCCTCGTGCGTAAACAAACCACACCCCAATAGAATAGACTGATTATGCTGATTAACTCCAACAACAGTCGCCAATGGCATGTTGTATCTATTCACAAGGTAGGTGGTATCAAAGCTGATAACATCATGAAAATCCTCGTATGCAGCTCTACTACGAGGATGAACCCACATAACATTACGCAAACGCCCTTGACCGTCAACATCCAGCATGTAGAAAAATCTATTATCGGCTACTTGCATCCTCAAGAATAGTGAATTTATGGACTCAGTGTCCCCTTCTCCGAGTCTCAACCTCCTCCTCTTATCAACGAAGTTCCTACAATCTCGTTCTGTCACCCCTAAATTCATAGGACCACCAGCCATAACTTGCATAACCCTCACACTTGCTGCCTTTCTTCTACCAGCAATGTCGTGACCCTCCAAATACCGTTGATGGCTAAAAGTTAGGTTCCGGTGTCCGGGTATAAACCCAGCCAATTGCGGTTCCAAACTGTGATTGTGCTCGGTAAATACACAAGACACCTTCCAAGAACCACTCTCCTGCTTAATTGCATTGATACGTACAGGACACTCATATTGTTTCGTACGTTTCTTAGCATAAGATTTTCGACCTCTAGAGCATGCAACCACGTAATACTTATTTCCTGAATTACTTCTCGTAGAAACAGAAAACCCTTGTACCTTGCAATATACAGAGATACAATAGTTATTATAACTCCATGCAACTAACTAACTAAATACATATAAAATAAAGAAGATCCCCATATTGCCCATGAATGTCTCCTGAAATTCAAAAAAGAAAAAAAAAACAAACGCATACATGTTAATCACTTTTTCCTAGGCTAGCTAGACTAGAAAGATATAATAACACACACATATACAAAAGAAGAGAACTTTTAATGCCTTTCAATGACAGCGGACTAGGAAACTAGGTAATTGGATTACTTGATAATTTAGCTAAAAACACTAGCTCAATCTTTCATGCTATGTAATATTTCTACAAGGTACAGTGACGGCTAAGTTGAAATACCAGCAGCACCAGAAAAATTCATTGAAGCAACTATCTACTACTGATCATTTGTCTTAATAAGCTAGAAACAATAAATGATGTTGCGACAGTTTTGACAACAACAAAAAAAGAACTAGCTTCAAGAATCCTTTCTCTCTGAACCTAAAATAACTCATCATTTTTTTGTAACTCCTAAAATAATTTTATGCATCAAAAATGTCTGAACCTGACAAATAATTTCATAGAATTGGAACACTTCGAAACATACCTTTGCATTGAATTGGTAGGCTTCGAAGAGCTCCAGTTTGGAGTTGTACTCCATACCCGGCTGAGGACAAATAATTTCCTCTTCTTCATGCCGGTCGTCTTCATCTTCTTCACGTCGATCGTTTTCCTCTTCTCCACGCCGATCATCATCTTCTTCTTCACGCCGTTCGTCATCATGCTCATTGTCATGATGGTCTTCATTTTCACCATGTCGATCGTCTGCACGTCCATCGTTTCCCATTGCATCATCTTCTTCGTCAGAACTATCATGCCCAGATACAAATAAATCATCAAAAATATTTCTCAAATGATCGTTGCCTGGCATGCTTATTGAACTCGAAAAATATACGGGCAAAAAATCGAAAAATGCTTATAATGGAACTCAAAAAATGAAAGGGCGTAAATTCTTATATTAGTGATCCAAAAATGCTTATTACTGAACTTGAAAAATGAGAATGATATTAGGATAGGAAAATATATCTCTCAAAAATAATCTCTAAAAAATAATTAAAGATATAATGAGAATAATAATAGATATGAAAAGAGAGGAAATTCATTCTAACCAGTATAGAGATAGTGTGTACCTCCTACGACCACT
The DNA here is from genome assembly GCA_031470985.1 of Agastache rugosa. Classification (NCBI taxonomy): domain Eukaryota; kingdom Viridiplantae; phylum Streptophyta; class Magnoliopsida; order Lamiales; family Lamiaceae; genus Agastache; species Agastache rugosa. The sequence continues at coordinate 33,551,637 of CM062603.1, read as the reverse complement.
TTTGATAGCGGGTATAAGCAGTACCCACTGACCCACCAATAAGATTATTATATTCATTTTTGTGTATAAAATATTGTATAAAATAAGGAGAAATATTGATATAAACTAGTCAACCTTATAATCATACAAAAACCTTAAAAATCTTTTATCCTTCTACTGAATTTCTTCATTATATACTCTGATTTATCAATTCAATTTTTCAATTTGGAGATGACTCATGCAAAACTATCAGGTCCATCACACTTCCGTATAACTAAAATCAAAGCATACCAACTTCATACCTTTTTGACCGTAATGCTGCCGGGTATTTCCACCGGAAGTTTTAGGGACCTCGTCCAATCACACGATCGCAACCGATGGTTTCCAGACGCAGACTCCTTCAGCAACACACAGCACAGCCCTCGTTCATTTCCTACTCGGGGCGTAGGGTTTTCGGTCGGTACACAAAGAAGATAATATACTGGAATGGATGAACAAAAGCCCAAACTTTTATTTAGGAATTATATAATATTTATTACAACATAAGTATATCTCCTTTAGAGAGGAGACAGACTTGTTTAGCTACCTATGGTAGCGGAATTGAAATACATAAACTAAACTATATCTAGAATAGGAACTATACTATAACAATTTTATTATGGAAAGAGCAGAAAAGATGGTGTGGAGGATTTCTGATGGATTTTCGATGATCAATGCTCTCTTCAATCCTGGTTTATATAGAGGTCTTCAGTGAAAGGCCTCCTCCTCTGCATTATTGCCTTGGATGCTCTTATCCTTGGCCAGCTTGCTTCTACGTGAATGGGATCCTCCCTTGTCTTCTATTATTGAATGAAGACAACCAACTTTCGGTTGTGAGGTCACTTTCTTGTGACTAATGAACCACTTTTCTATTGGTAGTGGTTCTCCTATAACTTTACCCATATGTTGTTTAGTGGGTAATCACTTTTTCTCCACCCACTACTGTCGTTTTCTTTTTAGTGGGTGCTCCAGCTCAGAGTCACATGACTCCACCAACCTGTGTCGGGAATCTACTTTTTTTCCCGGGGCCCTGGGCGTCCTTATTTTTGGCAGCGTCTTCTGCTCGAGATGCTCGTTGGACCGAGCCTTCTCTTTTTCCTTTCTGGGTAAGAACCCCTTCCCGAACTCTGGTTCCTTTTGGTTCTGACAATCCAAACAAATGCGCTCAGACCAGTTTCCAAAATGAGCCATGTTGCAGTATTTGAGATGAGTTTCTTTGCTCGTTGCAATCTTGTTTTCCCAGAGCAAGGTTCTCTTTCTTTCGAAAGCTTCTTCTGCGAATCTTGTCGATTTTCATGTCATAGTGTTTAACAGGAATGATCCGTTCACTGAATTCTGAAAGAATTTGAACGGAAACTTGACTTTGTCCATCTCAGTAAGACAGACCCATAATCCCCATGCTCTTCTGGTAAAGATGAGGTCTTCTGGTAATGTAGAGACTAAAGTAGTCTCTTTCTCTGCAGGCGCTTTGATCTTTTCGAGGGCGCGTGCATCTAGTCTTCGAAGCCTAATATAGTGGAAGGCTTCATGGTTTCCTTTCCCCGCTGGTTCTGGGGCTGCACTAATAAAATACAGCTCCAAAATGTCACCTCGGCTAAGTTGTGGATTGTTAGCCCAGGTATCATACACCGCTTCTTGAATCCACTTAGGTAGATTCTTGATTTCGGTGAATGATGGAGATGTGGTATAAACTGAAGCAAGTGCTCCGAATTCATACCATCTTTTGACTTCGTGTGGATCTGAATTTGGCATCATCCACACCCGAGGATATTTCCCCGAAACATCAACCCTTATTTTTTCTGGGTTGATTCCAGTCCTTGTATTGAGCTTCTCCAAGCTAGCTTGATATATCTGCCAAGAAGAAGAAGAAGAAACCTCAATCTTATCAGTATTAATCTTAGAAGTGCCAGTCATTGGCCTAAGATTAATCTCTCCCTCTTTTTCCCCAGAGGTGCTGGGTTGACATGATGGTTCAGAGTGTGACCCCTGAATATCATCTTTTTCTTGGGGCAATGGTTTCGAAGATATCACCACCTTAGAACTTGGGCAAGAGGTATTTGAATCATCTGCTACAGGTTTAGAGCCCTATACTCGAAACTCTTCTTTTACCAAAGGATCTTTGGCCACCCGAAGGATTGGTGTTTGGCATGCAGCCCAGAGTTGCCCCTGAGACCATATGCAAGCTCGTATTCTCTCGGTGACTTTCGTCTTATCGAGAGTCTGCAATCTTCCTGCTTGTTCAGCATTCAGAACGCACTCGTCCCACTCTCCCGTTAACATCTCCAGATTCTCTCTGAGATGCCTATGGGCCAGTAGAATGGAGTTCACATCATAAATATAATATTGGCATTCAGCTTGCCATCTAATTAATCTAGCCTTTTCAGGCTTAGATTCAATCTTGTTTCTTAAGAAAACCTTAACCTGTGTGTTATCGACTTTCAAAGTAAATTTCTTTGCTAATAAAAATAAAGGCCATTTTTTAAACGTCTTTCGGACTGCAAAGAATTCTTTTTCATTGATGTGCCATCGTACGGCCTCATCTTCTGAGAATAAACCACTACAGTATCTGCAGGGTTCTTCTCCATTAGGAGTGATCTTGGTTAAGACTGCTGCCCACCAATAATCACTTGCGTCTGTGTACAGCACCAAGTCGTCTTCGTCATGTGGTATCGAGAGTTTTGGGAGATTCTGCAAACCTCTTTTAACTCTTTCATACCTTGTCGATGTTCTTCTGTCCAGATGAACGGAACATCCTTTTTCAGTAAAGTACTGAAAAACTTTCTATGTTTTGCGAGATCTTTAATGAATGGTCCCGCGAAATTAACAACTCCCAAGAAACTCTGAAGTTGTTTCTTTTCCTTTAGATCTTCAGGAAAATTCTGGACCTTCTGAACAATATGGTCCTGCAGAATAATTCCTGCTTCATCAATCTCGATACCCAGAAATTCCATTTTCCGAGTTGCAATGACTGCCTTCTTTTCAGACAGTACTAAACCTTCTTTATAACAAACATCTGCAAAGATCTCAAGATGTTTGATATGTTCTTCCATATTTTTTGATGCTATTAAAATATCATCAATATAGACGAACATAAAAGAAAAATAATCTTTAAACAGATTATCCATCTTTCTCTGAAATATTTGAGGCGCATTAGCTAACCCCATTGGCATTACTTTCCAAACATAATGCCCTTGTGGAGTAGAGAATGCTGTAAACTTCTTACTACTCTCCTCCATGCGAATCTGGTAGAAACCTGACTTGCAATCAAACTTAGAGAATGCCTTAGTATTTCTAATGCAATTAATAAGGTGTTCCCTACTAGGGATAAAATATCCATCAAACTCCAGAATATCATTAATTCCTTTGTAATTAATAACTAATATGGGTTTACCTCGTTTGATTTCACCATGATTCCTTACCAGAATCTGGGACTGCTGTAAGGCGAGTTCCCTGGTTCGATCAATTTTAAATCAAGGTGTTCCTTGATTATTTCCTTCATATCATGTTGATCTTTGAGGTTCATCAGGATTGGTCTGTATCTAACAAACTCATACTCCTTCTCTGCTTCACCTTCAAGGTAGCTTTGAGCTTGTTTCTGTCCCACCATGCCAAATGATTTTCATTGTAATTCCTTTTAATCTTTCTTTTGACATCTTCTAGGGACACCTGCATCTCTTCTTTAATATCTTGATGAGATATTAAAGATGCTTTGAGGATCTGGACCTCTTCATCATTGAGATCCTCATCCCTAATACAGCTTAGCACTGCTTTGCTGAATCTCCTTTGATCATTCATTTTTGGGTGTCGAAGTTTTCCTTCATCACCACGCTTGCTGCGAAAACTCAATGGTATCTGGTGATTAAAAGCCCCTTTGAGCCTCTGGACAATGATTTTGTGATCGCAAATGGTTGTAAACACCAATTGTCTCTTTTCATTATCCTGCATGTATCTTTTGAACATCTGTAGGAAATTGTTTCCTTACAGAATATCTGCACCTGTATCATGGAAATAAATTGGTAGAGTTTTAACCTTATACCAAGGTGTACCTCTGGCTCCGCCAATTAGAATTTCTGTCTCTTTTACTCCTTTAGCCAAGAGCAAAATTTTCTTTGAGAAATTTCTTCCTGCAATTCGGGGTAGATCATCTTCTACCTCTGCTGGGAAGACTCCTCGTTTTGCAGTACAAATTCCTGCACCTGAATCAATATAAGCAGCAAAATATTCTGCTTTATATTTTTCATATAACATCCCTATAGAGATGTATATGGAGAATGGACTTGTCATTCGATTAATAGTTTTCTTCCATTAATCGTGATTTCCATTCCATCTTCTTTATTTGCCCACGGTTTGTGATCCTCAAGAAAATCCAAACCCAATAGCAAAACTACTTCTCTTCCGGCTCTGCCTTTGATCTCCATCACTTGTCCCCCAATCTCCAGGGTACCTTTGTAATGATTGATCTCCGGCTGCTGCAGATAGTAAAGAACATTACAAGAAAAGTTGGTTTCCCACCTTATAGTGTCAAATTTTACTATCACTTCTCTCCATCCCTCGGGACATTTCAGATTCACTGGAACCTTGTTATTCTGAGATGTTTGAGGATGTGCTTCTCGAATGAGATTCCGACTCATCCCATATGGCAAAGACATGATTCTGTCTCATTGGAAAGATAATCTCCCTGAAGTTATCCTGAGACTTTGGTCGTGTCTCATGACTTCTCTATCTCGGATTTGAATATCAACATTCCTTAACTGAGCAATTTCCACTCTATCGGGACAAACTGCTGTTGTCACCTTGTTGAAGATATCTGGTATCTCAATGAACTTCTTTCCTAAAAATAACTCAGTGTGATGTGAGTTGGAAAGAGCATATGATACCTGATAAGTAATGGAGTAAGGTCTATTTCCTTCCTCTAGTAAATCCTTGCGTTTAAAGTCCTGATAAAGCGTCAGGGCTTTGCTGAAATGGGTATCATTAAGATTGTAAGCAATCTTTGGATAAATGATTCCCACTACTTGTCCTGCACAAAGATCTCCCCCAATTGTTCCCAATACGGAATCTTTCAGATTTCTAACTTTTTTATCGCATATAGCGATATCGATTGGCGTGTGAACTCCGGTAAAGAGAGCCAATTTTAACATCAACTGGATTGCTCCAATATGGATCCAGTTCATCTTTTCAGCGACTTCGGGCTTCATCTTTGATAGATCTTCCCTGATGTCACTAGCTGGAATCAACTGCATCTCCACTTGATTCCCTGTAAGCTCTATAGGAAACGACATTTCTCGTCTAGAAATTTCATAGACGATTTGTTGTTTCCTGCTCCTTAGATTAAAGTTCCTCAGAACTTGATCTATGTTGTTTGCTGAAAAGCCTTGATACTTTTGTATATTCAGACTCTTCTTCATGATTTTGTCAATCAGACTTTGAAAGAGAGTTGTGTGACTGGAGAATCCCGTCCTGTCCTCTTTCTCCTGATGAACAATCTCTGGATCAGTCTGACTCCGATCTAGTTCCATCAGACCATTCTGAATCTTCTTCGCTGAAGACTTCTTCTTGTTCATATATACTCTCATCTGAGGGTATATCTTCGAACTGATATACTTGTATCAGTTCTTGGTAGTAGATGGTATATTCGATATCCGGAGTGGATTCGAATTTGTTGATATCTCTTCTCTCGTTGTCAGGGCAATTTGTGGAAATATGCCCATTTGCACCACACGTCCAGCAGTTGCAATCCTTGAAACTTTCATTCACTCTAGTGTGAGTTCTTCTGAAAGTTTTCTTGGCAGGTGTCCTTCCTTGGGATTTATTATCTCCTCGGAAAGGATACCTATTCCTTGATGGTCCACTTCTTTGGCCTGATTTGTAAGATCTGGCCTTATGTCTTGACCATCTGGTTCTTGGTTTCCAAGAATTTCTTTTTGGATCTCCACCTTTATGATAGGGCTGAAACCTATTTTTCTTGCTTTTCTTCAGCCTCGGTGGTTCTCCTCCAATGATCGTTGGCAGATCATTGTCATCACAGTTTAGAGGAGCATATTTGTTAATTCTCCTCAGTTTCTTCATGTTCCTCAGAGCTGTTGCTTGTTGACACCACTCTGAGAGCTTTCGATGTACATATGACATCCTTCTCGCGACGTTTTCAGGATCTCCTGGTTCGTAATCCCGAATTAACATCTCTTTCCATGGGCTTGGAAATTTCAGAAAGAAAATTTCCAGTGCAACTCTATCATCAACTTTAGATTGATGTTGATAGAGAGTAAAGAGCTGTAGAAACTTGTTGAACGATTGTTGGTCCAAGACTGCAAGTCTTAGATTATACCATGCCATCAAGTATTTCTTCCTGTTTTCTTGATCGAATCCTTCGAAATATCCTTCTCCCAGAAAATGGTTTTTAAAAATCGTTGCCATATTCTGGACATGTTCTGTGAAGTTTTCACTCTCAAAACATGAATTCTTGATGTCCATAGGAAAAAATTCTCATGCTATCTTGACAATTCCTGCAAGACTCATTTCAAGAATTCTTACGAATCCTTCTTTGTTCAAATCGAGAGTTGCTGCTGCAATTCTCAGGGCTGACGTCCACTCGTCAATTACGGATTCTCGATCTTTGAAATTTACTTCATCAAGGTCGAGCATTTACTCCGTAGGGATGGATAGGATCCAGGGTCGCCTTTCCATAAGGTGTATCATGTATTTTTGGATGCGGCCTTCTTGCCCTTGTCCTTCTTGCCGCCATGTATGCATCATTTGGGGTATGTTGATCATACCTTTCTCCAGTCTGAAAATCCTGGACTACATTAATGGCTCCTGGTGCATTTTGAAAATCTTGTTGATTTCCAATAATGGCTCCTGGTGGAAGTTGATTCACCGGCTGTGGATTTTGTACCACATTCTGGTTCATTTTTAAATCAACCATCGTCATGTTAGCAAAAGATTCTGCTAACTCCTGGAGGTCGTCAAGCTTGATTCTTTCAAGATTATTCATCTTTTTCTTTCCCGAATCATTCTTTTCAAGGCCTCCATGTTAGGATCCTTTTTGGTTTCTCCCACTGGAAATGGATAAGTGGGTTCATTACCAAAATGATTTCTCCTTTGACTGGAACGAGGTTGTTGCTCCAATTTTTCGATCCGTGATTAGATCTCCTTTAGGATATTATAAATTTCATCATGTCTCATAGCAATCTTGTAAAGATCGCGTGGTACACCATACAGGCTATCGCCATAATGTTGTACTGTTTTCTGTATTTCTCTCAGATCCTCCGATATCTTGGATGAATCTGGAGTAATCTCTTTATATAAAAGAGTAGATGATACTCCTTTATCTTTCTTTTGTTCCATTAGAGCTAATTCCAATTTACTCCCAGATGGATCCAATGATCTATTCTCATGGCATGTTCTATCTCCCATTCAAGGAAGATACAATTATGGAGAAGATCTTCCTTTCTTTTGATTCCTTGGAGGCAGGAATCAATTAATTCTTTTTCTTGATTCTGTTAAATCAAGAGATTCAACATATTCCTCCAGTGTGTTAGAACACTCTGGTATCTTGTCCTTCTTTTCTCCAAAATTTGGAGACGTTCCTGGAAATGTCCACACCTTGGACATCCTTCTAGATCCATCAGATATGATTGTTCTGATGGTTTATCCTTATGGTGTTTATCACCTCGAACTGGAGAGCGCTCAGATTTGCATCACCTCTCCTCCTTTCCTCAATCTCTTGAATAAAAGGCTCAATGTATTCAAGCATTCTTTCTCGTACGACTATAGAGTCGAACAATTCTTTCCAGATTGTACGTAACATCTGGTTTCTTTCTCTTTTTATCTCCAGGCCTTGGAGATAATTCCTGTAACACTCGCATCTCGGACAATTGTCCGGATCCATGTTTTCTTGATGTCTCCTCCGTTAGGATAATACTTAAAGCAATAAATAAAATATAATTCCTTAATAAACCTTAGGCTCTGATACCATTTAGAAAGCGTAGGATCGATTAGCAAAATATGTAATAAAGAAATACGTAGCTATCATTTTGAATAGCTAAAATAGGAGGGTAAATACATGATTTTATATGATTTTGATTAACTAGTCAATTTTTCCCCATTTTCCACACAAATAAGACACTTTTTTGGAAAATGTCCCAATAGATATAATTAAAAAGTCAAAAAGTCTTAGTAGTTATGTGTTATACATGCCCTCAAAACTGGTTATGGAGGGTATACACTATCACCATACTGGATATACATAAATAATACTCATATGAAAATATATCTCTAAAAAATAATTAAAGATATGAAAAGATAAAAGTTATTTTATCCTAAGATTTGAAATCACAAATATTTTTAAGTAATATATTATAGAATAATTTCCATATTATGTGCCAAAGAAATTGATTCGGAGGAAAAAGAAAAAAATTAGCAAGAATATACATATATAAGTGGCAAAGCAATTCATAAAAAGAAAAAGAAAAAAAAAAGATAATTAGCAAAATGACAAAAGTAAATCGCAAACAAAGTAAGGGATCAAATAATATGTAGGAAAAAAATAGGAAACAAGAATATGTATATTTAGATTTGGGCCAACTCTTTTTAAATACCACACAATAAAAGAGAGAAGTTATTCACACTCATTTATAAGAGTAGGAGTTTTTCATACCAAAATGTGTTAAAATACTAAACTACCCTTACTAAACAAATAAAGGTTAAAGCAAATAAAAAAACAACTAAAAAACAAAAACTAAAACCCCTAATTCGGTCCCCCCCTCCCGACACCCCAACCCCACTCTTTCTCTCTCTTCAAACTTATCTCTCTCTCTCAACACGATACCACCACCGTGTGAACCAATCCTCGACCGCACCATGAGCGGAAATCGATCGGAAGCCGACCATGATGAGGAGGAGACGGCGTCGGCCTCGTCGTCGGGCTGTGTGGAAAAAGAAGTAATCTCTAACGACCTGCCGGTTAGTGCCCTAAATTCCATTCAAAAATGTTTTTTTTTTGAAAAATTATGCTTTCAAATTATGTGTTTATGCTCGTTAAATTGAAGTCGAGAGTAATGTATATGATTGTATGAGTATGGGTAGCATTATTTGTAAGATTTGTTGGTGAATTTTGGAGTCAAATGTTGGTAAAAGGGCTGCACTCGGTGGGTGTTCATATTCACACGATGGTGGTGTGAAGATGAACCACCGTGTGAAGCCACCGTGTGAAGCCATTTTGGCCTCGGTGGCGTGGTGGCATCACACGGTGGCTACACGACCGTGTGTTGCCACCGTGTGCTGTCCAGACCCTGTCAAATTTGATCATATTTTGTGTTTTTGTTTGGTTTGAGCACTCGATCATTGTTCTTATGGTTCGTATGTTTATATTGTAGCCCGGTCTTGAATGGATGAGGCCGACATTGCGCGGTGTTACTCAACTATTGAATCTCCACGTACGTGAGGCCGTATTCAAAGAGATAACTTCGGTGTTTCGGCATCTTACCAAGAATCCGAGACGGTATAAGCAGGTCTATGATGAATTTACCGCCGGATACGTTGGCCGTTTGATTAAAGTCAGGAGAAGAGGAAGTTCAAACGGTGCCCTCCATCATCTTTTGGCCCGCCAATTGAAAGGTGATGGTGTCATACCCCTGGACGAGGCGTGGTTTCAAATTTGTGGGCAGATCCTCCGTTTCACTGCACGGGATTATGCGTGCATCACTGGGCTTAATTTTGGAAATTCTGAGTTTGATCCACATGGCAAACATCTCCTCCGGCCTACTAGTCTTTTCCACAGAATATTCAAAGGCCGCAGAATTTTGGTTAGTGAAATGCGTCGGAGGTTCATTGAGCATGAGTTAGGAAACGACATCGAAGACTATTGTAAGGTGGCGAATCTGCTGGTTTACTACCTCTTTCTCCTATGCCGGGACGACATGGAGGTCGAGACTTGGGCATGGGCATTAATTGAGGATTTCGACCGTTGGAACTCATTTCCTTGGGGTGCTTACACTTACGGAGGGCTGTGTCACTACATAAACGGCAAGCCGAATCACGGAAGACAAGTTACCACTTTTATGGTCCCGTTTGGGTTTTACGGTTGTGGTCTTACGAGTGTATTCCGACTTGGGTGCTTATTGTGGAAGCCGAGATGATGCCGTTACAGTGCCGCGTTGTTTAATGTGGACAACAAGGACCTTCAAAGCAGACTTTAGCACCTTCTTCGAGAGACGAGTACGTACATTTATTTTTATGATTTTATCTAATAAAGTTATCTACATGTTTAACATTTAATAATTACTTTTCTATGACTTTTTTGCGGCGAGTGGTATATGCTATGATGCCGCATATGATTGAAGATACTCTTGAGCCTTGCGGTACGGTCTTGATAATATAGAGCATGTGCACTATGAACCACCGAAGAAAATAGCGAGAAAGAAGGCGAAGAGGCGAGCGGAGCCAAAAAGAAGGGGAAGTTTAAGAAGATTGTGGCTGCCGTTGGAAATATCATTTCACCCTCCTCATCGGTACAAAAAGTCCCGAAACGACGCGGCGAATTAGACATATCTAAGGCTGAGCCGGTCTACCGGGAGACACGGTCGGAGAGGGAGTGTTGTGTGCACGGACATCCTTGCCCCGACCATGTCCGGGACGGCGGGGATGACTACTTCGATCGCCGGCGAAGGCGGTCTTGTTTGACGAGTCCGAGACTGGCTTATTTGCCAGATTATCTCGGAAGCTCTTTGGTCAGGTCGTGGACTACTTCGGTCCCAGACACAGGCGGTCTAGGAGTCCTCCACAGCAGTCTGATGGGAGCTACAGGAGGGCGCACGACCCGCCTCGTCAGTCTGCCTCAGTTAGTAGCGGTCACGGAGGATGTCCGTCGACCCGCCTCGTCACTCGGCGGCGCAACTCTACGGACTCACCGCCCCGAGCCGGCGGCGGTATCAGACACGGCTACTAGGACAATCGTTTGACCTCGTTCCTGAGACGTTTGATCAAATTCCCCATCAGAGTGAGCCCATGCCCTACCAGTACGACCACCCTCAGTTTTGGGGCTATAGCAGCACTCCGCTGCATCAGTACAACCCTCCGGTATGGCAGCCTCCCATGTTTCAGCCAATGTGTTGGGACAGACGACCTCCGGCCCGAGCGGACCCCCAGCAGCATTGGGCGGCAGAGGGTAGTAGTGCTCAGTTTCAGCATGAGCAGACCCCCCAGCAGCATTGGGCAGCAGAGGGTAGTAGTGCTCAGTTTCAGCACGAGCACACCCCCCAGCAGCATTGGGTAGCAGAGGGTAGTAGTGCTCAGTTTCAGCACGAGCACACCCCCCAGCAGCATTGGGCAGCAGAGGGTAGTAGTGCTCAGTTTCAGCACGAGGCAGAGGGTAGTAGTACTCAGTTTCAGCACGATCACACGGTGGGGCAGCAGCAGAGACGGTCTTCCTCACCCGTTGATATTAATTGGTCGTCCTCCAATTCCTCTTCTCACAATATTTTTGATGAGGAACTGGCCGAGCACGAAGAACAAGTGTTGGGTCGTCGGAAGATAAAGCCGGTTGCTGCTCTTTTGCCGCCTTATGTGGTTATGACTCCGGCAAACGTGAAGTTGTTGAGAAATTTGTACAAAAAGCATAGGAGGGCAGGGAATGATGCTGTCGTGGAGATTAAAGATCTGAAACTGGTAATCCCACAAGAACAGTTCGTTCGTGTCGAGGATCCGGAGAAGATGTTTTGGGCAGAGGTAACATTTCTTTTTTAGTTTAGTAAAATATTTTAATTTCATTTATATTTTTTAAACCGAAACTAATACATTAAAAAACATTGCAGGATATAGACTTGTACCTGCTGTACATGCGAAACAAGGTGAAACATGGAAGAATGACAGCAGATGGAGTTTGTCAGGCAACCACAATCTTGGCATCGACATTTTTCTATGTAAGTTTTAAATTATAACAAGTATTCCTATTTTTTTTTTTGCACAATTCATTTAACAGTTGATGTTCTTAATAGAAAATGATGCATAATGCGTACGTGGAGTTGGAGGCTTCAGACAAGCAGAGAGCTCAGGCTAAAGAAAAAGGAAACAAGAAGAAAAAAGGCAATCCTGTGAAACAATATCATCATTGGCGTGTACCAAACGCACTAGTGGAGATGGTTAATGGGACGGAAGACGTGTCTGCTACTTCTTGGTTTAATGCTAAACACGTAAGTTATTTAATTTGTAATTTTTTATATTCAAATATTATTTTAATAGACAAATATATTGAGTTCTTTATTCATTTTCCTGTTCAGGTTATCACGGTTTGCAATGTCGGGGGCAATCATTGGGTCACAATACGTATTCGTCTGCATGACTGGACTATTGAGTTGTACGACTCAACCATGCAGTGGCATAGAGATACTGATGTTCGGGAAGGTCAACTTGAGTGTGTGACACACCTCTTACCTCGACTCTTGGAGGTAGCTCGTTATTGGGACCAAAATCCAAACAGGAAAAAAACCAAGGCACCGTTGAGGATAGTGAAGATGCCTGAGTCAGAGCAGTTCATCCAGACTGACGGAATAAACTGTGGTCCATACTCGTGTATGTATGTCGACCGTCTCATCAATGCAACTGCAAAAACCCAACATCGTGATGTATCAATCGGTGACGATTATGTGGCTACCTATCGAAAATATATAGCAACTAGGATCTATTGGTTAGCAGTAGAGGGTCGTTTCTGGCTTTGAGCCCGATTGTGAACTTTTCCATGACTTGTTTGTACGTTAATATTTTTTATCTACTAGGATTTGATCTTGGAGTGACAATTTCTTATGAAGATATGAGTATGTTTTGTGCATAAATGAGGTGAAACAGGAAAAACATGTGATAATACATGGAAAATTGTGGCCTCAGATCTGCACACGGTCGTACGGCCACCGTGTGAACCACCGTGTGGTGCGACCGTGTGAACAATTAGGTCTCTTGATTGTTCACACGGTCGCACCACACGATAGTTCACACGGTGGTTCACACGGTGGCCACCACCGTGTGGTCCACCGTGTGGTGCGACCGTGTGAACAATCAAGCGGCCTAATTGTTCACACGGTCGAACCACACAGTGGACCACACGGTTGTTCACACGGTGGCTACCACCGTGCTCACGGTGGTGGCCTGCACCGTGTGCACAAGAACATTTCATTTAGGCCTCTTATCTTTTCACGTGTTATCGATTTAGATGTTTAGCAATTCTCTAATAGCTTATTTAAACATTTATAAACACTAAACACCTCAATCGAATGCGTACATATAACATTTGTGTAATTCACTAATGTAAGAGGTACTTTCTCAATAACAAGATGTCAAAGTATATTACAAATATCTTCCTAATCCAAGGATTATACACAATACATAATGGATTTCGTTCATGCAATCCTATAATGATACAAATAGACATATTTGTTCATAATAATCGTTCATACGCACTCAATAACACGTAAATTAGTGATTTGTCATGCATTTAATACAAAATTGATTATGTTCTTGTGCACACGGTGCAGGACACCACCGTGTGCACGGTGGTAGCCACCGTGTGAACCACCGTGTGGTCCACCGTGTGGTTCGCCCGTGTGAACAATTAGGCCGCTTGATTGTTCACACGGTCGCACCACACGGTGGACCACACGGTGGTGGCCACCGTGTAAACCACCGTGTGAACTATCGTGTGGTGCGGACCGTGTGAACAATCAAGAGACCTAATTGTTCACACGGTCGCACCACACGGTGGTTCACACGGTGGCCGCACGACAGCTAAATTCAACTTCAAGAAAGTGTTCTCTGTCAACTCATGATCTCTCGATAAAGCTTCTGCCCGCTTCTCATCGAACCAATTCTCAAGAATTAAGCGATATAGCTCAATCATCGAGCATACGGGTAGACGTCTAGCCCACAACATACGAGAGTTCAAGCATTCGGCATAATTGGAGGTCAAGAAGTCATAGCGTCGTACCGGACACTTCGACCTAGCCCACCTCTCCGGTCCAACTTCAGCGAGCCGCCTGTGAGCCCCGTTGGGGCTTTCAACATGCAGTTTCGAGAACATCTCATCGAACTCTTCATGTCGATGGCAATATGCTGCGGTTTGAAAGATTGCGGCCACGTGCTTGCCGTATGGAACAAGATTTTTCTGAAGATGGTGAAAGCACAACGCATGGAACGCATTCGGATAAACGGCTCGAACGATTCGAATGCTCTTATGTTGGTCACTCACGATCGCAAATCATCTGGAGGATTGTAGCATCTGCGCAGGTTATAGAGAAAATATGTCCACCCCTCATCATTCTCTTTGGGACCGAGGCCAATTGCAAGAGGGAAGACATGGTTGTTGCCGTCCAACGTGACGGCAACAAATAAAATTCCCCTGTTCTTTCCCTTGAGGTGGGTCCCATCTATAACAATCACCGGTCGAAGATACTTATCAAATGGTCGAATACTCTGACCGAGTGCAACAAACATGTGGCACAACGAACCCTTGCTATTCATCTCCAAATCATAAACGGTCCCCAAATTGTACTGCTTCAACAAATATAGATATGACGGGAGCCTCTGATACGACGAGTCAAAGTCGCCGTACGTCCTCCGAATGGCTATGTTTCTCACCCGGAGAGCAAACCGTATAGAATGTCAACCCCAAACATTCTACGCATCTCTCGCAATCATCTCCTTTGGCCTCAACACACCCCTCGCCGGCCAATTTTTTGGCAAAATGTAACGCAAAGAACCTCGAAGTTACCGACCGTGCAACAACACGATTCAAGTCCTCGTGACATGTGTGATTCATGGTCAACTTAGTAATCCTCCAAATGGATGCACCCTCAACAAGCACACACTCGAAGTTGCAATTCTGCTCACCACTCTTGCAGAAACGTCATCCGTTTACCGCGGAACGCTTACCCGTATACCGCAAAAGTTCTCCAAGTGATACATTCCAATAAAGGATCTTCAACTCTTCCTTCGATCGAAATAAGTGCCCCCAACGCGAGTTCCCCACGTACATGCGCTGAGGATGCTCGACCCAACCCGTAGTCCCCGCGCTCTCACGATCGGAAAATGGAATGATCCAATTGTGCATCGCACGCATACGGAAGAAGCTCGCATCCGGAATGATGGTCCGACGAGGTTCCGATTGCCCAAAACCCTATCCATTCGCGCCACTGTCGGACCCAAGCAAGAAAATCCGTAAAAGTGAATCAAGCAATGCCTTACGACGATCTTCCTTCTTCATCTTCGATGAAGATACATCTTCATCTTGCTCATCTTCGTTAAATTCTTCATCTTCATCGTCTTCCTCATCCCCCTCATATTGCTCATGTTTGGACGACATGCGGTTCTCGTCTACCTCGAGCCTACTACCACCGACATTAACCTCGGTGCCGGACGAGACATCGTTCTCAACATAAACCTCCGGATCATCTTTCTCGTTCAAGTAACAATCGAACCAACTCGATATCACTCCGCAATAAAACTTTTACCCTATTACCGGGCGGGACATGCCGGGTCAAGTACCATAACTTGTAATCGGTCCGTTTCCGACCGCCCAAACCCTCTCCAATCGATCTACGAGGTTAGCACGGTTTTGTTTGATCGCATCGATGTAGACAAAAAATGATTCCCCGTCTACATACGTCGATCGCTCCCAACGACCACCGTGATGTATCAATACACGCATCCACGACATCTCGAGATTCACAAAAGCCAAGAAATCATCGAAAAATGATCGAATAAGCCTTCTACGACATGTTTTGATTGACACGGCAGATCACACGAAGGAACGACCGCGCGTCGCGATCGTGCAGAAACATCCACACGATCGCAAGACACGGTCATTCCCACCGTGTGATGCCACCGTGTGAATATTTCGCGGCCACGAAACATTCACACCGGTGGTCCGCCATGCGAGAAAACCCTAGTTCTATACCCCACGATCATCAACTATAATTTTTAACTTATTTTACTTCTAAACATGTGCCTAAGCATGAAAATATACTTTCTTGTGACTTAAATTCAACTATTTTGCCTATTTCATGCAATTGTTTACCATCGTGTGCAATAAAACTACCACCGCGCGTACATGACCGCGTGGTGTGAACTCGCTCAAAAAAAAAAATCATGCGGGTTAAATATAGCTTCATACCTTCTTTATGAACCCGTAAACACTTATCGGCGGTCCTATTTCAGACTTCAACTCCTCTTTTTCGAATAATCTTGTGATTTTTACAAGGATTTTGAGAGACCCATTTGTACAAAAATCGCACGTTTTTTCTCCAATCTTTTTACTCTTCCTTCTTTGTCCCAAATGTCCCAAATGTAATGTATTTAGTTGTTGTTGTGATATTAATGAGAGTAAACAACCTCTCTTACAAAATATTGAATGAATGTTGTTTTAGGGGTTGCGATCGAATGTATTTTAGTTTTTAGTTTTTTATTATTTATTTTTTTATTTGTTGATGAAGATGATGACTAAAAAAAGAAAAAAAAAGACAAAAAGGATAAAAGCAGTGTATTTTACTTTTTATCGATTTTGCATTTAAAACTCCTACTCTTTTTAACGAATTCTGTTTTAATAACTTCTATGTTTTATGCTTTGGTATTAAAACATGTATTCTCCCTTTAGATTTTTACTAGAATTGTATATTTACCTAATTAAGATTATGATGATAATTAAAATATTCCAAAATTACATAAGGGTAAATTAGAAAAATGTGTAAACCAAAAAACAGGAAATGAAGGAACCGGTTTTTAAAATATATGGGCAAAAAAAAAAATAATTATGTCCAAGACATTATGTCAAAAAATCTTTCCCTTATCAATATAATGCTTCTTTAACTATATAAAATATTTTTTAATGATAAACACACTTTTCATATAATAATAATAATGATTTTTCATAAATAAACTTAGTTCATCATACAACAATAACAAATAAAGTACAAATTAATTTTTAATTAAGGAAAATTAATTTTTTAACTTCCGCATTTTTTTGGTGTTTCTCGTTCTTATTTAGTTTTTACACCAATTCCCCCCAAATTCCAATACTGTAGTCTACTTCCTAACCTTCGCCAACCGCCACCACCGGTCCACCGTAGCCCGACGGCCCCCTTCTCCGGCACCCAACACGCGCAGCAGCGGCGGCTACCACCTCCGATCGCATCGACTAGGTCTTGTCTCAGTAACCGCATCGCCCCCTCCGGCATCCTCAACCCGGCAACCGCCGCAGTCCGAACGCCCATCGACCGCCACTTCGCACTACCATTGGCTCTCAGCAGCAGCAGCATCAGCATTCACGCAGACGCTGTCCTCAGTCGCGGTAATTTTGCTTGCTGAACTCAATTTTAATTTTCAAAAAGTATGTATAGCGCTCCAAAAAATTAGGGTTTAAATTGAACTGGAATGAAGAATTTGATTGTACTGTATAATTATATATGGTGATGGTGGGAAATGAGAGTAGTTATATATAGCGGGAAGAAGGAAACTGGGGGTGATTTCGGCGCTTGACAGAGCATCTATGGGCAACTGATGCATAATTAAGGAAAAACAATTAAGGGCGAAACTTTGAGGGAAGACCAGCAAGAAATGAAAGCAACACCGAACATGAAGAACAATATTTCATAAATGTCATTATTTCTCAACTTAAGCTCTTCTATGAATTCATTGTCGTTAAGCAGCAAATGGCGATTTGACTGTATATTAATTGTTGGTGTTAAATCTGTAGAGTGTCATTGTTTTCATTTGCTGTTCGTGCTGTCTCTGTTATCTAATTATCTTTGTCGTTTTCGTTGCTACTGAATTGAATCTACGCTAATTAAATGATACTAGATCATTTTGATATTCTATGGACGTGTATGTGCCATTTTGCTTTTAGCTTCTATGCTGGAGAACTCGTTTTCCCGAACTAGACATAATTTAGTTTTTTGGCCACTTTGAGGGTCATTGATATTCAGGTATCTTATTTTCGTGAATCATTCCCCATTTTCCTTCACTCATGCTTTGAGATCACTTTTGTTCGATTGGTGCCTTTTTTATATTCTGGTTTCTGCATATATTGCTTTTTTGTATTCACGTGCTCTATGGATATTAGTATTGTCTGTCGTATTTAATACACGCTCGTAAGGCAGTATCCTAGAATATACATGTTAACTGAATTGCATTTTGTATAAGGTGCTGGAGACTAGCAGCATCCAATGAATAACTACATGAGCTTATTTAGGAAGTGCTGGTGTTCAGTTTAGATGCTGAAAGCTGGTTCATCTAGTTTTAAATTCACTGTTGTTTCCATTATGGGTCGGTTATGTCGAAGACTCGAAATATTCTAAATTTTTCCGTGGTTCAGTTTTGGACCGAATCAGCCAAATGCTCACCCCTACTTTCAAGTGCTGACAAACTTTGAGCTTTTACATTTCAGTACAATCGTACTTACTGAACAACCATGGCTACAACGCCGATGATTCCACCTGCCGCAGATGGAGGTGCGCCTCCGCCAACCATGACTGCGCCGCCACCTCCAGGAACAGACATGACTGGCATCTGTTTTCGTGATCAGCTATGGTTAAATACGTACCCGCTTGACAGAAACCTAGTTTTTGATTACTTTGCCCTCTCCCCATTCTACGATTACTCGTGCAATAATGAGCAGCTTCGCCTCCGCGCTATTCACCCCCTCGACATCTCTCACCTCTCGTAAGTGCGGATTTTTGTTTACATTCAAGTAGAAATTTTGATCTGCTAAATGGAATATTTAATGTTTAATTTGAAGTGATCAGGACAAAATGAGATTGAAATAGTTTGATTGGTTGCATTTAGGTTACGTAAATTCATGGCTAGTTTGATATTTGTGTAGCTTAAATTCCATGTAAGTAGAGATTGATATAAATATACATATTTGGAAGCGGATACACACAGAAACAGGAGTGTTAGAATAAGCTTTTCAATTAATCGGGTGTATAAGTCTCAGTAAAAGGTTTTCATTGTGTAATTTGCCTCAGTTATAGCTTAATATTAGAAAATCAAAATTTGCATAATGTGAAGTTGTTGAAGTGAAGTTTGATGATTTAATTGAGTATTTTCTGCATGAAGGAAGATGACAGGATCAGAGTTTATGTTGAGTGAAGTGTTGGAGCCTCATTTGTTTGTTTTTAGAAAACAAAAGAGGGATGGACCTGAGAAAGTAACGCCAATGCTAACTTACTATGTATTGGATGGATCAATATACCAGGCACCTCAGCTTTGCAACGTATTCGCTTCTCGAGTTGTTAGTATTCCTTCACCTTTTACATTTCTCTAAACTTTAAATAGTGTGATATTTACCTATTTCATTCTTCCAGCCTCAGAATGTTTATGCCATTATTGGATTATTTTGCATCTAGGATGTTGGATAATTTGGTTGCAATTTCTTATCTACATTGATTGTTGCTGCAAGCTCATATGTTTTGGGATGTATACCATATCATAGTCCCATCACTCTTTTCACTTTTTACTTTGTTGGATATCATGATTAATCTTCTCTCTCCTGAATTTTATATCTGCTGTGGACTTCAAGTTTTAAGTTCGAAGAATAGGAAGAAAGTGGATGTCCATCTATTTTGAAATGGTCTGTGTTATTTGGAGTTTCTGGTGCTACTCTCTTGACTGAAATAAAGTTCTTTGAAGGTCCCTTGTTGGTGTGTCTGTGACCTTTTTTTTTTTTTTTCCTGATAATTCATTTACATGGTTATTAGAGAAACACTGGAGACTCAAAGCTCAATTTGTTAACATATTACTAACAAATGTCTCAATTATATTGATCCAAACTTGCTGCTCCTTTTCGAAGGTTCAAACTTCAATGTCGCTGTTCTCTTCTCCATTCTATTGATTTTCAGATCAGATGTAGGCTAGCTTCTTGCATAGACTTGAGATGTTATGTAATAGCTTGTTATTGTTAGACTCTCAGGTGTTGCCTCGTCTAACACCAAGCTTATCTTCTGCCAGGGACGTGCTCTGTACCATATATCAAAAGCATTCAATACTGCAGCATCAAAGTTGGAGAAAATTGGATATGGTATCTTCCGATTTCAATTTCTATGACAAAGTATGAGGCAATGCATAAACTACTGCCACGAAAATAATACTGCATAAAGCAGCATGTTCAAACGAAAAAAAGCTCTTAACTAGTTGAAAGCTCAGGTTTCGTTAAATAAAGGAAGCTCGTGAATTGAACTATATATTTTGGTTGCTTGTAAATTTTCAACATCTCAATTTTGCTTCTTCATTTGTGCCTTTTTCCTGACATAGTGGATGCTGAAAATGAGAACGCAAGCTCTGAACCAAAAGCTCCTAAAGAGACCATCGACTTCAAAGAACTTAAGCGTGTAGACCATATTCTTGCTTCATTGCAACGCAAGGTAGGCCCTATTCTTTCTTTACTGAATTGAATCTATCATTCGGTCCGTTATATCATCTTATGTTCTTATCAAGAAGTTCCAAAGGAGAATAAAATGTCACTGTAGAATGGGATATATCTTGCACGCAACCTTATCTCTTGATCTGATATCTTTGATGCTTGGTAGGAAATAGACTTTATTCTTTTCTCTGGTATCAATCAGTTTGCTGATGTGAAAATAACTCATGCGGCGCTGCCTCTCACATTGAACAAGAGTTATTTGCTAGGCTTTCACGAAAGCAACACACTCTATAACTGCATAATATATCAAGTGAATTGCAATGAGAATTATGGAGTTTGATTTCTAATAGAAGTTGTACCAATGTGCAGCTGCCTCCCGCCCCGCCACCACCACCTTTCCCGGAAGGTTATGCCCCTCCCACCACTGAAGGGGAGAAAAGCTCTGAAACGCAGCAGGAGCAGTTGGCAACTGTTGATCCTATCATCGATCAAGGCCCGTCCAAAAGAATGAAAATATAACGAGATTAGGTGGTACGAGCAGGCAAGCAGCAAACAAATTTTAAAGAACTACCCTTCTGCAAACTGTAAGTCGTTTCCCTTCCTGTACCAGTCGATTTCTAACTCGCGATAACGGATAGTCGAGGCTGACACTTAAGATTGTTTGTTTGTTAGTTAGTTACTAGGTTATCTGTGTCGTAACATAGATAAGTATGGTCTTATAGTTGATATTTATGGGATATCCCTTGGCTAAATTAGATCCTTTCGAATAAACTCAACCTTTTGAATGGTGCGGGTTGGTCGACATTAGGCTTTCGTTTTCTGTATTCTAAATTTGGAGTTGCGTTGCAGGTAATCCAATTCTTGAGATGCATATGGCTTAGCAAATCAAACAAATAGAAATCTCAACTATATTTTTTTGTTCAAACGAAGAAAGGAACAAATTGAGGTTTGATTCTTATGTAATTTAGAAATTTAATGATCTTGATAATAATTGCTAAGGTATCAGATATAAAAATAATACAAAAAATTTAAAAAATATTACTAAGATGGCTGAAGCGTAGGCGGTGCTCGTGAAAAGTGCTGACAGTTGTCTATACATAATAATTGGTCAATCAATTAACCTTCTCAAACCATATGCCATTTTGAGTAGTAAGAGGATGTTTGGCTAAGCTTATTTTAAAGTGCTTATAAGCTATTAGAGCTTATAAGTTGTTCCAAGAGCTTATAAGTTGTTAAAGTGTTTGGATAATTGAGTTTATAAGCTCTTTAAAATCTTATGAGATGATTGAATATTTATTTAACATTTTATATTTATTTTATATTTTTTTAAAGAGTATTTATTTAGCATAAACTTATTTTATTATGTAATAAAAAATTATATTATTCTCATCTCTCCCTCCCTCTCTCTCTACTTTATGCTCTCTCTTTCCTCACTGCTTCTGCTCGAGCTCTCTCTCTCTCTACTCTACGTTCACTCTCTCTCTCTTCCCCCCCTCTCTCTACTTTCTTATCTTAATCTCTCTCCTCACTCACTCTCTCTCTCTTTCTGTCTTTCTATTCTCAACTCTCAATCTCTTCGTCCCCGTCTCTCTCCACTCTCTCTTCCCTCTAGTTTCAGAGAAATGACGACAACTCGTAGTGGTTGCTCCCGCCTTCCGCTGCGGTGGTAGGCGACGGAGAGTCGTAGCATTTCTGCTCGTCGGAATCTGGTCGAGAGATGCTGACACGGGAAGTTGCTGGGAAGGGAAAGAAGCTCGAACTATCGATGTGGTGGTGGTGGGCGGCGGCCGCCATTTGCAGCTGTGAAATGGTGTTTAGAAGGAAAAGAAAATAAACAGAGAGAGAAGAGGAGAGAGAGTGTTGTAGCTGTGTGTGTGTGTAAGAGAGAGAGAGAGAGAGTAGACGAAGGAGAGATATGAGCTAGAGAAGAGAGAGATGTGAGAGAGATAAACAGGGGAGAGAAAGAGAGATAAACAGGACTACAGGAGAGAGAGATAGAGAGATTTTTTAGATTTTCATAAGTTATTTTTATTATTTTCATATGTAGAATTTAGAAGAAAAAAAAATTGACTTTTGTATTTATTTATTCAGATTATAAATTTAAAATATAAAATAAAATGAAAAAGAGTGAAAATAAGTAGATTGAGTGTTGTTTATAGTAACTTGACAAAAAAAATTGGGGTAGAGGAACTTTTTTTTTGAGGAGCTTATAAGTTGTTGGAGCTTTTTTTTTGAGCTTATAAAGAGCTTAATTTGTCAAACACTTTGTAAGAGCTTACAAGCTTTTAAACAGCTTTTAAGTTGTTATAAGGAGCTTATAAGTTCAACCAAACACTCTCTAAATGTCAGATTGAGCACTATAAGACAAATCAATTTCCTTCGTCCATTTCATTATTTCCGGATTTCATTAAAATGATACTATTGTAAAAGTTGGGTGCAGTATATAAATTTAAATCAAAATTAAATTAGTTTATGATAATTAGTCAAAAATAAAATGTTGCTCTCTTATTCAAGTTGTAGATTGTTTTTATACTTTTTGTTATTTATTATAATTTAATTATCGTTTTGTAATGTTGTACCAAAACTGCTCTTATTTACGCTTCCTTTTCGGAGGAGAAGACCAAAGTTTTTTCTTCTTTTTTCCATCAGATAATGATCGTCATTAAAAATAAATTTTCATTAATTAAAATTAATTTAAATATTTTTTATGAATATACGTGTAAAAGCACAAAGCCACCTATAAATTAAACGAGAGGGACCTCCATCTCAGAATAAGTGTTTCGAGCAGCCAAAATATGTATTCTAAGACAGTGAGTAAAATAAAACATCCCTGATTATTGTATAGAAAATTGAAAAATTTAACTTTTTACTTTGAGTCTAAGGATATATGTGACAATTTAATCTAAAATTTATCAATATGACACTTATTTAAGGTCAAAATTTTTGACGGCTCGAAACACTTATGGACGGAGGGAGATCGATGGAGAGGGGTATAACACGTACGATTTCCGAGACCATATTTGAACTCATATACCACGTGCAGCTCAATTGAAGAGAGAGTTTGTGGTGTATAATGTGGTGGCACAACGTAAATTAGTTGGTGAGACGGTGACTGCAAAACGCCGCACCGTTTCTGTTATTTATTTATTATTAATTTATTAGTGACAGATCATGCCTTTGGAAGAAGCCAAAAAATTATAATCATCAATGAATTGATTCTCTTCTCTTCTACAAAGGAGAAAAAACATAAACTCCCTTTCGTATTCGAATAGTTATCCACGGGTCTAAAAAATCGTACATTAAAAAATATATAAATTATTTTTATTTTGTAATAAAATTGATTAATTAAAGAATTTATATTGAGAATGATAGTAAAATGAGCGAAACTCGCGTCACGAAAGTTTATTTATAAATACAACACTTATTCGGGAAGGAAGTATATATAATTGTTATGTGTAACACTTTGTCTCAACAATTTTTCTGAAGTAATTAGCTGGCTTCCTGTTTAGATAGTGGGGTGTTGTTAAATTTTCTTTTGGAAAATATTTATGTTATGAGAATTTAAATATGTCTCTAGAATTAATATTAATTTTAATTTTACATCACAATATTTAGGCATGATTATATCTGGGGAGAAATTATTTTTTCATTTTTCCGGTAATTCCAAAACTCCCGTTACTTTAAAATTCTTAACAAATTCATTTTGTATTACAATTATATTTCAAGTTAGACATACTTATGATTGCCGATTAATATCATGACGCGGTTGTGAATTATTTAAATAATAAAATACATTATAACTATGAGTAGCTGGACTTACGATTCAGTATATATATACTCCTCTCTATATATGGTCTCCAAAAGTTATCGTGATGGTTGACAGCAGCTATCCTCTAAACGTTATTAATTATTATATATGTTAACCCCCCACTTCCCCCCCAACCCCAACCAAAAAAAAAGAGAGATAAAAAAAGGACTAATTGCCTTCTTGAAATATAGCCTATTGATAGAATTAATGAGTATTTTAAAACCTTTTATCTATTCAACGAAGTTATCTAATAAAAGACCGACACTTATCATAACAAAAATGCGAACTAATCTCTCTTTCTCGTGACTCATAATATGTCAAAGATACAAGATATTTACCATTTTCTAATAAAAATATTTTACATAGTGAGTGCAACGTCGGCAGCGAAAAAAGATATAGGAGTAGGTGAATATACTTGTCAGTTTTAAGATGTTAAAGATATCTACTCTTTACCTTAACAATGAATCAAATCTCCAAAATTGCCAAATGTTTGGAGAACAAGGAACCTATCTTGAAATATGATTTACAAATCCTTAAAAACAAATAATTTTAATATTTGTTAACATAGCTTATAAACGAATACCTGTTAAAATCAGTTTTACATCCGTACGTAATGTGTTACTATATTCTTTTTCCCAAATTTTAAGAGATTAATTAGAGAAAATCAAAACGATAAGTTTGGACTAATCCTTCTATCCAAACTTGCTATAGTATATATATATATTATATAGTATACACATTGCGTAATGAGTAATGACATATCACACGACAATTCAAAGTTCAAATAAAATACCGAATAGCGGATATAATCTGAACTTTTTTTATTTTTTTTATTTAAAAAAATATATATTATCAATCAACAACATTACTGATACTTAGACTACATTGCATTCAAACTTATGACATGTCTCGAGTAATTAAGTATTTCTGAAGTCAATATAATTTAACCTGCTATATAGATAGATATTATCTTGGTTTTCCAGTCAATAGATGGGATTAAATTTATTGCTCCAGCAAATTTTGGGTGGAAATGATATATATTTCGTGACTTTTGAAATGATAGTATTCGAATACTTACAAAAAGTGATAATGACAATGTAGGAAGAAGGTCCAAATCCAAGTTGCCAACCAACTTGTAATGTTTACCGTCCAAATTGTCACATGATTGAGAACCACACAAGTCTTTGGTAACACGTTAGTTTTTTTTTTAAAAAAATCAAATAATTAATTTATTGAGTTTAACCCGAATAATAATCTTAATATGAAAATGGATAATATATTATAAAGAGAAAGTCTTGAATGAGTTGTGTCATATCAAAGTGTGTAATTTGGTCCTAGAACTCGGACAACATTAAAAATTTTACACGAATTAAACAAACATAAAAACTCTGAATACGACAGGCTCTTAACTACATATTTTATGTGGGTAACAGAACTTCAAGTAACCTAAATCTCACATATCTACAAGAATCATGAGATGTATCTCTATAGACATTCAAACCACTTAAATCCAATTAGTTTTCTCTCTCAATTATTTTTTTTTCTAAAAGACCCAATTTTTTTTTTGGTGAAATCAAAGACCCAAATAATTATTGAAGAAGTATAATTGAATCTTCCAACATGTGTCAAACCCAACTGTAATACTCAACAAAATGTAAGATATTATACATTAAGGTGCGTTTACTTTTGATTAAAGGGTGAGATTTTTTTTTATTATACATTAAGTGCTTGTTTGGTTCGAGTAGAGGAATGAAATTAGAAAGAGGGGAGGAATGGTAACAATAAGTGTAACTTTTATTGGGTGTTTGGTTCAATAATGTAAATGAATCACCTTGTGAAATGATTCCATAGAAAAAAAGATTTTGTTACCGCTCTAGTTTGGATGGTTAACCCAATACCCAAACCGAACAAGAAGTAATTGATTCAATTAATTAAATCCCCTTCCATATCCAAAAGATAGCGAACCAAACATGAGCTAAGATTCGTTTACTTTTGATTAAAGGGTGATATTTTTTTTTTCGAAAAGTAAATGAATCATAATGGTTAAATAATTAGCTTAACCTAACACTTGTATGTAATCTAACTGAGGGTGAGACACCCAGGTTCAATCTCCGCTTCTCTCTCCCAAATAAAAAAAGAAAAGAAAAACAAAAAACTAGTACTCATCACTTTTATATAAGTTCACGATCGACGTCCCAGTCTCTAAATCTTCGTCTCAAACTAAAACGAAAAAGGAGAAAACAAAAAAGAAAAGAAAAAGAATTGTTTGGCCTGTCTAAAATTGCGCGTCTCGATCTGCACCTTTTATTTCTTCAAGACTGTACTAACAGCAGGGCGGTTCTGTTGTTGTGGTTTGTGCTCTTTTAATTCGCTCAAGCGGCGGTGCCGACGAGGACACGGCGGCGAAGCCGTGGGATCACGGCCGGCTACAGTAATACAATAGGAGAGAGAGGGAGAGGATAGTTTGGGATAGAAGAGAATTTTGGTTTGGATGTTGTATTTTACTCATATTGTATGGTATTATAACAATCTAAAGAATAATTATGTCTTGAGATATTACAAAACATCCCCTGATTGTGCATATAATAATTGGGTTATATTTGTTAGGAAATTCGCAAATATAAATTAAGAAGCAACGCAAACCACACTAGAATTGATAATTCAATTCGTTATAATGTGTAATTATGTATATAAATTTCGAATACAATTATAATAGGGAGAACAACTATTTATAATATGAGTTGTACTTGGGTACATCATGATGTATCCATACATCCGGTTCAACCCGACTCGCGACCCGACCCGACCCGACCGACTTGGTCAGCGTTGACTGGTCAACGTCTGACCGTTGACTTTTTCGTTTTTTTTCCTTTCTGCCTTCGGCTCCGATTTTAATTTATAGATAATGATTGTGACAACATTAATATTTTTTAGCTCGCTCCGTGGCCTTCGTCTTCCCTCGCTCGACTCTTGAAAAAAAATTAATTTAAAAAAAAAAATGAAAAGTCAACGCGGTCAACGTTGACCATTGACCGGTCAACATTGACCGGGCGGGTCGTAGGGTCGGGTCGGGTTGAACAGGATGTATGGTACATCATGATGATCTTGGCCTAGTTCTTGTCGGCACGGGTATTAAGAACAAAGGTATTAAGTATAAAAGTTATGTTTAGTGTAGTTTTTATATATTATTTTATTGACTTATAGTGTTTTTTATTGACTTTTCAATCCTGTAGTATTTTTTATTGAGCCATAATTTTGTCCAGAAAAGGAAACAAACCAAGATGAGTGGGACGATCCAAAAAGGAAAACATGCCAAGATGAATGGGACGGAAGGAGTAGCCTTAAGCCCTAATCCTAATTACAATAGAATCGCACGGGCTCATATATGGAATGTACGGACGGCTCAAAGTTTGCTGTGATCGTGCTTTAATATCTAATACCTTCATGCTCCATAATCAACAATATTCTGAATTGTTTTATCTTCATGCGTCCGTGTAAGAAAATTCTGAAATGGTTAAATTGGAAATTTTGTATTGTCGGGATAAAAAAAAATCGAAACTCAATGTTATTGAATAGTATGATTTAATTTTGGATATAAGTTGCATCTTCCATATATGTATGAATAATATAATGATATTCCTATTGCAATTCGGCTAAAGCTTTTTCTTTTAAATATACATATTATATTATCGGATTACAAGTTTATAATATTATAAATAATCCTATATAAATTATTATACTGGAAAGACTGTCCTCAACTCACCACTTGAATTAGGTTTCATCCACGTCAACGACTAGACCTAACTACTACTTAAAAGAAAATGAAAAAAAGAAGATTTCTTTTTTACCACAACTCAGATATTTCAACAATTCTCGACATTTACTTTGGGTGATAGGATAGATAGATAAAAATAATATAAATTAATTTACTATTTACTTTAATGAATTAATTACTTTTGAATTTGTTTAATCATCTAATCCTTCATGTAGTCAATCTTACATTTTATCAATCTATCCTATCACTTAAACGTTTCTCACTGGTTTAAACAAAAGAGTGGAAGTCTAACATCTTGACTGTAATCCACGTCGGTGGGGCCCACTCACGGCCTCCGTAATTCAGAAGGGATGTGATATCCTACGCGAGTCTGAGTCAGCGTGGGCCCCGCCCCCTCCTAATGGAGAAATATCGATACGGCTTAACCAAATTTTTGTTTTTTTATTAATGCATGTACAGCTGCTGGTCGTCTAGGGTTGGGGGAAGTTGGAGATCTCGTCTTTCTCCTACGTAAACATGTATAGATTAATTAATAGAATACAAATATTATTATATATTAATATTATAATGAGGAAAAAGTATAAAAGAGTTACAGATTTTCAGGGAAGGACTTCTTGCCTCCGAATTCTCAGGGAAGGACTTTCCGGCAATTATAAATACCGCCCTTTTTTCTTTTCTGAAAATGCCACCACCAATTTTCTTTTATTTTTCTGCTCTTCTTCTTCTTCTTCTTCGTTTCTTCACTTTGTTATCAAGATTTTCTGTCATTAAGGATGACTATCCTCATTGATCACCAGCCCCAGTGTGGTAATTTTTCTCTGTTTTCTGCAAAGGCCAAATTTTATTACTTTTTTTTACTTATTGATTTTTCAGATCGATTCTTTGTTGTGTAATTTTCCATTAGATGCAGTTTTAACTTTTTTTTTCATTTTTTTTTCAAGTTTATATATTTGTTTTTATCTCTTTAAAGAACTCTGTTTTCGTTATACATTTAAATTTTCAGATCGGTTGTTTTGCTGTGTAACTTTCCATTAGATGTAGTTTTAACTTTTTGTCATTTTTTTTTTCAAGTTTATATAGTATATAGTATTTGTTTATCTCTTTAAAGAACTATGTTTTCGTTATTATACATTGAAATTTCAGTTGTTTTTGTCCATTATTTTTATTTTACTTTTGTTGGAAAACAGGGTTGGAAGTGGAGGAAAAGAAGGTTTCCTGTGAAAAAGAATTAATTCACAATGGTGAATTTTTGGTGCCACATGCCAATTCGTTTGGGCATAACTTTAGGTTTTTTTCCTCCCACAATTTGCTTCTAATGGTTTAATGATGCAATAAAACTAGATCTGGTGATTGCTCAAGTAAAATACTTAACTATTTAATTAATCATCTCTTAATTCTGGATAATTACTGATTAATGGCATTATAACACGACAGACAAAATCCCTGCCTATTGGACTTAAAGATTTGATCTTTGAACATTTGGGACAAATTCTGATGTTATATATTACTGGACCAGGAAAACTTCATGAACCTTTGCTACAAAAGGAAGCTGAGATCTGTTTCTGAGAATTTAATTGTATCAATATGTATACAGATAGATATATAATATACATATATATATGTTGCTTTGTTCTTGATCTTTAATAATTGTTTATTATTTATAAAATATCTGTATATATGTATGTTTAGATTTTAGAGCCCTAATGTTCAATGCCTTTTTTTTTGTGTGCAATTTTTCGTTTGGTTTTTAGATTCTTGGAGCAGCCCATATGGCGTTCAAGTCCAGTTCATAATCTTAGTTCAAGTCCTAGAAAGTTGTCTTATTTGATTAATTTAATGAATTAATATTTGTTATGTTTTAATGTGAAATAGGGACTATGATGCTGAAAGTGAATTGATTAATTTAATGAATTAATATTTGTTATGTTTTAATGTGAAATAGGGACTATGATGCTGAAAGTGAGAGGCAAGAAGGAGTGGAGAATTTCTATAGAACCAATCACATTTACCAGACTTATGACTTTGTAATTTTTCAGTCAATTTTTTTATCCCTTTTTTTACAGTAAGAATCTTTTTATTAAATATTTATTTTTTACTGCAGGTGAAGAGAATGAGAGAAGAATATGGAAAAATGGATAAGGTGGAAATGAGCATATGGGAATGCTGTGAACTTTTAAACAATGTTGTTGATGAAAGTGATCCTGATTTGGATGAGCCTCAAATTGAGCATTTATTGCAAACTGCTGAAGCCATCAGAAAAGATTATCCTGATCAAGATTGGCTCCACTTGACTGGCCTAATTCATGGTATAAATCTTTTTTTTAAAATTTGATATTGTTACAAAAATAATATTTTAACTGATTGGATAATTTTGAGCTTGTTTGATCACGTAATTCTTTAAATATGATATTCAATCATATGTATTGTCAATCTAACAAATCTCGATTTTGATAGATCTTGGGAAAGTTCTTCTTCTTCCTAGCTTCGGAGAGCTTCCGCAATGGGCCGTCGTGGGCGACACGTTCCCCGTTGGATGTGCTTTCGATGAATCTATTGTTCACCACAAGGTCTTAGCTGAATTTTTTCGTTGTTGAATTTCTTCATTCAAAATTGAAGAAAATAATGTTTTGTTGAGATTCTTAAACTTACTTCTGATGTTGATGTGCAGCATTTTAAGGAAAATCCGGACTACAACAACCCTGCTTACAATACTAAGTTTGGAGTGTACGAGAAAGGCTGTGGGCTCAACAATGTACTAATGTCGTGGGGGCACGACGACTACATGTATCTGGTACATGCGCGTCTTTGTTACATTTTCATGTTACATCTCGTGTTTTATGAGTGCTGACTGAAAATCTTTTTTAGGTGGCAAAGGAAAACAAATCAACTCTGCCTTCTGCTGGCCTTTTCATCATCAGATACCATTCATTCTATGGTAAAAAAAATAAAATCAAACAAAACATTGGACGAATTTTAATGTTAGCTCATATTAAGCTAAACTTTGCTTCGTGTTGCAGCTTTGCACAGATCTGGAGCCTACAAGCACTTGATGAATGAGGAAGATGAAGAAAATCTCAAGTGGCTTCAAATTTTCAAGTAAAATATTGTGTAAATAGTGATGAAGAATATATCGTGTTTTCCTCTGTTGTTTCTTTGTTGATTGTTTGTGAATTGTGATTTGTTTGCAGCAAGTATGATTTGTACAGCAAGAGCAAGGTTCGGATTGATGTGGAGAAAGTTAAACCGTATTACCTCTCTCTCATTGAGAAGGTAAATTTAGAGAAATTTTCACCACATTAATTAATTTGGCCTTGATTTTTAATTTGTTGTTGATTCTCATTAGTTTTATCTTCTCTCTTTCTCCCTCTCTTATCTTATCTTGCAGTATTTCCCGGCGAAACTGAGGTGGTGAAGAGTCTTGAAATCTTGTGAGAGAGTGATGGAGAGAGTTTTGGGTGGTGTATATTATATGCTTTTTAATCATGTACTATATATGTATGTATGTATTAATTTATATAGTGTTCAATTTTCAACCAGAGAATGTCTCAAAAAAAAAAAAAACCAAAAAAAAATCAAACAGAGAATACATGATGGAACTGAAAATTAGTAATTTTTTTAGAGAAGAAAATTAGTAATTATTGATTCGAAAGGTTAATGTTAAGGGTGATTCTAAACATAGTCCCCATTTTACTCTTTATAGCCCCATATTTAAAATATTAATTAAAATTATATTAATTTTACAATTTTACCCCTATAACCCCAAAAAATTATAATTAAACTCTAAAATAATATTAATAATCCATCGTCATTAAACTAGCCAAACTCAACATAAAAATCTTAAAAAAAAATTCTTTTGACAATCGAATAAATTTATTACGGATTCAGAGTTGCAATAATAATAAGAGGAGAGGAGGGATTCATTCATATTTCGAATGCTAAATACAATATAAGCTTTGGAGTAAAAGATTAAAGTATGAAAAATAGCTTTAACATAAAATATCATGATTGAACCTCCTCTTCTTTCTAGATCTGGATGTAAGATTGTGGTTTCTTCTGCAGTTACCCGTCTCTCTCAGCCCTCGTTTTTCGATTCGTCGCGAACAGTAGAGGCGGAATCTCAATTTTTTTTCTTCTTGCACAGCGCCACTCACGCCTTCAACAGTGGCACAATCGCCTCCAACATAAAAGAAGGAAAAGCAAAAATTATATTGGGCGCCCTATGCTTGACATCGAGTGCTCTTTTTCTTTTTTTCTTAATTAGATTAATCATGTAGAATTCCCTCTACAATTATTCATAAATTATAATTCTAGGATTAAGATTTTTAAATGTGTTGAGTTGTGGGTATGATTTGAGGGCTTTTTTTACGATGAATTATTATTAATATTTTAGAGTTTATTTTATAGTTGTTTGTTACTTATAATTTGGGGGCTATAGGAATAAAATTGTAAAATTAATATAATTTTAATTATTTTTTTAAATAGTGGGCTATAAAGCAATGTTTTAAAAATCGGACCGGAGATCGAACCGGTGAGGCTTCCGGCGTTTTAATCGAACCGTTCAATAAATAAATAAAAATAATAATTAAATAAATAATAAAAATGTTAAAATATACATGATTTTATAAGAAATACATATTAAAATCCATCATAAATATATTTATATTTTTCATGTGTAGATATTCTTAATAAATATATTCAAAATTTATACATTAAAAGTATATTTGGTATCTAAAGTAATTGATAATTGAAAAAAAACTATAATTGAAATTTAGACATACTTTTATAGTATTCTGAATTAATAATAATAATAATAAATGTTGAATATTAAATAAGTGTGTGGGTTGGGAGAGTTGGTTGAGATCTTAGACTAACATCCTAGAGGTTCAAGGTTCAAATCTTATTGGAAACACAATTTTTGCACATTAAAAAAAAAAATTGAACCGGTCGGTTCTCGAGAACCAGTGCCGGTTATATGACCCGGCCGGTTCTTCCCGGTTTTGACCCACAAGCGGGTTTTAGCGGTTGACCGGATCGGCACCATGACCGGTTTCCAGTCCAACCGGCCGGTCCGGTTTTTAAAACATTTCTATAAAGAGTAAAATAAATCTCATTGGAAACACAATTTTTGCACATTAAAAAAAAAAATTGAACCGGTCGGTTCTCGAGAACCAGTGCCGGTTCTATGACCCGGCCGGTTCTTCCCGGTTTTGACCCACAAGCGGGTTTTAGCGGTTGACCGGACCGGCACCATGACCGGTTCCCGGTCCAACCGGCCGGTCCGATTTTTAAAACATTTCTTTAAAGAGTAAAATGGGGGCTCGGTCCAACTGGCCGGTCCGGTTTTTAAAACATTTCTTTAAAGAGTAAAATGGGGGCTATATTTAAAATTACCTGTTAATCATCAAGAAACTTGTCTAAATAAAATTGAAAAATACATTAAGTTGGGCTTGGGCGAGAGGATTGAGTGGTCCAATGCTGAATTCAATCTAACATGGAAAAAACTGAATCCAGTGATTTGGCTCATGGTCCAGAGCACTGCAAGCCCACCAATTCTGTTTATCGCGATAGTATGATTAGTTGATTACCCTCCTCATATTAAAAATTAATATATTATTAATATTCCAAATTCCAGATAATGATGCAGATATTCTTTAAAAAATGAGGCAAGAATATCCACATCCGACCTCCCCACTCAGTTTTCAGTCGCCGGATTTTCTATCCTAGGCCATAAGTGTCACAATGGGAGCAATGGTCGGACCATTTTTGAATATTTTAAAAGGTCAGACCATAAAATCACTACGCAGTAAAAGATCGGGCTATAAGTGATAATTAACCCATAATTAATAGAGGATCCCATTTGTGAAAAAGACTAAGCTATCATCCATTCGAAATCATATTATAAAAAAGGAACATAGAAAATT
The DNA here is from genome assembly GCA_031470985.1 of Agastache rugosa. Classification (NCBI taxonomy): domain Eukaryota; kingdom Viridiplantae; phylum Streptophyta; class Magnoliopsida; order Lamiales; family Lamiaceae; genus Agastache; species Agastache rugosa. The sequence goes on along the minus strand of CM062603.1, from coordinate 33,517,717 downwards.
ATGAAAGAAAACAAAAAATACGAAAGCCTAGGATATTAGGCCAAAATCCGGTCGATTATTGAGCCTCAATTTGACTTGGGATGAATCAATTGAAGATACAGTTTGGCAAGTGGGGAAACAAAAAGGAGAGAAAAAGAAACGAAAAGTCTGATTATAAGAACAAGAGTCATTGATTTGTTAATCATATAATTTTATTTTCCCAAAACTAATTATTATTATTATACTTTTGTCTTCTACAACATCATCAAGATCACAATATCAAGTTGAGGCCTCCAAATTAATAACCCAATCATCGCAATTTATTTATATTTCAAACATGATGATTCTTCTCTTCTTTACTCATCTCATAGAGGCTCAGTATTATCGACGACGAAGGAGAAGTTGTAAGCATTGACGCCTCTGAAAACACCATCAATATGCTCGGAATGAATGATTCTTCCGTAGGTGGAACCCCTGTCTTGCCGAGTGTAGGAGAAGGGAACATCGCTGGTGCCCGTTGTTCCGACATAACGAACTGTAGCCTTACTCCGGGGGGGCACAGGAACTACACCCGTAGCCTTAACTGATGTTTTATTGGTTGTGGTTTTGTTCCACTCCATCGTCATATTCATCTCAAAATTTGCCAGCATGCTTTGAACAAAGGGCAAAGCACATTCGATGCTGGTCTCCAGTACCCCCTCCGTTAAATACACGTTACGGCTGAAAGAATGAGATTTGACGTCGTCATAACTAACCTCGACGGGAATACCAGCCTCCGTGTTCCCTTCGTTAACAGCGACGGTGGTCCCCGCCTCGAAAGGCTTCTCGTCCAATATTCGGGCATCCGCCGTCCGATATCTCACGTTATGAATCTTCCTTTCGACCACGAGCTCTTCCGCCACCAGTCCCGCTTCAGTATCAGTGGCGGCCGAACCATCCGCATTCAGACAATTCGTCTTCCCTTGAGCGGTGAGAGCTTTGCAGTATCTGTTGTTTCCTGCATTCCTAAGCGCAATGGTGGTGTCGTTAATTTTCACAGGCCAGAACAGAGTGTCGATGTCTACGCCAGCGGCCGTAGTTTCAGCGGCATCGACCCCTATCCAGTTAGGAATGCGCCTCCACATCCTGTCGGAAAATTTCGACTTCACTCGGACATGTCCGTCGGGCATTAGATGGACCTCGTATCCGCACGCCTCGACATTCGGATCGTCGAACGACAGTTGCAGATATCGGTGGCCGTCCAAGCTGACTTCTCCGAGGTAGCGGCCGTTGTATCCTTTGAACGCTACGTGCTTAGGCAGCTTAACTAATTTATCCCAATTCACAAATCTCAGATAACCTTGGCCAGGATTGGGATTTTCATTTATGTAAAAAATCAAGGTCGTAGGATCTAACAACAGACGCCCTCCGCTCTGGACGTGGGTCAAGTAGAAAAGCCCATCATCGCCTTCTGCCTTAACCGCCTCGAACAACGTACACGAAGTCTTAGTTGTGTCTTCGTCAGGCTTGTTGGATTCAGCAGCAATGAACCAGCTGCCGTTTGCTCTCCGCGCCCAGTACTTGTTGGAATGACAAAATCTTAGGTTAATGTAGCTGTGGTTACTTGTTGCTTCTTCGACTTCAATCTTCACCAACGGGCTGAACACGCTGTCTTTTCCGACAAGTACGAAACCAGCGGCATTGTAGTGTGCGTAGCCGTTACCGCTGTAATAATCTGATTTGAGCACGATGAACCTTGAAAGCATCCCTGCACCCAGCACAACAGTTGCCATGTTTCTTCCAACCTGCGTTAATTTGTTTCGTCAAAATCAACACTTAATTAAGATATTGAAATAGATACTGCACGAATAAGAGAATACGCACGAAACCATTAATTCAACAAATTTTGTCGAAATTCAAAACTAAGGGATATTAATTAATTGTTCCTACGATATTAGTTTAACAGTTCAACAAATAAAAATAAACGAAAAGGATGAGGTCAGAAGAAGATTACCGGAATTGGAACGTTAATAAATGACTTTTTTTTTTTTTTTTTTGAGAAGTTATTAAGAGTGCGCTGAAGAAATGATTTTCGTGTGCTCAGAAGGTTTCTCCTTGACTTTATTTATAGATAAATATTATGTGCTTCTGGCTATTTAATTTAACCAAATAAATTGATATTCGTGGCGTGCATATAGACTTTTGTCCCGAAAATATGTAAGCCAATATTAATTAATATTTCGTGTGATTTAATAATTGAAGCGGCCTCATGTGATGGAAGAGAACAACCAACTCCGAACATCAACATATTCATGATGAGTACTAGTCCAGTCCCTCTCTGCCAGATCATCACATTTCCTTTTATAATATCATAGTCAAAATAAATTACAAAATTGGGACCTATGTACATGGAATTGTTTTTCCACCTGTTACAATCAATTATTCACAACTAGTTAGGAGTGGCAATCGAGTAGGATTGGGTTAGGTTCGGGTCGACCTAATTTCGATCCGATCTCTTAAGGCCCAACCCGAACCCGACCTATTAAGGATATGTTTAACCCGAATCCGAACTCAACCCGAAATGACTAAATCCGAACCCGAAACATGAAATTGACACGATAAAATTCGGGTTGACCGGACAAGATAATGACCCGAACCCAAATTTAAAAGATTTTATAAGAGAAAAAATATTTTAAAATAAGATTTAGTAAGAGAAAAAGTATTTTAAAATAAAATAATAAGAGAAAAATAAATAAATATTCAAAAATTTAATATCTTTTGATGACTTGGAAGGAAAATAAATATGTCATCAATTTAAAAGCTTGATATGAATTAAATAAATATAATATTAAAAAATTCAATACCTTATCAGGTAATCCGTAATCCGAACCCGACCCGATCCGAAAATTTCAGGTCCTTATTGGATCTCGAATCCAATAAGGCTTGACCCAAACCCATTAATTTCGTGTCGTGTCGAAAATTGCCAGCCCTAAAACCAGTTACTAATATTTCAAAACAAAAAATACACAAGAATATATCATTCATCAATACGATTAGTATTTGACTCTCTCGCTCCTCCTATTTGCTTTGTGTTGCTGTTCTTTTGTCTTTGTAATTGCAGGCACAATAGAAATGGTGATTTAGGGGATTTAGGAACACCAGTGACAAATGGAACTTTGATGTTCAATGCCCCTCAATAAAATTTAATTAAATTTTACTGCGATATTAGTTTAACCCTTCAAAAAAATAAAAATAAACTCAAAGGATGATGAGAGAAGAAGATTACTGGAACTGAAAAGTTAAGAAATAATTTTGGTGTGCGCGGTGAAGAAATGATTTTCGTGCGTTAATAAGGTTTCTCCTCGACCGACTTTATTTATTTGATAAATATATGCTTGTGGCTATTTAATTTAATCAAATAAATTGATTGGCGCACATTTTAATTATTTTGGATGAATTAATAATTGAAGTGGCCCCATGTGATAAACGAGAACAACCATCTCCGAACATATGAGTAGTCCAGTCACTTTCTGCCAGATCATCACATTTCCTTTTATAATATCGTAGCCAAAGTAAATTGCGAAATTGGGACTAGAAGGAAAATAAATTGTAAAATTGGGACCAGAAAAAAAAAATTTAAATAAATTGATGTTCGTGGCGTTCACATAGACTTTTGTCCCAAAAATATGTAAACCAATAATAATTATTTCGTGTGAATTAATAATTGAAGCGGCCTCATGTGATAAACGAGACCAAACAACTCCGAACATCAACATATTCATGATGAGTACAAGTCCGGTCCCTCTCTGCCAGATCATCACATTTCCTTTTATAATATCATAGCCAAAATAAATTGCAAAATTGGGACCAGTAGGAAAATAAAAGTGTAAAATTGGGACCCCAAAAAAATAAAAATAAATAAATTACAAATTTGGGACCACTAGACAAAATATTGAGATGTCATACACTAAAAAAATGGATGAGACCATATATTTCTTTCATAAGGCTCGTGCATACACCACCACACAACCAAAATAATTTATAAAAAGATTTACCTAAACATAAAATAATTTATTTGAAAATTAATTTTAATTACATTATATTTTGCTGTAAATAAATAAAATAAAATATCAGCCATTAATGTAAATATACCTATATATGTGTAAATATTTGAACACACTATGTCCAGCCACACGGGAGCAAAATAGGAATTTTACATTATTTTTTAATTTATTAATTAATTTCCTAATTTCATTCTTTTAGTGAATGCATGATACACATACCCTTTCGAAATCCTAATTAATTTTCATACCAATTTGAAATTCAAAATTTAAAATTTTCGGTTATTAATTTAATCCTATGCCATCTATGGATCCCCAAAAAAATTTGAACAAATTAAACCCTAAACTCGTATTTCAAATTTGGAGCATTTTTTGTGCTTGGAAAAAAGATTGAGATAAAAAAAATAATTAATCCTAAGATTCTATACCAAAAATATCTATAGAAATTTAATTGTTTGTTTGAATTTTTTTTTCAAAAACAAAGTCAAACTATATATTCTACACCAATTACTCCTTCCGTCCCTAATTAAGTGTCCCCGACCGTCAAAATGCGTTTACCAAGGTAGTGGGTAAAATGACTTATATATTTTACCCCTAATTATTGCATGGAAAAATGAAAAAGTAAACTTTTTGGTATAAGACAAGGGGTAAATATGACAATTTGACATAACTTTTGCATAGAAATCTGAAATAGGACATTTATTCGGGGACAAAAATTTTGACGGTTCGGGACACTTATTTGGGGACGGAGGGAGTAATTAGGAACAAATTGCCGCCAATAATTTGGAGCCAAAATTGATAAGGGGCAAATTAGTAACACTAATTAATTGTTTAGACCTAAAATTAATCAATGTTGGAACCGGTCGGTTTTTTTCGTGGTTCAACGGCGTGTGTCCGGATAGAATTATATATATATATATAGGGCCGATTGATTCACATACAAAAAACAACGATAGCAAATAGTATATGAGGGAAAAACCAACTTGGAAGTCGACTAGACAAGAGATATATGCAAATTACAAAGGAAGTAATTAGTATCCGAACAATGACCAAAGCAGAATAACAACAGCAACTAACATGAATGATCCCATTCCATTAATTCCTGTCTTCTCTTCTCAGAGAGGCTGAAATTTATCCACGATAAAGGAGAAATTGTAGGCATTGAAGCCTCTGAAAACACCATCAATGTGATCGGTTTCAATGATTTTTCCGTCGGTGGAACTGTTGTCCTGCTGAGTGTAGGAGAAGGGAACTTCGCAGCTGGCCGTTGTTCCGATATAACTAAGGGTAGCCAAATGCCTGGCCGGCACATTAACTGTACCCGTACCCTTGGCAGATGTTGTAACGGTTTTGGTTTTGGTCCACTCCAGCGTCAAACTTGTCTCACCTTTCAACTCAATGCCTCCCTTAGCAATGAGGGGTACAGCAGCTGCTTCGAATGTGATCGTCACCCCTGCCGTTAAAGAGAAGCTACGGCTGATAGTTTGAGATACGGTGTCTTGATAACTAACCTCGACAGCAACAGTAGTCGGCGCGTTTGAGTGGTTAAAAGCTGTGGTGGTCCCCGCCAAGTAAGGCTTCTCGTTGAATATTCTGGCATTCTCCACCCAGAATCTGACGTTATAAATCTTTCTTCCGTGCACGAGTTCTTGCACGACCAGCCTCGTTTCATTGGTCCTAGACGGAGATGCGGCATTCAGACAACTTATCTTCCCTTCAGTAGTGAGACGTTGGCAGAAATAGCTGTTGCGTGCATTTCTGAGCGCGATGGTGGTGCTGTCAATTTTGACCGGCCAGAAGAGAGTGTGTTTGTCGTTGGCCGTAGTATCAGTGGAGTCGGCCCATATCCAATTGGGTTCGAGCCTCCAGAACCTGTCGAAATGCTTCGACTTTATTCGGACATTCCCGTCGTTCATGAGATGGACCTCGTGCTCGCACTCCGTGGCGTTGGGATCGTCGAATGAGAACTGCAGGTAATTGTAGCCCTCCACCACGACTCCTGCCAGGAATTTGCCGATGTATCCTTTGAAAGCTACACGCTTAGGCAGTTTAACAAATGTATCCCAATTAACATAACTTAGATAACCTTGCGTGGGACTGGGATTTGAATTCACGTAAAATCTTATGCTCGCATTATCTAATAACAGACGCCCTCCGCTCTGAACGTGGTTCAAGTAGAACCTCCGGCCATTGCCGCCGGCAACCATAACCGCCTCGAACAACGTACATGATGGTTTGGTGGTGTCTTCTTCGCGCTTGTTGGATTCAGCGACGATGAATCTTCCCTTCTGCGCCCAGTATCTGTTAGAATTACAGAATCTGAGGTGAACATACCTGTCGTCACTGGCTCGTTCCGCCTCAATCTTCACGAGCATGCTGAACGCGCTTTCTTCTCCCATAAGTACGAAACCGGCGTCGTTGGAGTATGCATAGCCTTTACCGTAATAAAAAATTGACTTTATCACGATAAACCTTGGAAGCTTCTCTGCCTCCGGACCACCAGTTGCCATGTTTCTCCCAACCTGAGTTTGTTGTGTCGAAAGCACATTAATTAGTTTACATGGAATATTATTGTAAAAGTATTTATTATATACTATGCGTTACACGTACAACTATTTAATATGATTGATTTATTATATACTCCGGCCTTTGCACTGTTAATTAACTTGCTTAGTATCCGTCTCAAGTCCCCAATCCAAATCAACATTGAAATGGATACTGCATGACTATCATGAGAATACGCACGAATTTAACAGGAATATTCAACAATATTAATCGATTGTTCCTACGATTATTAGATGAACACTTGAATAAATAAATAAAAAAAAAACGCGAAGGATGAAGACTGAGGAGAAAATTAAAGAAGGTTACCTGAACTGAAAATTTAAGAAATGATTTTCGCGTGAGCTTAAGAAATTAATTATTTTCGCGTGCTCAGAAGGTTTCTCCTTGACTTTATTTATAGATAAATATCAGTATATGCTTATGGCTATTTGATTTAACCAAATAGCCTTTAAAAAAAAAAATGGAGTAAATTTATTCGCGCACATGGAAGTCATTTGTCCCAAACAAAGTAAGACACTTCAATTATTTTGGGTGAATTAATAATTTAAGCGGCCTCATGTGATGGAAAAGAACAACCAACTGAGAACATCAACATTTTCATGATGAGTTGTCCGCCTGTCCCTCTCTGCCACATCATCACATTTCCTTTTATAAAATCGTGGCCAAAATAAATTGCAAAATATTATTTTGCACATCACCTGTTACCGGTAATAATCTAAAAGTAAACAATAATATAATTCACCACACTGATTAGAATTTGACCCTATTATTTTGTGATATATATTACCAAATAAATAGTGCACATAGTAAATGTGTCCACTTTGGATAAGAGGGCATTCCCTAACTATTACCACATTATTTTTTTTTAACTATATAATAAATAGGTGTGAGGATCATCTCGAATAACAACAATATACAGCTTGCATGTGGACCGAATCATAAATTATTATAAATAATAATGATAAAAACAAAGGCATTTTGTCCATGTATTGGGATTGGGACCACAAACAAAATATTGATCCGTCATACTCAAACAAAATTGGAACCAAAAGAAAATTGCAAAATATTGCTTCAAGGGCGCATCTGGTAGTGTACGAGCCCGTCTTTATTATTCTATTTCTAACATTATACTGTCTTGTATGTTATTTATATATATGTACATAAACCGAGCCGGAAATTTCGCATGAAATCATAGCCGGATATTACTTCTGAAAAGTCACTGGAAATTAGCTTCGACCGGAAATTGTTTTTGGAACTCCACCGAAAAAAGTCACCGAAATTCATGCTATCCCGCCGCCGAAAATTCTGTAGAGAAGAATGTTGGAAGTGAGAGGTGAGAGAAAGAGATGAGGGATTAGCACATGAGGGTATAAAGTGGAAAAAAAAGCTAAAGAAGATGGGAAAAGGGCAACAAAGTAAAATTACAAGAAAAAAAAAATCCTAAAAAAGGGGTTAGTTTTCATCTTTTTTTTACTTATGAGTGGTTAGAATTGATTTTTGTTTTTCCAAAATGGTTTTGTGTATATTATCTCATTTGAAAATTCAAATGTATAATACATTTTATGCATAGAATATATATCCTTTCCACGTTTTCCGAATATCCGAAATTCTCAAAGGATTGCCACTATCTTCAACCAATATGGAATATTTTAACATTAATTAAATTTGTTGTGGGGCCAATGAAAGTATTATTTTTATGAGAACAAAATATTAAAGGCTTGTGAACACTCTTTATTACCATCAATATGTGTTCTTTCCAATTTCCTTATCATATGTATCAATATTCAGTTCTTGTACAATATATGTGTGTAGTTTGTTTCTAGCTTGTATTAAAAACGTTGACACTTAACACGATGAAGAGAAAATATGATGCTATTATGTTAATAAACTTCGATATTTTTTGAAATGAATGTCATGTAAATAATTGCACTCTGCATAATCATAAGTCATTGCATTTAAATTGGATAAGTTGCTAGCTTAACATCTATTAAGGACGTACGGATTTCATTCCACTTTGCTAACAGAATGAGCTATCTTTCCTTGTATTAAAAAAAAAAAATTATTCACAAATTCTTGTTTATTTTTTCTTAATATATATATACACACACTTTGGAACCTTCGCTTTTCACTTGGACAATAAATTATAAAAATATAAATTATGTTCACAAAATCAAACTAAAACCTACACCAATATTATAAACTAAAGTTAAATAGAAGTAGACGAGTTTGAGCTAGGAAAAAGAGCATCATATCCTAAAAAATTTAATATACAAATTATTAAATATTAGTCGTAAAAGACTGCATAGTCCACTCACCAAATTTAATATACAAATTATACGCGCCGCAACGCGTAGTTTTTTTTTTTTTTAAATATGGGTGCCACATAAATTTGTGCTATTTCAAAAATAAAAATACAGAAGTGTAGTAAAGTAAGTTAATTGAAGTTGTAACATATGACAATTGATATACGTTTACTTTTGGAAACAAACAATTAAAAGAGTAGAAACTCTTTTTCATTAACTAATATAACAAAAAAAAAAAAAAACGATACATAATATATGAGCTTAGACTAGACTATGAGATGCAAACAACATTATATTGCACCTAAACATGATTTCCAGCAAATTGAAAGCAAACTTGACATTGATTCTTCTCTTGTCTCCATTTCTCAGAGAGGCTTGATTTCTTCCACAACAAAGGAGAAGTTGTATGAATTGACACCTCTGTAAACACCATCAATGTGATCGGATTCAATGCTTCTTCCGTCGGTGGAACTCCTGTCCCGCTGGGTGTAGGAGAAGGGAATATCGCAGGTGCCCGTTGTTCCGACATAACTAACGGAAGCCATACTCTTTGGCGGCACCCGAACTGAACCCGTAGCCTTAACTTCGTTTACTTCGTGTCTGGCGACGTTCCAACCCTCCATCCACCTAGTGTCCTGATAATCCAGCTCCTTAAAGGTTCCCATGTCAATTAATGGCATACCACCTATGAATATAAAGGTCACGACCCCCGCCGTTAAAGATAAGCTACGGCTTACAGAATAAGCTCTGGTGTCAGCATATTTAACCTCGACGGCGATACCAGCCTCCGTCTCTCCCAAGTTATAAGCGGAGGTGGTCCCCGCCACGAAACGCCTCTCGTTGAATACTCTGGCATCCTCCACCCGATACTCCACATTCTCAATATATCTATCACTCACAAGTTCCTGCACAACCATCTTTGCTTCAGCGGAAACAGTGGGACCGGCCGCATTCAGACATAAGCGTGTCGTCTGCCCTTGAACGGGGAGAGCTCTGCAGAATCGGCTGTTGCCTGCATTTCTAAGCGCAATGGTGGTGTCGTCAATTTTGATAGGCCAGAACAGAGTGTCTCTGTCGCTGGCCGTAGTATCAGTGGAATTGGCCCTTATCCAATTGGGATCGCGATCGCGCCTCCAGAACCTGTCGAGATGTCTGGACTTTATTCGGACATGTCCGTCGGGCGTGAGATGGACCTCGTGACCTAATACCTCGGCGTTCGGATCATCGAACGAGAACTGCAGGTATCCGTTGCCGTCCACGGTGACTCCTCCGAGATAGCGGCCGTTATATCCTTTGAACACTACGTGCTTAGGCAATATAACTAATGTATCCCAGTTAACAAAACTTAGATAACCTTGGTTAGCTTCGGGATTTTCATTTATGTAAAAAATCATGGACGAAGGATCTAACAGCAGACGGCCGCCGCCGCTCTGAACGTGGTTCAAGTAGAAAAGCCCAGTACCGGCAACATTAACCGCCTCGAACAACGTACATGATGATTTGGTGGTGTCTTCTTCGGGCTTGCTGGAATCAGCGACAATGAACCTGCCCTTCCGCGCCCAGTATCTGTTAGAATTGCAGAATCTGAGGTGAACATACCTGTCGTTACATGTTGCTCGTTCCACTTCAATCTTCACGAGCGTGCTGAACACGCTCTCTTCTCCCAGAATTACAGAACCAGCATCATTGTAATGTGCGTATCCCTGATCACTGTAATAATTTGACTTTATCACGATGAACCTTGGAAGCTTGGATGCAGCCGGAAGACTAGTGCTAGTTACCATGTTTCTTCCAACCTGCGCGCGTTTGTTTCGTCAAAATCAACAATTTATTAATTAATTCACAAGTAAACTTTTTTTTTTCTTTTGAGGGAAACAAGTAAACTTGCTTAATTAGTATCACGTCTCAAGTCCCCAATCCAAATTAACAATATTGAAACGGATACTGCACCAACAGAAATATTCGACAAACTAATTAATCGTAATTAAAAACTAAGAGATACAGTATTAATTAAATTTTACTACGATATTAGTTTAACCCTTCAAAAAAATAAAAATAAACTCAAAGGATGATGAGAGAAGAAGATTACCGGAACTGAAAAGTTAAGAAATAATTTTGGTGTGCGGCGAAGAAATGATTTTCGTGCGTTCAGAAGGTTTCTCCTCGATCGACTTCATTTATTGATAAATATATGCTTGTGGCTATGTAATTTAATCAAATAAATTGATTCGCGCACATGGTAGTCTTGTGTCCCAGACAAAGTAAGCCAATTTAATATTTTTTGGATGAATTAATAATTGAAGTGGCCTCATGTGATAAACGAGAACAACGAACTCCGAACATCAATATTTTCATGATGAGTAGTCCAATCCCTCTCTGCCAGATCATCACATTTCATACTATAATATTGTAGCCAAAATAAATTGCAAAATTGGGACCAGAAGGAAAATAAATTGTAAAATTGGGACCAGAAAAAATATAAATTGCAAATAATTGATATTCGTGGCGTGCACATGGACTTTTGTCCCAAAAATATGTAAGCCATTATTTATTTTTTTGGATGAATTAATAATTGAAGTGGCCTCATGTGATAAACGAGAACAACCAACTCCGGAAATATCAACATATTCATGATGAGTACTAGTCCAGTCCCTCTCTGCCAGATCATCACATTTCCTTTTATAATATCATAGCCAAAATAAATTACAAAATTGGGACCAGAAAAAAATAGCTAAAATTGGGACCAATAGATCAAAATATTGATCTGTCATACACTTCAAATAATAGGACGAGACCAGTATATCTCTTTCATAAGGCTCGTGCATACATTACCACCACACACTACATTTACAAAATAATTTGTATCTAAATACCCAGAATTTGTCTCAGTAGAACTCATTTGTGACAACTTTCTCATCCTTTAACAGATCATTTCAGATAGCAAAACCTCAATTCTCTCTCTATTAAATTGCCGTCGACCAATTGCTTGAAGAAATGCCTTAATGAATCAGATCTGTTAGGCCATTGATTTACATTCGCTTTTTATATTATTATGCTTCAGGTACCTGTTGATGGGCGAATTATGAGGGTGGATTATATTTGCAGCCCCTATACATGGAATTCTTTTCCACCGGTTACAATCAATTTATTCACAACTAGTAACTAATATTTCAAAACAAAAAAATAAACAAGAATATATAATTCATCACTACCATTAGTTTATTTGACTCTATTTGCTTCTCGCTCCTCCTATTTGCTTTGTGTTGTTGTTCTTTTGTCTTTGTGATTGCAGGCACAATTGAAAAATGGAACTTTGATGTTCAATGCCCGATTGCAACAGCAGATTGAAGACGGCGAGATCGATTCCCAACAGTGTCCATATTGAATAAGAGGGCATTCCCTAGTTATTACATTTTTAATCACATTAATTTTTTTCAACCATTGAATCATATAATAATATCCGTGAGGATCATCTCGAATAAAAAAGATATACAACTTGCATGTGGACCGGATCATAAATTATTATAATAATGATAAAAACAAAGGCATTGTCCATGTGTTAATTAGTCACACTTAAACATGATGATTCTTCTCCATTATGTTATTCCATGTGTCAATATTTGTTTGTGGTCCCCATTAATCTTTTTATTTATGAGTAATTAGAATTAATTTTTGCTTTTTTAAACAAATTAGTTTTATATATTATCTCATTTTGAAATTCTAATGTATAAGTGCAATCCCAGCCGAATTCTCAAAATTTTGCTGTTAAATTTGCTTTTAAAGTTTCTCATATACTATTTATATCCCATATTTTACAAATGCATACAACAATTTTTCTATTTTCTATTAATTGTCTTATAAAAATTGTAGGCCCAACATCCAAAATTCTCAAAGGGTGATAGCCCATCTTCCATACAACAAAGGAACGCTCGCAATATTATGTGCTGTCGAGCCACCTGTGTATTTTCTCCGCCGCCGCGCGCGTCTACCTATAATCCGCTGCGATATGGCATGTGGTTCGACGGAGCAACCAGGAGTATTAATGGGGAGGAAGAGGGGACTGCGATGGTGATGTAGACAAGGATCGGATCGCCGCTAATAAAGAAGACGAAAAGTGATGTCGAGGAGCGAGAGAGAAAAGCGCTTTTTATGGATGCACTCAATAAAGACCAAAACACGCGTTTGTATTTAGGCTACAACAATGTATTTTGAATCCTGCCAATTTTTTATTTTTTATTTTTTTTTGTTTTTAAAATATGGGTGCCACATAAATTTGTGCGGTTTCAAAAAATAAAAATACTAAAGTGTAGTAAAGTAAGTAATTGAAGTTGTAACAATTGATCTATATATGACAACTGATATACATCGACTTTTGGAAACAAACAATTAAAAGAGTCGCTTTTTTTCATTAATTCAAATGACGATACATAATATACTCCACCAAGTCGGAAGAAGCTAGTTGATGAATAAAACCTTCGATCGCTTAAACTAGACTAGAGATGCAAACAACAGATTAATTAACGAGCAAAGCGGAGTAAGGACTAATCAATAGCAACAAACATGATGATTCTTCTCCTCTCTTCTCTACTCTTCTGAGAGAGAGGCAAGTTGCTTACACAACATTAATGGTGAAGTTGTAAGCATTGGTGCCTCTGAAAACACCATCATTGTGCTCGGTCTCAATGATTGCTCCGTCTGTGGACCTCCTGTCCTGCTGCGTGTAGGAGAAGGGAACATCGCACGTGCCCATTGTTGCCACACATCTAACGTTCACCGTACCCCCCGGCGGCACACGAACTGAATCCGTAGAGTAAACATATATTCTACTGGTTGTGGTGTCGTTCCACTCCAGCGTCGTATTTATGTCAGAATTCGCCTCAATTTTTCCCTTTTCAATAAAGGGCAGACTACATTCGATGCTGGTCTTCACCCCCGCCGTTAAAGATACGCTACGGCTGAAAGAATAAGATTTCTCGTATGAATATCCAACTTCCACAGGAATACCAGCCTCCGTGTGGCCGTAGTTTCTCGCGGCGGCGGTCCCCACATCGATAGGCCTCTCGTCGAATATTCTGGCATCCTCCATCCGATATCTCACGTTGTAAATCTTTCTTTCGAGCACGAGCTCTTCCACTCTAAGTCTCGATTCATTAGTGATGGTGGAACCATCCGCATTCAGACAATCCGTCTTCCCTTGAGCGGTGAGAGCTCTGCAGTATCTGTCGTTGCCTGCATTTCTAAGCGCAATGGTGGTGTCGTCAATCTTCTGAGGCCAGAACAGAGCGTCGGTTTCGGTTTCGGTGTCCCTACTTGCAGCGGAATCGGCCCATATCCAATTAGGAATGCGCCTCCACTTCCTGTAAGAAAATTTCGACCTTATTCGGACATGCCCGTCGGGCATGAGATGGACCTCGTGCCCGGCTTCCTCGGCATTGGGATCGGCGAATGAGAACTGCAGGTATCGGAAGCCGTCCAAGCTCACTTCTCCGAGGTATCTGCCATTGTAGCCTCTGAACGCTACGTGCTTAGGCAGTTTAATTAATGTCTCCCAATTCACAAATCTCAGATAACCTTGGTTATCTTTGGGATGTGAATTTATGTAAAAAAACAAGGTAATAGGATCGAACAACAGACGCCCCCCGCTCTGAACGTGGGTCAAGCAGAAAGACCCATCCTCTTCGCCTACTACCTTAACCACCTCGAACAACGTACACGAAGACTTTGTAGTGTCTTCTTCAGGCTGGTCGGATTCCGCGACGACGTACCTGCCGTTTGATTGGCGCGCCCAATATTTATTGGAATGACAAAATCTTAGGCTAACATACCGCCATCCGCCCATTATTGTATCTCGTTCGACTTCAATCTTCACCAACGGGCTGAACACGCTGTCTTCTCCGAGAAGTACCAGACCATCCTCATTGTAGTGTGCGTAGCCGTTAACACTACTTTTATTATCTGATTTTAGCACGATGAACCTTGAAAGCATGTCTGCAGACCTCACACCAGTTTCCATGTTTCTTTCCAACCTGCGTTTGTTTCGTCAAAATCAACAATTAATTAATTCATTTCCATGTGAGCTTGTTTAGTACCTCGTCTCAACAGATCCCCAATCCTTCGCACGGGCAGAAATATTAATTATTCCTATGATTATTAGCTTAATACTTTAAAAAAAAAAAAAAAAGAGGATGAGGAGAGAAGATTACCGAAACTGAAAAGAAGAAATGATTTAATTTCGTGTGCGGTGAAGAAATTATTGAGTGACTCAGAAGGTTTCTCCTCGACTCTATTTATAGATAAATTTATGCTTATGCTATTCAATTTAACCAAATAATTAAATTGATTCGCGCACATGGTCTTTTTGTCCCAAATAATGTAAGACACTATTTTTTTTGGATGAATTAATAATTGAAGCAGCCTTGCTCATGTGATAAACGAGAACAACCAACTCTGAACATCAACAATTTCATGATGAGTAGTCCGTCAGTCCCTCTCTGCCAGATCATCACATTTCCTTTTATAAAATCATGGCCAAAATAAATTGCAAAATTGGGACCAGAAGGAAACTAAATTGTAAAATTGGGACCAGAAAAAAAAAATTTGTGCAAATTTGGGACCACTAGCCAAAATATTGATCTGTCATATACTGAAAAATAAAATAAAACGACAGTGGGGAGTCAGGATTTTATATTTGGAGGTGCAATAAATTAATAATAAGATAATCGTAAAATGTATGGAGTATATGAGGATTAGAATTAGGAATAACTAATGTGATGGGGTATGGATGAAATAATCATTCCCAATATATATATATATAAGAAAGGAATGGTGATTTCCAATCATAAGACATACCAAGCAAAGGAATAGTAATTCCTAATGAAATAATCTGATTATCATACCAATCACCTTTTTAAAGATTAATCTTACCCACCAACTAAAATATAAATTATTTCTAAAATAAATTTCCAGACATAATAATAGCTTGATGTGTAGGATTATAGTAAGCATCTTTAATTATTATGTATATTTTTTAGTTATATATATATATACATTTTAATATTAACTTAATTCTTTCTTTTCTATTCTTATTATTATTAACTTATGGGAATTTGTGAGCCAGACAAATTTTTGTTAATTAATTAGTAAATACACAAATTATTTTTAATTATTCAAGTATTTCCAGCCGCCGCCCCCCCCCCCCCCGAGTTTAATTATTCCTTAATACTAGTAAGTGGCCCGTCGAGACTCGACGAGAAATAACTTTATGTTTTAATTTACGTGTATACATTTTAAAAATAATTTTATATTTTATTTAAAAGTTGTGATATTGTTCGCGTTAATTATTAATCAAACTTAGAAAATTAATTGTATTTCACGTATCTAAATTTATTATTAGGAATGACAATGGATCGGATATACTCATTCATTATGTATTTTCTAAATCTAAATTTATTTAGAATTTTTTCTACATGTTCGTCCTAATCTCGGTTAAAATAGCGACTTTACTGTACATACGCATCTCAAATTCGTTGAGTAATACTCGATAAAAATATGAACACTCCAAGTAAAATTAATTAAAATTAGTAAAAATCCTTCTTTCTATGTTATTTGAACCGTCTCGTGGGTTTATGCTAAATTACTCGTTAAAAATCTAAACAAAGTTAATATTAATTAAAATTTGTAAAAAATCTTCTTTTTAAGTATATTTGAACCGTCTCGTTGGTTCATGCTAAATCGATATCTCTAATCTTTGCCAAAATACGGAAAAAATGTTTCATAGGGATTTTCATTTATAAATTTTCTTTAGATTATTATATATGAATTAAGAATGTATTAAATAATGATTTATAAGAATGCATTTCAAAATTATTATTATTTTAATATGAATAATAAAAGAAATTAATTAAATAGAGGAAAAGATAAATATGAGATGTGATTAATAGATAAATATGTGATATTTCAAGAATATGAAATTAATAAAATTTTAATTAATAAAAATATAGAATATATATGAATTAAAATTAGACAAATTATCAGAATAAAGGAAAATCGAAACAGATCACCGTGGATGGGGCAACTTTATTTTCCTTCTTTCTATGTTATTTGAACCGTCTCGTTGATTTATGTTAAATTACTCGATAAAAATCTAAACAAAGTTAATATTAATTAAAATTAGTAAAAATCCTTCTTTTTAAGTATATTTGAACCGTCTCGTTAGTTTATGTTAAATCGATATCTCTAATCTTTGCCAAAATGCGGAACAAATTATATTTACATCTTCAAGTTTATCTTTTCTTTAGCTACTATATATTTTCTAGAAAGTACTAATCGAAGTTTTTAGGAAAATATAAATGAAAAATGAAAATGATTCTATATAGACATATATATATATATTTATTTAGTCTTCATAGGAATTTTCATTTACGATTTTTTTGTAGATTATTATATATGAATTAAGATTGTATAAAATAAGGATTTATAAGAATGCATTCCGAAATTGTTATTATTTTAATATGTATAATAGAAGAAATTAATTAAATAGAGAGAAAGATAAATATGAGATGTGATTAATAGATAAACATGTGATATTTCAAGAATATGAATTTAATAAAATTTTAATTAATAAAAATAAAAATTAGAATATATATGAATTAAAATTAGACAAATTACCAGAATAAAGGAAAATCTGAACGGAGCACCGTGGAGGGGCAGTTTTATTTTTGTATTAGTAATAGACTAGTAAGTAGCCTGTCGAAATTCGACGGGAAATAACTTTATGTTGTAATTTATATGTATACATTTTAAAAATAATTATCTTATTTAGAAATTGTGATATTGTTTGCGTTAATTATTAATTAAACTTAACAAATTAATTTTATTTCACGTATCTAAATTTATAATTAGGAATGCCAATGAATATTCATTTATTATGTATTTTTTAAATCTAAATTTGTTTAGAATTTTTCTACATGTTCGTCCTAATCTCGGTTAAAATAATGAATTTACTGTACATACTCGTCTCAAATCCGTTGAGTAATACTCGATAAAAATATGAACACTCCAAGTAATATTAATTAAAATTAGTAAAAATCCTTCTTTCAATGTTATTTGAACCGGCTCGTTGGTTTATTCTAAATTACTCGATAAAAATATAAACAAAGTTAATATTAATTAAAATTAGTAAATATCCTTCCTTTTTAAGTATATTTGAACCGTCTCGTTGGTTCATGTTAAATCGATATCTCTAATCTTTGCCAAAATGCTGAAAAAAATATGCTTACATCTTCAAAGTAATATTAATTAAAATTAGTAAAACTCCTTCTTTATATTTGAACCGTCTTGTTGGTTTATGCTAAATTATTCGATAAAAATCTAAACAAAGTTAATATTAATTAAAATTAGTAGAAATTCTTCTTTTTAAGTGTATTTGAACCGTCTCATTTGTTCATGCTAATTAAATCGATATCTATAATCTTTGCCAATTTTATAATATTAAATATCATTATTTCTATGTTATTTGAACCGTCTCATTGGTTTATTATAAATTATTCGATAAAAATATAAATAAAATTAATATTAATTAAAATTAGTAAAAATCCTTCTTTTTTAAGTATATTTGAACCGTTTCAGTGGTTCATGTTAAATCGATATCTCTAATTTTTGCCAAAATACGGAAAAAATATGTTTACATCTTCAAAGTAATATTAATTAAAATTAGTAAAAATCCTTCTTTCTATGTCATTTGAACCGTCTCGTTGGTTTATGCTAAATTATTCAATAAAAATCTAAACAAAGTTAATATTAATTAAAATTTGTAGAAATTCTTCTTTTTAAGTATATTTGAACCGTCTCGTTGGTTCATGCTAATTAAATCGATATCTCTAATTTTTGCCAATTTTATAATATTAAATATATATATATATAGATTATTATATATGAATTAAGAATGTATAAAATAAGGATTTATAAGAATGTATTCCGAAATTGTTATTATTTAAATATGTGTAATAGAAGAAATTAATTAAATAGAGGGAAAGATAAATATGAGATGTAATTAATAGATAAACATGTGATATTTCAAGAATATGAAATTAATAAAAATTAGAATATATATAATATATGAATTAAAATTAGACAAAATTACCAGAATAAAGGAAAATCTGAACGGAGCACCGTGGAGGAGGCAACTTTATTTTCGTATTAGTAATAGATAAGTTTAATATAATTAAGCGAGGGATTTGCCTACTTGTTATGAAATATTAATGTAGTTTCCTATATTATTATGCTGAAAATAAAATTTTGTCTTTTACCATTTTGTATTTTAATTCTTTCCTTATGTTCCTTTGTGGACTTTAAACAAATCTGCACTAGCAGATTGACCCGTTTAGTTAGGATGGATTATTTGAAAGTTTGATTTTAAATAATCATAAATTATATAATAAATTTACTATAAATTTGAATGTATATTTAGTTTATGTTGAACTTCAAATAATAATTTTTAATATGTAGTGTACTGTAAACATAGAAATTCTATTGTTTTTTTTTTTTTTTTGAGAATAATAGAAATTATATTGTTGATAAAACTATTTCCGATCAAATTACGAGTTGGAAACTTTTCAACGAGAATAATAACACACACACACACAATTAAAGGAGTAATATATGAGGGAAATTTAATTCTTTTTAAATTAAATTTCCAGTCATAACAGATGTGAGTAATTTTGTTTATAATTTAATTAATACTGATCAAATCCTGAATTGCAACGCGACATGACATGAGGGCCGCACGCAATCAATCTAATAAGGCAAATTCCAAAACTTATCAATAAAAACAGTAGGCCACACATTCTCCATATCTATAGCCAACTCAGGAATTTTTCATCATAAAGACAAAATGTCATCACGTTGTAGTATCTTTTTCCTGTTTTTGATAAGATCTTCAAAATACAATATATGCATGTAAAAATAAAGTATAGGCTGGGCTAAATTGCATAAAATACTTTTATGTTCTCTAAAATTTGTACAAAACACTATTATGTTCTATAAATTACATAAAACACCCTTATGTTTTAATAAACCCTGCACAGAAAATCCATTCCGTCAAAAATAACTTATGTGACTCTCACTCGCATTCTCATCACCTTTAATTAATCATTAAATTTTCTCTTTTCACGATTAGTGTTTTTTTCACCTCAAGAATCTTGTAAAGGCCTGATTTGTGTTAGAGCTTTTATAGCAATTCTTGACGTGAAAATTTATCAAAAAAAAAAAAAAATCTTGAGTTGAAAAAATCCTAATTAATCGTGAAAGGAGGGAGACGTTAATGACTAATTCGTATGATAGTCGAACGACATTAATAACTAATTAAAGGTGAGATTGCGATGATAATCACTTAAGTTATTTTTGACTGAATGAATTTTCTGTGCAAGGTTTATTAATACATAAGGATGTTTTATGCAATTTACATAACATAAGGGTGTTTTGTGCAATTTTAGAAAATATGGATGTAATATGCAATTTACTCTTATATACTGTTAAACTAGTAAGTAGCCCGTCGAAATTCGACGGGAAATAACTTTATGTTTTAATTTATATGTATACATTTTAAAAATAATTTTATATTTTATTTAGAAGTTGTGATATTGTTCGCGTTAATTATTAATCAAAAACTTAACAAATTAATTTTATTTTACTTATCTAAATTTATAATTAGGAATGACAATGAATTGAGTATACTCATTTATTATGTATTTTCTAAATCTAAATTTGTTTAGAATTTTTCTACATGTTCGTCCTAATTTCGGTTAAAATAGTGACTTTACTGTACATACTCGTCTCAAATCCGTTGAGTAATACTCGATAAAAATATGAACACTCCAAATAATATTAATTAAAATTAGTAAAAATCATTCTTTCTATGTTATGTGAACCGTCTCGTTGGTTTATTCTAAATTACTCGATAAAAATATAAAAAAAGTTAATATTAATTAAAATTAGTAAAAATCCTTTCTTTTTAAGTATATTTGAACCGTCTCGTTGGTTCATGTTAAATTGATATATCTAATCTTTGTCAAAATGCGAAAAAAAATATGTTTACATCTTCAAAATAATATTAATTAAAATTAGTAAAAATCATTCTTTCTATGTTATTTGAACCGTCTCGTTGGTTTATGCTAAATTATTCAATAAAAATTTAAACAAAGTTATATTAATTAAAATTAGTAGAAATTCTTCTTTTTAAGTATATTTGAACCGTCTCGTTGGTTCATGCTAATTAAATCGATATCTCTAATCTTTGCCAATTTTATAATATTAAATATATATATATATATATATATATATATATATATATATATATATAGCTCGGATCAAATAAGAACACTTTCTTAGGTGAGAAATAAGAACAAATCTCTAATTTATGCATTTAAATGCTAATGCATTAAGTTATTGTAGTTTATGCATTAAAATATTTATGCATTTAGTTTCTGCATTTTATGCATGTGTTTTACCAGATCCGCTATATATATATATATATATATGTATGAATTAAGAATGTATAAAATAAGGATTTATAAAAATGTATTCCGAAATTGTTATTATTTTAATATGTGTAATAGAATAAATTAATTAAATAGAGGGAAAGATAAATATGAGATGTGATTAATAGATAAACATGCGATATTTCAAGAATATATAAAATTAATAAAAATTAGAATATATATGGATTAAAATTAGACAAATTACCAGAATAAAGGAAAATCTGAACGGAGCACCGTGGATGGGGCAACTTTATTTTCGTGTTAGTAATAGATTAGAGGGGGTGCACCAATGGACCATTTACCTAAAGAAGTTGACTATAAACATAGAAATTCTATTGTTGATAAAACTATTTCCGAACAAATTAAGAGTTAGAAACTTTTCACCGAGAATAATATAATAGTGACACACAATTAAAGGAGTAGCTTTTTTTCATTAATTTTTTAGAGAAAAACAACGATACTTGAAACATTATTATGAGGGGACGGTGTCGTTCCACTCCAGTGTCGTATTTATCTGATAACACCGAAATGGATGCGCTAGAAATTAAGGGCACGCCAGCTTCGATGGTGGTGGTGACCCCCGCCGACAAAGACAAGCTACGGCTGAAAGAACGAGATTGGGAGTCCTCATATCCAACCTCCACAGCAATACCGGCTTCCGTGTCTCCGTAGTTAAAAGCTTGGGTGGTCCCCGCCACGAAAGGCGTCTCGTTGAATATTCTAGAATCCCATAATGCTTTCTAGTTTCTACATAAGGGATGGTTTCTATTTGATTCATCCCCTATATATATATATATATATATATATATATATATATATATATATATATATATATTATCAAATAAATCACTATACCACCAAATAGACACCACCATACAAAGTGTGTTCACTACACTATCAATTGTAGGAATATACTTCACCACCATACAAAGTGTGTTCACTACACTATCAATTGTAGGAATATACTTCACCGCATACATGCAGGATTAAACCAAAACCTCTCAGTAAGAGAGAGTTGTAAATATATTAAAATATTAAAATAAAAGGGCCGAGCCGAATACCCTAACTAAAAGGGTTGGGCCGAGCCAATTGGGTTTCCTGGAAATATATTTTCACTACTAGAAAAATAGGAATACATGACACTGTATAGATGACGCTTTATTTTAAATACCGTCATTTATGTCCGTCTTTTAATTTTATATGACGGTTCTAGAAATAATTGTCATCTATGTGCGTGCCTCAAAAGATATTGATGACAATACATACTAAACCGTCATGTATAGATATATACGTAGATGACAGTTTTACATGAACCGTAATATATATGCATAACTTTTTAAAATTATTAAATAAATAAAAAAAAAGTAAAATAAAATAATTCCCACTTAAAAAACCTGCACACTCTAGTTCCTATCAGTATCGACCCACCCTTCTTCCTCTCTCTCTCTTCTCTCTCAAATCCAACGACAACACCATCTCTTTTCCTCTCTTGTCCTTCTTTTCCGGTGGGAAATCGACCGCCGGCGGCCACCATTATCCTCGTCACCTCACGTCTCTCTCTTTCTCTTCTCTTGTCTTCAACGCATCGAAGAATCCCCAAATCGAAATTCTCTAATTTCTTTCCCTTATTCCTTACAAGTCCAGCAACGTAACGTCGATCTCCACCACCACGCCGGCGCGCCGTCCCGAGGCCACTACAGGGCCGCTGTTACGGCTAATCTCACTTCCTTCCAACTCGTCCCTCCGGCTCAGACATCAGCACCACTAGCGGTGGTTTCCGCCACCACCGTCGCCAACCGCTAGCGACGTTGCCCTCGGCCTCGCACCACGACCGCGCCGCTGCCGTTCACTCTGAAACGTAAATCTATGTCTCTCCTCTTTCTCCTTTTTATTTTCGATCTCACAGGACTCTCTAATCCTCTTCTCTTCCTTTTTTCAGATCTGGCGTGGCAACTTCTAATCTCCACTGCTAGCGCTAAGGTGCAGCGCCTCCCTAAACCCTAGCGCTGCTACCACTCCCTCGTCTCAACTCGGCGGTACACACAACACCACATCTCTGCTCCTCTTCGGTCAATATGGACAGCCCCTCTCACTCACTCACAGGTTTGGTGGACTTAGTTAAAAAGAAATAGGGTATAAGTTCTTACAAATTTTCTATTCATAAGGGTAAACAGATGATGAATTAGGCATAGATATGGGTTGGTTGCGATGCTTCTGTTGATTAAGCTTAGTGATTTTGCTGTTCTGGTTTGCAGAATTGATTATGTTTCAATTTTCAATTTGATTATGCTTCTGTAGGAGGTACTTTCTATTTCAATTTCAGTAAGTGTAAATTTAAAACCGAATATGCTTACTAATTGGTTATTTTCTATGCCTAAAAGTTATATGGACAGTCCCTGCCTAAACTTAAACCAGTTACTAAGGTAAATTACTTATAGTCTAATGTTTTCATTTGATGCCTTATATAGTTGGGAAAACTTGAGTTCAGTCAGAAAATCTAATTTGCACATTTCAGGTTACGAAAGGTGGGTATCTGGAAGTTGGTGTGCAAACTTATGGAGGTGGGCTGTGGCACACATGGTTCGATCGTAATTTGACTATTGCGGGAAGAGTAATAGTTAGAGAGCAGAAAGATGGGTCTGAGTCCTACTCACACCGGCTGGTCAGGATTGAGGAGCCAATTATGTGTATTCCAACTCTGGCAATACACTTGGACAAGTGATTTTGTTCGATATCTTGCATCACTTATAAGATCTCTGTTACTGTTTCATTGGATTTTTATTTTTCGCTAATGAGTTATGATGTTGCATTTCTTTGATAGGGACGTGAATGATGGGTTCATGGTTAACAAACAAACTCACCTTGCTCCTGTGTTGGCTACATCAGTTAAGGTAATCTAGAAAATATCTGCATTATGTATATGTGTGTCTATGCGCTGGCAATTATTATTCTGTCAAGATTATCCATAGGAGATATGTTTTAACTCATCTCTCTCTTCCTTGCATATTTTTTTGTGGGATAGTTGGGTATGGCCATCTTAAAACGGTTCCTCCGAAAGCATACAACTTTTGGAACGCATAAGTAGATGTAGAAGTACTAACTTTGGGAAATTATAAAAGTGTGTATTCTAGTTAATTTCTAGCTAATGTTTTTCTAACACACTTATCATTTTGTTTTTCCAATATAGGGTCCTCTGCAACCCGACTCCAAGTAATGTGGTTTTTATGTGATGCGGTTTATGAAAGAGATTGTAGAAGGGTTTCAAAACAATGACTCAGTTTCTATTAGCTTGCTGGTAATAAACTATGCACTCAATTTTTAGCTTAACTTTATTACTTGAAGCCAAAAAAATTTGTGCACTTGTTTTGTTAATGATGAACTGATACACATTTTGTTCTACTTAACTGATCATGTATACATACTATCAATTATTGTGATTCTGGTAATTTGAATATATATATATAGAGCTGATATTATTTCTCACTTTACAAGTTCTACTAGGTACTTGGTTGAACGTGAACCCGCAGTGTAGCTGGAAAGACATGGGGTCGGAGATTTATAAAAGTTCTATGAGGTTTATAATTGTATGGAGATAATGCATTTTGTAACTTTTAATTAATTAGTTTTTATGATTCAAACACATTTTTATTTTATGACTATGTATCAAAACATTTGGATGATATTTGGATGATCAATGAATGAAATTTTTACTTAGCAAGTGTACAATATTTATTGGTGATTCGGATATGAAACAGGTAAAAATTAATAAATAAAATAAAATAAAATAAAATATGGCCTCGAAAATAAATGACGGTTGCAAACAAATGTCAACTATGATGTGCAAGATACATGACGGTCCTTATAGAAAACCGTCATTATAAAGTGGATTTGCATTACAGTAAATTGTAGTACAGATGACGGTTATAAACCGTCATTAATTAACAGTATAGATGACGGTTATTATCCGTCATGTATAGTACCCACTATAGATTACACCACCTTTTTTTACGGTTCTGGATTCACATACATGACGGTTTTTAGCCGTCATGTATGTCCGTTTTTCTAGTAGTGTTTCTTAAAATTTGATTACTTTTTATGTTTTGTTTTAACTGGAATTGTGTACCAACTAAATTGTACCTAACAAAATTCTTAGCTTCATTAAATATTCTATATTGAATTGAATTGAATTGAATTATATTCCTTCTTTTTTCTTTTTTTTTCTTGAGCAGAAAATTTGATTGCATTCTTAATCTTGAACGAGTTGGAACAATGCTATTAAATATGTGAAAGTGTAGAATATAGAGTAACACAGAGTTGTGAACAAAGTTGTAAACAAAAGTCAAGACAACTTTATTTCGATAGGAGCGGAAAAGTAAAATAGAAATATGGACACAATGGATATAAAATTTTCACGTGTTTATAAATAAAACTTGTGAAGTGCATCGGGGCAAAATATTCACTAATAGTATGCATGTGAACAATGAAAACACTTCGAGTAAATAAGGTCACAAAAACTATGCAACAATTTATCACTTCCTTCACAGAAGGTTATGACTAAAATTGCTACAACTATGCTCAAAGAAAACTATCAACAAAAGGCTTTTCCTAGACTCGATACCTATATATATGAATCAATATATTTGTTAAGCATATCTAACTAATCTGATTTGATTCGTATTTAAGAAACAGGGCTAGCTGACGAGGAAAAAAACAATAAAATATATGTCACGTCAACTAAAAAACGACATCGTTTTGTCCACATAGGACGTCACACGTTACTTCAATTGTCTTTTGGCGTTGAAATTTAAATTCCGGATAAAGTTGAAATGAATTTTTTATTTATTTGGTAGGGAATTATCATTAATTAATTATTTACTGGGATAAAATTGACACCAGATTATTTAGATTTATTATCTGTCAAGTTGAAGTTTGCTTATTGTGAGGAAACCATAGAGAGACAAGAGACCATGTTTTTTTAGTGCCATTTGAGTGCACATTGTCTACAGGATATAAGCAGCTGGCTGGGGTGGAGATCCTCTTTAATTTCGATTCCTTCGATATTGAGGTGGATTAAACGGGCTAAATTGTCAAAATTCAGGAAACAAGTGTTTGCAACTGCAGTTGCAGCACTAGTGTATCAGATTTGGAGATGCCGAAATGGAGCTTTTGGGAACCAAAGTATTCAAAGAATTTTAGTGACGGTAAAGATTATACAGTTTGATGTAAAGGATTGAATTAGGGGCATAATGCCTAAGAAAGTATCAAGTATAGATATAGAATGGTTTGACAGATTGTAATAGCTTTTTCAAAATACCTTTTTGGGGTGCTGTATAGGATGTAAATGGTTCATTTTTGCAATACACAGATGTGACTTAAAAAACATGTGATAGCAAGTTAATATAGTACAGTTGAAAAGACACAAAAAAAGGAGTAGTTTTTATTCATTAATTAATACAAAATACAACGATAGCAAATATATGAGGGAAAAAACCAACTTGGAAGAAGTTGATGAAAACAACCCTCACTTAGACTAGACTAGAGTAGAGATGCAAATTACAACAATACATATATATATTACGACAAGCACGCACGCATAAACATATATTAGACAAACACGCATAAGAAATGAAGAGCAACAAACATTATTCCCTGCAAAATTAAGCAAACGTGATGATTAATTCTTGTCTTCTCAGAGAGGCTGAACTTTGTCGATGACAAAGGAGAAGTTGTAAGCATTGACGCCTCTGAAAGTACCGTCAATGTAATCGTTTTCAATGATTTTTCCATCGGTGGAACTGGTGTCCTGCTGAGTGTAGGAGAATGGAACATCGCACGTGCCCATCGTCCCGACATAACTAACGCTAGCGAAACTCCTGGGCGGCACAGGAACCGAACCCGTAGCCTTAACTGATACTGTAGTGGTTGTGGTGTTGCTCCACTCCAGCGTCGTATTTATCTCATAACTCACCGAAATGGATGCGCTAGTGATTAAGGGCACGCCAGCTTCGATGGTGGTAGTCACCCCCGCCGTCAAAGATAAGCTACGGCTGAAAGAATAAGATTTGGAGTCCTCATAACCAACCTCGACGGCAATCCCAGCCTCCGAGTCTGAGTAGTTATAAGCGGTGGTGGTCCCCGCCGCGAAAGGCGTCTCGTTGAATATCCTGGAATCCTCCATCCGGTATCTGACGTTATAAATCTTTCTCCGCGACACAAGCTCCTGCACACCAATCCTTGCTTCAGTGGTAATACTGTTAACCGCCGCATTCAGACAGTTGGTCTTCCCTTCAGTGGTGAGACCTTTGCAGAAGTTGTTGTTGCCTGCATTGCGAAGCGCAATGGTGGTGTCGTCAAGTTTGACCGGCCAGAAGAGAGTGTCTATGTTGTTGGCCGTAGTATCACTCGAATCGGCCCATATCCAGTTAGGGCTGCGACGCCAGAACCTGTCAAAATGAAGGGAATATATTCGGACATGTCCGTCGGGCATGAGACGGACCTCGTAGCCCGAACTCTCGGCGTTGGGATCGCCGGATGAGAACTGCAGGTAAGGGTGGTTTTCCGTCCAGATTCCTTGGAGGTAGCTGCCGTTCCATCCCTTGAACGCTACGCGCTTAGGCAGTTTAACAAATGTTTCCCAATTAACAAAACTTAGATAACCTTGCGTAGGACCGGGATTTGGTTCCACGAAAAAATTCATGCTCGTATCAAACATGAGACGCCCTCCGCTCTGAATGTGGTTCAAGTAGAACCAGGACCCATCACCACCAGAGACCTGAACCGCCTCGAACAACGTACATGATGGCTTGGATTTGTCTTCCTCAGGCTGGTTGGATTCAGCAACAATCAACACGCCGTTTACTTTCCGCGCCCAGTATCTATTGGTATGACACAATCTGAGGTGAACATAATTGTAGTTGCTTGTAGCTCGTTCGGCTTCAATCTTCACCAACGGGCTGAAGGCGTCCTGCTCTCCCAGACGTACGGTACCAGCGTCGTTGCGGTGTGCATAGCCCTGACTCCAATAATAAGTTGATTTGATTACGATGAACCTTGTAAGCGTGCCTGCAGCCAGCAGAGCAGTTTCCATGTTTCTTCCAACCTGCGTTTGTTTCGTCGAAATCAACAATTAATTAATTCATTAATTTATATGGAATATTATTAAAGTTTAGTATCTCGTCTCAGGTCCCCATCCAATTAAATTAACAATATTGAAATGGATACTGCATGAATAAGAGAATACGCATGAGCAGAAATATTCACGATGAGGAGAGAATAGAAGATTACCGGAACTGAAAAGCGAAAATGATTTTGGATCAGTGTGAGCTGAAAGTTTTCTCTCGACCTTGGATCTGTGTTTTTTTTCCCCTTTCTCGCGACTCTATTTATAGATAACTTATTAGGGGGATGGATTCTACTAAGGCTCCGTGAAACCATTAACATTAATTTAAACATATGTAGTATGTCTTTTTCTAAATACATAAGTGGTCTTTTGTCAAGAAGAGTATTTAATTCTTTGTGAATATTGTACAGAGCATTAGTAAATACGAATTTCAAGAGGAGTTGTTTAACGCTCTCTCCATCTCAAAAAGTCTTAGGGTTAATACGGATGTTAATAAATGACTTATTTATAATAAAATTGAAAAAGAAAATAATTTTTTGAACGGTATTTCCAACAAACCATTAGAAGGTACAAGCACAAAACAAAGAAAAATACTATGTTTACTATACTGTGAGGAATTGTAGTTTCTTTATTGTGTATATTCTTTAGTTTTACATGTATATTTTATATATTCTTCTACTTGTATTTTGTAATTAATTGAATCATTATTATATGGATTCCTTATATACCCCTAAATCTTGAACCCTTAATCATATCACATGTCATCTCCTTATTAAAACAATAGAAAATGTCACATGGAGTGCAATAAAGGATCCGATCTGCAATGTCTTGAATAATGCAAAATCCAATGATTTTTTTCACGTACAAATACTTGAAAGTTGGGCAACACAAACAGTATGAAATTAATCGTGAAGGAGCAATGTTATCCGATTTTCTACTTGAAATCATTCTACATGATATCGTAATATTTATCTACTCGCATCACAAATGCATAATCGAATTTAGTTTTATAATTTATTTAAAATTTGTCAAATTAATACTACTGCCTTACTAGTCCCTGCCCGCCCGTCCCGATGGCAGCAAAAGATTGTCTTATAATTTCCACAATCTAAATGTGTTGATGAAACATATGTACAAAATTGGGACCGCAAAAACAATTCTCCATCCGTAGATACTCAATTGTCAATCTATCTTTACCTACCATTATAAAAGAGCGAATTCTTACAAAATTTGATTAGTCCAATATATCCTTCTTATTATATTTATTTTAAGGGCAATATTGTAAATTTATATTAAATTTATATTCTAAATGAATTTACATATAAACTCCTCAAATATATATGAATCCTTTTCCTAATGAAACTCTTCCACCACCTACTCTATAAATTACAACCTCCATACACATGTAAATTAATTACCAACTGATAGATCATGAGACAGACAATAGTATACATTTAAGCGAGAAAAATTTAGGGAGAGAAAATATTTAGAGAGGAAAATTTTAGAGAGAGAAAATTATAGATAGTGAAACTTCTAGAGAGAAAAATTCTTGAGAGAGAAAAATTTTAGAGAGAGAAAGTGCTATCGAGAGAAAATTATTATTAATTTTCTCTATGATATTTTCTCTCTCTAGATGTTTCTTGTTCAACCTAAAAGTTATCCCTAAGGTTGCTTGCAATAGTACGAGGTCAGTTGAAGGGTGATAAGGTTTCCCAAGTCGTATACTCAAGGAAGGCTTAGAAGGGATTAGTATTTACGCTACTTACAATAAACGAAAAAGGTCCTAAACATTCTAAACAATTTGATTTTGGATTAAGTTTCACAACGAGAAAGAATATATAACGCAAATAAAATAAGCAATTAAAAAGTAGAATTTACTATAGAGAATGGTCTAGGGAATTGGATCATTCTTCTCTAATGTTCAATTTCACAAAATTGCTAACAAGATTAATCAACCAAGAAATTCAACAAATAAAAGCTATCAACCCCCACTCTTGCACGATGGTTGAACCTAAATTATTAGAAATACTTGATAAGATTAATTATCGTGCTACGCATTTCCGATTAAGCACAACCCCAATTGAACCAACATCTAACAACCAATCAATCTCTCGATCTAATTCGTTGTCTCAAACAATTTAACAATGGCCAATTGCAAAATCACAATCAAAACAATTCAACCGGGTAGAAATAGCAATCTCGATCAATTAATCATTTAGAATCAAATTCTCCTACCCTAGATTAGGAATTTACCTACTCATATTCAATAAATCAACCAATACAAATAAATAACTCGTAAATAATACGCTCAATTAAAAAGCAAATGAAATTCTTACAATTACTGAAATCTGCAGCGGAATCCGAACACAAATCTTCAATCGAAAGGCAAGGAAAAAAAATACTAGTAAAGGTTTTGTTTCCTCCTTTTCTCCCAAGTCAAAAGTAAGAATAAATCTCAAAAATCCTAATTTTTCCCCAAAAAAGACGGCTGAGCAGATTTTTTTCATTAAAAATTCCGTACCGCTTCTGCGACTAACCCGCCATAGCGGATTTCCTTTGTAAAGCGGGTGCACCCGCTTCGGCGGCTCACCCGCCGCGGCGGGGTACACGAGCCTGCCAATTTTCTCCATTCTATGCCGCTTTTACGGGTCGTCCGCTTTGTTGGTCTTCAAGCCAATGCTACCCGTATTGGCGACCCTTCCAAGCCGATAGTCATCATCATTTCTTTCTCCAAAACCGATCCAAAATGCTCATTTTTATAACAAAAATACCTACACCACCAAAAACACAAAAAACATAAACCCGAACACAAAAATACGATTAACACGACACAAAGACACAAAACACAACTAAAAATACGATAAAAACGACACGAAAATAAGCACATAAAACTACCAAACATTTCTCTCTCTAAAATGTTCTCTCTAAAAATTCTCTTTCTAAAAATTTTCTCTAAGTTTCTTTCTCTAAAATTTTTCTCTCTATAATCTGATCTCTAGAATTTTTCTATCTCTAAAAATTTTCTCTCTCTAAAAAATTTACCCTCTCTAACGTTTTTCATCTAATATTATTTTGAGATAGAAGAACAGGATAAAAAATGCTAAACAAATAATGATTTCATTCATTTCCTTAATTCTTATGCATACCAAGCAAAGGAATCAACCAAGGTTTATCATTCCATTTCTACCTTATTCCATTCCATCATACCAATCACCTTTAGGGTCTCAACATGGATGTTAATAAATTAAGTAGTACTCCCACCGTCCACCAAAAATCTTTCAAGAGGAAGAGGCACGAATATTAATAAAAAGGTGATTGAGTTGGTTGTTAGTGAAAAAAAGGTGGTTGAGTATATTGTAAGTGGTGAAAGAATCTCACGATAAGAGTAGTGATATATTAATTAATTGAGATAATGGTGGGCGATATGTGGTATTTTAAGTAAATAAGTTGATAAAGTGTAAGGAAATAGTGTCCAATAATTTATTGTGGGGTAATGTCCAAAAATAAGTAGAAATATTTTTTGTGGATGGTCAAAAAGGAAAGATAGAAAGATTTTTTGTAGAGAGAGGAAGTATTCGTTTATATTATTAAAAAGAAAAGCTCCTTTTCAATCTAAGCTAATCTCCAACGAAGAAAAGCAACTTTTAAATTTTTAAATCTAGAGATACATGTTCTTTTCATAACCAAACCAACGTTTTTATATTTTATTCTCCCTACGATCATCGGAGAAAAAAAACAATTAACAATTATTCAACCGACATGAAGGGTGCAGCGTGACGACGGCGTCGCAATTCAGAATTCGGTAAATTTTAAATAAATTATAAAACTGATAATTGGGTGATGATGTGCTACTCTACCTTGAGATTCATAAGTAAATTGTCAAGTGTCAATACTTTGTATTATTTCATTATAATAATAGATATTGATTGATTATTTAAAATAATTATTTCAACCAATTCTGCAAAGAATTATATCCCTAGTTTTAAATTAGGCCGAATGGCCTGTAAATACCCAACTTTTTTAACAAATTCTAGTTTTGCACACCAAGTAAAGATTTTATGTGATAAATATCAAACTTTCAATTTCTTCTCATTTTGCAACCAACAAATGTTCCGGCAAAATTTTAATTATGAATTTGATTACGTGACAAAATAATATTTGTATGGCACCTACGTTGCACCTTTATGGCAAAATAATGCACACGCGTGTCATTAAATGCTATCGTTTTAATTATTAGATAAAAATTGAATGCAATTCTCTCTCTCTTTTCTTCCCTCTCTTGTTAGCCTGTAACCTAGCATATGCAATTTATGGTTAATGATTTCAAGTTTAGGGATATATATGAGTTAAAGTTTAGGGATAAAAACTTTTTCGGCACCCACATCAGCATCAAATTCGGGGGAAATCGACCCGGTTGCAAAATCAGAATAAATTGAAAATTTGGTATTTACCACACAGAAACTTTAACTGATGTGCAAAACTAGAATTTATTGAAAGTTGGATATTTTTACAGGCCATTCAGCCTTTAAATTAAACTCAGAATCATTTTAGAGAGTACTAGTTATCGTGATAAAAAGAATTAGTGGGCTTAAATTTAGTATTGGACCTCTCAATCCTATGGCCCAACCCAACTACATGAATTTTTCTATTTTAATTAGACAGTTTATAATGATTATTAACATCAAATCATAATGATTGAAATACAACTTTATTCTCAGATTGAAATATATCATATCAATACTCAAAGAACAGCCAAAAAACAACTAACAAAAATAAATATTGGATATCCCTAAAGAGTGTACCATTAATTTCATTTTTGTCCGTTCCTGAAGAGTGTACCATTTTTCATTTTGGGACATGACTTCACACAATTCCATACAAACATCTACCACATATTTTAAATCTAATGATGGGTCTCATTTTTCACTCAACAAACATCTACCATACATTTCTGAAAGTGATTGGTCTCGTTCTCCACTCATTACACTTTCAACCAAATATTTTTAAAACTCGTACCGGTCAACTTGTGATACAGTCTTGGGGAACGGAGGAGTATTAATTTTCACAAAATTGGATAAGTTCATGAATTGACCGGCGGGATATAATATTTGTTGCCTAATAATAGTACGGCATTAAATTAAACAAATTGTGGAAATTAAAAGAAAATATTTTGCTGGCATCCGGGGGGTGGGGGGGGGGACCAGTAGAGCAGTTTTAGATTGAGTGTGGCCTGTCGTCGGGTTACAATTCAGAATTCGATCATTTTTAAATAAATGACTGTATTATAAAACTAATAATTAGTTCTATAATTCATATTATTTTAATTCTATAATTAAAATAATATTTTAATTCTATAATTAATTAAAATATTATTTTTAGGTGTAAATTGAGAGTGCTATAATTGAAATGCTCTTATTCAAAATTTAGATAAAGTGCACTAAGTAGAACTCTCTCCGTCCACCAAAAATCTTCCTAAGAGAGAGGCACGAGTATTAATAAAAATGTGATTGAATTGGTTGTTAGTGAAGAAAATGTGATTGAGTGTGTTGTAAGTGGAGAAAAAGTCTCACAATAAGGGTATTAATTAATTGAGATTGTGGTGGGCCATATATGGTATTTTAAGTAAATAAGTTGATAAAGTGCAAAGAAATAGTGTCTAATAATTCATTGTGGGGTAATATCTAAAAATGGGTAGGAAGATTTTTTGTGGACGGTCAAAAAGTAAAGATAGAAAGATTTTTTTGTGG
Source organism: Agastache rugosa (assembly GCA_031470985.1). NCBI lineage: Eukaryota > Viridiplantae > Streptophyta > Magnoliopsida > Lamiales > Lamiaceae > Agastache > Agastache rugosa. The sequence goes on along the minus strand of CM062603.1, from coordinate 33,483,427 downwards.
ATAGAAGGACTATTCGTTTATATTATTAAGAAGAAAAGCTCCTTTTCAATTTAAACTAATCTCCAACGAAGAAAAGCAACTTTTTAATTTTTAAATCTAGATATACATGTTCTTTTCAGCCCCAAAACAACGTATTTATATTTATTCTGCCCACAATCATTGCAGAGAAAAACAATTAACAATTATTCAACCGACATGAAGGGTGCGGCGTGACGACCGCGTTGCAATTCAGAATTCGGTAACTTGTAAATAAATTATAAAACTGATAATTGGGTGATGATTTGCTACTCTACCACGAGATTCATGAGTAAATTGTCAAGTGTCAATACTTTGTATTATTTCATTATAATAATAGATATTGATTATTTAAAATAATTATTTCAACCAATTCTGTCTAGCTATGTCATTTCCTTTTGGAAATAGAAAATTAACCAAATATCCGTAGGTATATTACTTTCTCATTCAGGCCTTTTATTGTATCGATCTAACAATCAAAATTAATAGACTATAATTAAATTGTTGATTATTCTAAGTTTAATTTAAATTAATGTACAATGATTTCAAATTTCAGGGAGAAAATTGGAAAACACTGCTCTTCCTCGATTAATTTCGTACTGTCTGTTGATGAAAATATTGATGTTCGGAGTTGGTTGTTCTTTTCCATCACATGAGGCTGCTTAAATTATTAATTCACCCAAAATAATTAAACTGTGTATATAAATAACTCACTTTTTGTATGATAAGTATAGTAATTGTAGTTATCATAACAATTAGCTTTATATTTTAGAAATATTTTATTGAATCACTCGATTATATTAGTTGGGAACAACCTTTTTACTTTGTAATTCGAAAAAAAAAAGTTTCTTTTAAGTTCTAGGGTTGCTTAATTATATTTATAAGTAAAATTAGATGAAATCATACACCATTAACTCTGTCTAAAAAAAATCATGAACTTTCAATAATATTAAAAAGAAAGACCGGAATGATATTGTTCCAAAAATGTCCTAGTAAATTTTATTGAAGATGTTGAACCATTCAAACAAGAATGACAAACGTTTGTATTATGATAAAATTGCAATCATAAGAAATTAAATTTTTGGAAAAGAGGGACACTCTGGCGTGATCGGTCTCACTGTGCAACCAATCAACGCCCAAGGTTGACTTTTTTATAAAAAAAAAGGTTAATTTTTTTAATTTTTGTATTCTAATTGAGACTAATAAACCCTAATTGAGACTTATAAACTCTAAGGATGCATTTGCTTTTTATCCCTCCTTATCCCTCTAAACGGAGGGATAACATATATCTCACCTCTTAAATCCTTCATTCTTTCTTAAATCCCTACTTTCCCCGCATCTCTTATTCCTCATTTGCACTCACAATAAGGGATAATATTATAGATCACCCACACCCTAAGTGGATAAATAAACCATAATAAAGAATTAATAAATTTAAATTGAGATTAATAAATCCTAATTAATAGAGAAGAATTAAAGAAAAAACTAAAATTAAAAGTGAATTAAACAGTGTACTGGCCTTTTGAGCATGTCGTGAATTGATTGATCCAAAATTCAGTGGGCCGGGTTCCAACGTATTAATTAAATTCATAAATTCAGTATTTTATTTTCCAATTAAATAGATTAAGTTCAATATTTTGTTTGTGGTCCCACCCAATGAACGGGATCAAACACATTTTTTTTGAACAAACATTACAAGAAATTTTAAAGGCCGCGTGACGGTGGACTTGAACCCGTGACCTTTGGTCCGGACATTAACCACTCTATCACTAGGCTAACACTCAAACACATTTTTTAGTGTATGGCAGTCGGCAGATGAAAATTTTGTGGAAATTTAATTTAAAAAGAATTTAAATTTATGTCGGCAGATGATTCCAGAAGAGGGACACTATTGCAACCGGTCGTACCGTGCAACCATTCAACACTCAAAGTCAACTTTTTTTAATAATTTTTTAATTTTTTTAATTTTTATGTACCCTAATTAGAATTAATAAATCCAAATTGGGACTAATAAACTATGAGCGGATAATTAAATCATACTCCCTCCCTCCCAATAGCAAGGTCCCATTTGCTTTGGACACGGTTATTAAGAAACAAGAGTAAAAAGATGAAAAGTAGTAGGTCCCACAGCTTTTGAAGAGTTAATTATTTCCATTTTTGGAATGAGACCTTGCTATTGGGACAGACAAAAAAGAAAAAAAAAGGGACCTTGATATTGGGACGGAGGGAGTAGTAATTAAGAATTAATAAATCTTTATTGAGATTAATAATTTTTAATCGAGAAGAATTGAATTTTTTTTAAAAAGGATTAGAAAGAACAATAAATTGAAGGGGTAATGGCCTGTAAATTCCTCAACTTTCAGCAATTTCTGGTTTTGCTCCCTATCTAAAGATTCTGCCTGTAAATTCCTCAACTTTCAACAATTTCTGGTTTTGCTCTCCAACTAAAGATTTTGCCTGTAAATTCCTCAACTTTCAATTGTTTCTGATTTTGCTTCCAGCGATTGGATCCGACAAGAATAGTTTTGAAAATTTATAGACGTGGCTTAAATTAATCTATGTGGCACTCTCGTGGCATATATGTAAATTAAAAAAATAAAAAATATTTCATGTCATCATCTCCACCCCTCTCTCAGTCTCGTTCTCCCATGCTTTCTTCCATTCTCGCAGAGATAATTCAACCGAGAAAATACAAATCATGTGCTAGAAGGCACCCATAAAATCACAAGAATTTTAAATCCTACTCACACCGGCCCATACAATATTGCGCATGATCTGTATTTTCTCGGTTGAAGTATCTCTGCGAGAATGAAAGAAAGTAGGGGAGAACAAGATTGAGAGAGGGGTGGGGATGATGACATGAAATATTTTTTATTTTTTTAATTTACATATATGCCACGAGAGTGCCACATAGATTAATTTAAGTCACGTGTATAAATTTCCAAAACTATTCTTGCCGGATCCCATCGCTGGAAGCAAAATCAGAAACAATTGAAAGTTGAGGAATTTACAGGCAAAATCTTTAATTGGAGAGCAAAACCAGAAATTGTTGAAAGTTGAGGAATTTAGAGGCAGAATCTTTAAGTGAGGAGCAAAACCAGAACACTACTAGAAAAATAGCAATACATGATACTGAATAGATGACGGTTTTTATTATGAACTGTCATATATGTGCGTATTTTTCTTCAGATGACGGTTCTATAATGAAACCGTCATGTATGTGCGTGCCTTAAAATATATGGATGACAGTTTGTAGTAAACCGTCATGTATATATTCATCGTATATGACACTTAATATGAACCGTCATGTAGTATTTGTTTTTAACTTTTTTTTAAAATTATTAAAAAAAATAAATAAATAAATAAAAACATTCTTTCTTCTCCTTCTTCGCGCTCGACCTCTTCTCTTCTCCTTCTTTCAGTATCACTACCGCGCGCGCTCGACCTCTTCTTCTCTTCTCATTCTTCGCCGGCTGAAGTCGACCGAAATTGACCACCTACTGGAAATCGACCGCCGTCTCTCTCTATCTATCTATCTCTCTCTTTCTCTCCAATTTCCTGCTAATGTAAAATCCCCAAATCCAAAATCCCCAATCTCAGACTCGTCTCTACCCTTCAGCCCCGTCTCCACAGCTCCCACCCCTGCCACCGTCTCTCTCTTTCGCTGAAGGGCGCCGCCGCCACCGTCGTTCTGCATTTGTGGTGAAACGACCCTCAGCCCAGATCTACACAGCTCTCACCGCCACCACCATCTCTCCATTTCACAGCAGCAGGCTGCATTACCATAACAGGGCGGCGTCTTTAAAAGCCCAAACCCTACAAAATTGTATTATTGCCTCTCGCGCCTCCGCCTCTGCCGCCCGCCTTTGCTGCTGCCCCCCGTCCTTCAGGTTAGTAATTCACGGTGGCTTAGTTTTAATGCGATAATAATATCTTATGGCGTTTTTGTAATTGATTTTGTTTGCTATAACTTACACTACTCCACTCGATTACTGTTGCAATGGAACAATCTGCGCTCATCGATTTTTTGCCAGCGTATTTGGGGATAAAGAAACTCTTCGCTGAAATTTGTTTGTATTTGCCTGTATAGAACTGAAATTTGTGTGTATTTGCTGATTTCTGGGTTTCTTATTTTCATTTCTTCGTATTTGAGAAAAAGTTGTTATTGTTAGGCTTTTTGACTAAGGGCTACTTTATGCTTGTTCAGTTCTCTTAAATTGGTTAAATAGGTAGTAAATTGGCCGCATTCTTGTCTGGAACGTGAATTGGCTAGAGTTCTTTGCTTTGTTGCTAAAATTGTAGACTGAATTGAATAAGACATGTTATTTGGTATTTACTGCAATAATTTGTTTAACTATTTCTTGGCAGATTTATTGGTATGTAAGATTTGATTTTACATGATATAGATTTAAAGTTACGTTTCTTTGTTTCTTTTTCTTTCTTTCTTTTTTTTTCCTTTTTCGCTTTACCTGATTACTTTGTTTTTTCCTCTAAGTTTGGAGTTTTGTGGTTGGCCCATTCATTTTGTCCTGTAGAATCTTAGTAGTATGGATAATTTGTTTTAGTCCAAACCTTTGAATATATAATTTGTGTTTGTTAGTGCATTTACAAAATGGAGAAAACATGGATGTCAATGAATAGATTATCAAAAGAGTATGAAACCGGAGTTGAAGCTTTCTTGGATTTTGCATTACAAAATGCAAGCGATGCTAAGTTCATACCTTGTCCGTGTTCAAAATGTGGTAATGCTAGTAAAAATAAGGTTGATATCATCAGGGCACATTTGATGCTTAATGGTTTTGATCTGACATACAAGAAGTGGATATGGCACGGGGAAAACACATCGACACGATCAGCACATGCCAATGATAGTGTTGTGCACAGTGATGCAAATTACAATGCTGAGGAGGAGCAAATAGGTATGATTCATGATGCATATGATGCATATGAAGAAAACCCAAGTGATTTTCAGAAGTTACTTAAAGATGCCGAAGAACCTTTATATTTTGGTTGTAGAAAATTTACCAAGTTGTCTGCGACGGTGAAATTATACAACTTGAAGACCCGATATGGTTGGAGTGATACTAGTCTTAATGATCTATTAAGTCTGCTATGTGAGATACTTCCTGCAGGGAATTCATTGCCTTCTTCTTTGTACGATGCAAAGAAAAGTTTAAGCACATTGGGGTTAGAATATGAGAAAATTCATGCTTGCCCTAATGATTGCGTACTATATCGGACGGAGTATAAGGATTCAAACGAATGTCCTACATGTGGGAGTTCAAGATGGAAAGTGGGCAAAGATGGAAAGTTTCTGAATGGCGTACCAGCAAAAGTTTTGTGGTATTTTCCAGTTATACCAAGGTTCCGAAGAATGTTTCGAACTAAAGAAATTTCCAGGGATTTAACTTGGCATGCTGATAGAAGAACTTGTGATGGTTATCTTCGTCATCCAAATTCGACGCACCAGCTTGGAAATTAGTGGACAATAAATGGCCGGATTTCGGTGCGTAACCAAGAAATCTTAGATTAGCTTTAGCAGCCGATGGCATCAATCCACATAGTTTGATGAGTTCTAGATATAGTTGTTGGCCTGTTGTACTTGTCACGTACAACCTTCCTCCTTGGTTGTGCATGAAGAGAAGATTCATGATGCTAACTTTATTGATTTCTGGTCCAAAGCGATCGAGTAATGACATCGATGTCTACTTGGCCCCCTAATTGATGACTTAAAAGTGTTATGGGAGATTGGCATCCAAGCATATGACGCACATCGTGGTGAGAACTTCACGCTGAAGTCTGTACTTTTATGGACAATCAACGATTTTCCCGCCTACGGGAACTTGTCTGGAGCTACTGTTAAAGGATATAAGGCGTGTCCTATATGTGCTGATGAAACATATTCTAAATGGTTGCCACATAGTAGAAAAATGTCCTATACAGGGACAAGAAGGTTTTTACCTAAATTTCATCCTTATCGAAGGCAAAAGAAAGCTTTTGACGGCTTACAGGAGTTTGACCCTGCCCCCAAACCATTGACTGGCCATGAGGTTTTAAACAAAATTAGCGAGTTCAATTGTGTGTGGGGAAAAATGAAGGGAAAACCGTCATGTTCTAGGAAGAGAAAAAAGAAAGAATCAACAACACATTCTGTTGAAAACGAGTGTTTTAAGAAGAAGTCTATATTCTTTGCACTCGAGTACTGGAAACATTTGCACATTCGCCACATACTCGATGTGATGCATATTGAAAAGAATGTACTTGAAAGTGTACTTGGAACATTGCTTAACATACCTGGAAAAACTAAAGATGGGATTGCTGCGAGAATGGACCTGATTGACATGGGTATAAGGAATGAGTTAGCACCAAATGTGATAGGTAAAAAACATTTCTGCCTCCGGCATGCTACACGTTAAGTAAAAAGGAGAAGGAAAAAGTGTGTGCTTCATTTCTTGGGATGAAGGTGCCTGAGGGAAACTCTTCAAATATTAGAAATCTTGTTTCGATGGATGATTTGAAACTGGTAGGACTTAAATCACATGATTGTCATATCCTGATGCAACAATTGCTTCCAATAGCTATTCGTGGTATTTTGCCTAAGCATGTTAGAGTGGCCATCACGAGATTGTGTCTCTTTTTTAATGAGATATGCAACAAGGTAATTGATGTGCTAAAGTTAGAAGAGATTCAAAAAGAAATTGTGACAACTTTGTGCATGCTTGAGAAGTATTTTCCTCCTTTATTTTTTGATATCATGGTCCATTTGATAGTGCATCTGGTGCGTGAAGTTAAATTATGTGGACCGGTATGGTACAGATGGATGTACCCCTTTGAAAGATTTATGAAAATCTTAAAGGGGTTTGTACGAAACCGTAACCGGCCTGAAGGTTGTATTGCAGAATGTTATGTTGCTGAGGAGTCTGTTGAATTTTGTTCAGAATATTTATCCAATCATACTATTTGGATCCCATCTACCAATCTTGAGGCCATGTTAACGGAGTCCTTATCAACGGGTACAGTGAAAATAATCAGGGATGAAGAGTGGGAGCAAGCTCATCGATATGTATTGACAAACGATAATGACATCGATCCATATATTGAGTAAGCTCTCTACCTTGCAAAAGTTGTCTTGATTCTACAATTAATTATTACTTGTTGATAAGGTATTAGTGTTAATTTTTTATGTAGGGAACATAAGGAACATTTGAAAAAAATGTTTCCTAAGAGAGCTAAGATGATGAAATGGGTTCAAGATTAACACAATCGGTCTTTCATTAGCTGGCTACGTGAACGTGTAAGTAACATATCAAACAATTCATCTATCAATATCTTAAAAATTGAACTCTAACAATTCTAAGCTTCTTTATAGGTTGCAACGACAGTTGTTAATTCCGAGAAATTGAAGTGCTTATTTTATGGGCCTAGCAAACAAGTAGTATGTTATTCTAGTTACTTGATTGATGGTGTTGTCTTTCACATAAAAACACGTGATGAGACACGAGTTGTTCAGAATTCTGGAGTTAGCATACATGCAAATATTATGCAAGTTTCTAGTGCAAAGGACAAAAATCCAATAGTGTCAGACATGGCATTTTATGGAACAATTGATGAAATCTGGGAGCTTGATTATCGTGTCTTTCGAGTTGTAGTGTTTAAGTGTACTTGGGTAGACAATAAAAATGGTTTAAGAGTAGATGACCTCGGATTCACCTTAGTCAATCTGAAAAAAATAGGATATAAATCCGATTCATTTATTTTGGGAGATCAAGCAAAGCAAGTGTTCTACATTGAAGATCCCGAAGATCCTGCATGGTCAGTTGTACTTGCTAGTCCAAATAAACGATACATTGACATAGTCAATCGTGATGATTTAGGCGACATCTCTATCCAAATCCCATGTTTTTCCAAAGGTGTTCCAAATATTGATACAAATAATGAAACAGATGAAAATGAACCGCCATGTTTTCGGGAAGATTGTGAAGGAATTTGGGTGAACAATGATAAAAGTTAGTTTGGTATGCATTTATATTTTAGTTATTATTATTTTTTCCTTCATCTTATGACTTTTTGGCTGTTGAATATTGTTTTAACCCTTTTCATTCATCTTTGGACAGATTTGTGAAGTCAATGGCTTCAAAGAAGAGTGATGACTCTTCACTAGCATCTAATGATTCACAATCAAGTAAGTCCACGCGGGGAAGAGTTTGTTTGAACGATCTTGCTAAAAGAAAGGCTAAAGGGATCAGGCATGAAGTTAAGTTCAACGAGTTGGGACAATCAATTGGCAAAGTTGCAGCTGAAATGCAGAGTTATATAGGAATGCTTACTCGTGAGCATGTCAAGCTTACTTACAAGACATGGAGACACGTACCAGAAGATGTGAAAAAGATGATTTGGGAGTCTGTGACTGTAAGTGTTAAATTTTTCATATTATTTCATAATTATCAGCCAATTATTTATAATTTGCAACTGTTTTACAGGCATCTTATATAATTCCTGATCAATGGAAAGCGGGATGCTTGGAATCAGCAGGTGTAAAGTGGCGTAATTGGAAAAGTAGGCTTTACAAAGAAGACATTTTGCCAAACAAAGATAATCCAACAAAATTGCATCGACCACCAGCGGGAAGTGGTATTCCTTTAGTTGATTGGAACCAATTTGTAGCAAGTCGGATGTCCACTGAATTTGAGGTAACTATCATTTTCAACAGCTTTGTTACTAGCTTAATGCAGTCCTCATATTGTTACTAGATTCTTGTTACTAATACATGCAACCTTGTAGAAATTGAGTGAGAAACAAACGGAGAGAAGGAATCAAAATATATACAACCATCGTCTATCTCGGAAAGGATATGCAAGGTTGGCTGAAGACTTGGTAAGCTGTGATAAATGTAGTACCTTTTATTTAATTTTCAAATAATACGTCACTTTACATTTGTGTACATTTTTGTGTTTACTTGTAGAAAAGTGAATTGTGTGATGACGATGAAGTAAACAGAGCTATAATGTGGAAGAAAGCAAGATTGACTAAGAAGGGAGATACTGAGAACGACGATTTGAAGATGGCCATTCAGAGAATTGTATGTATGATAATATTTATTTATTTAAGTTTTAACTTTTTTATTAGAATTGACTTATAAATTATATTGCCAGGATAACTACATACGTGAAAAGGATGAAGGGGTTTTCAAGTCAAAAGGAAGCCAGAATAACCTGCTTACATGCGCCCTTCATAAACCCGAACACTCTGGACGTGTGCTTGGAGTTGGAGCTTATGTAACTCCTTCTGTGTATTTCAAAACTCCTAGACAAAGAAGACAAAAAATGGATGAGAAGTCAGTCCAAGAATTGGAAGATGCAAAAAACAAAATAGCAGAATGTGACAAGCGCATGCACGCTTACGAAAACGTTATACGTGAGCTAGTGGACAGAATTGGTAAACTCGAAGGTGCAGCAGATATAAAAGAAAAGAAGGAAAATGAGGGGAAGGGCAGTTGCTCTATGAAGCTTTCATATTTGTTCACAAATCTGCAACTTTACAGGTATTTGTTTGTACTTTAGAAGATGCCATTTTTTAAACTATTGTAAAGTCAATTAAAAGTTTTGTTTTGTAGGGCAAGAAAGTTTCACTAATGGCAGGATCTACAAATGCTATTGTCGGATATGGAACGGTGTTTGTTGCAGGCGAGAAATTGCATGGTACTCCAATGCCCAGGGATTGCTTACGTGTGTCCATTGATAGAGTTGTGGATGAAAATGCTCCATTGCCTTTTCGTGTCTCGGATGACATAGACACTGTAGGGAGTGCATTGGGAACTCATGTGGCATGGCCCACCCAATTTGTTGTGGCAAAAGATGAGGTAAGTTTCAGTTGTAATTATGCTTAGTGAAATTCTAAGTTAAAATTCTGAGTAAGGCTAGCTGCTTTGAACTAGAAATTGGTGAATATATGGTCATAGATGCTCGTATGATACATTAATGCATTGATCAGACAAGTACTAGAAAACGAAAAAAACAAGAAATTTTGCCTTTTTGCCCTAGTTTTGCTACACTAACCTGTCTCAGTTTTAATTAACAAAAACAATAATTTTTTGTTACAATACTTAGGCACTTGCTGCTAAGAAAAAAGTTGGAAAACTTGTCGTCAAGGAAAAGATGGTTAAGTGTTATGAATCGTTGCCTGCAATCCTGAAAGCATTATACCGTGTAATGGAGAACATATTTAATGAAGATCGAGGACAACCTATTTCATTGGATGTTGGTGTATTTGGCATAGAGCTTACTATTTGGATTGTAAAGGAAGATCTCATTCCTTTCTGTAATTTGGAGCCTATCACAGGAAACTGCATCGTGGGGTATATATGGTAAGAATCAAATAATTTAGTTGGTCTGATTTTTTAATCAAATTTATCGTGTATCCCTAATAATTAATTGTTGGTAATTGGTAGGCACCTGTATAGAAAGATGAAGGATGAAAGATTTCTATTTGTGAATCCATTTGGCGTATCATATACACCAAAGTTCTCAATTGAAGATAGAGCACGCAATTTGGCAGAAAGGTTAATTCTTGCAACCTCAAATCAACTTGTTTTGGTGCCTTGCAATGTTGGGTAAGTGAAAAATGTTACACTCTGTCACTTCTTGTTTGCATTGAAACTTTTGATTAATAATATAATTTTCATTTAGAGATAACATGAAGATGTTGTATAACAGCTATACTATTAAGTTTCTGCTTTATTTTGGTTGTATGTCGTATTTTATGTTTGGCTGATGTTGATAATCATGTGTAGTGAACATTGGATTCTAACAGTTATTCTACCTCACAAAGAACGCGTCTACTTGCTAGACCCTCTAAGCCATCGGAATCGTGATGCCACTTGGAAATCTGTGGTCGACACGTAAGTATAATTTTATTTTAAATTATCTACTGCCTTGTATGTATTGGTAATGTTCAATGACTTTGCTTTGAAGGGCGATGAAGAGTTTCAATGCAAAAATGGAAAAGAACTTCAAAAAAGCACCAGCTTGGGAAATTATAAAGGTGTGTGTGCTAGTTTTCATGTAATGTTTATTTTACACACTTACCATTTTTGTTTTTCCGATATAGGGTCCTATGCAACCCGACTACCAGCAATGTGGTTTTTATGTGATGCGGTTCATGAAAGAGATTATACAAGGGTTTCAAAATGATGACTCCGTTTCTATTAGCTCACTGGTAATAAAATATCTACTAAATTATTTATGTAACATTTGTACTTGTAGCTAAATGTTGTTTGCGCACTTGTTTTGTTGATAGTTCGAAAAAAGAAAGTACTCTCAATGTGAGATCGATGAGGTTCGTGAGGATTGGGCTACTTGTGTAATTGAGCATATATGAGATTACTTGAATAGGTATATATTTTATTAGTTATTTTTGGTGCTACCTGGTTAGTTATTTTAAATTTTGATATTATTTCTTACTTGATTGAATTAGGTACGTACTTGATTGCTCGTGGCATTTAAAGGACGTGGAGGTGGAAAGAGGGATTTCTATGAGAAGGTGTTGTGTGGATGATTAAGTACTTTTTATGGATATGTATGGATGATTAAGTAGTTTTTGTGGATTTGATCATTTGATTTCACTGTATCGAAGAATATATTATGTATTACTTGGATGTTTGGATGATTTAATGAAAATGAGTTTTTAATTAGCAAGTGTGAAGTATTCATTTCTTTTATATGGTGTTTCGAATATTAAACAAATTAGGTACAGGTTATAAAGGAAAAAAAATAAAAAAAAAGAGAAAAAACACAAAATCTGGCCATAAATTAGATGACGGTTCTAGAAAAAGCGTCAACTATGGTCTAATACAAATATGACGGTCCGAAAACAAAACTGTCATGAATAGAGACTAAACATGACGGTTTAGGCTGGTAAACGATGACGGATATTTACCGTCGTGTATAATAAGTATAGATGACGGTTATTATCCGTCAAGTATAATACCTACTATAGATGACACCATCTTTTGTGACGGTTCTGGATGCACATAGATGACGGTTTTTAGCCGTCATGTATGTCCATTTTTCTAGTAGTGGAAATTGCTGAAAGTTGAGGAATTTACAGGCCATTACCCCTAAATTGAAAAGGTGTGTGTCGAGGCACTTAAAATAGTGGGATCAAGAGAGATGGACACTACTGTGAATAGAGGAACCCATCCAAAATAGATGATCTATATTGGTCAAGTACCGAACACATTTTTTTTAGTGTATGACAATTGACAGATGGAGAATTTTGATTGGTCCCAAGTAGCAACCACAATTTTTAATGTACTCCCTCCATTCCTGATAACTGCATTACATGTTGACCGGCGCAGGTTTTACGAAATGTTTGGTTGAAAGTGGAAAATGTATGGTAGATGTTTGTTGAGTGAAAAATGGAAGCGATCATTTTAAAAATTACTACTAGAAAAATAATAATACATGACACTGCATAGATGACAATTTGTTGACGAATAGTCATCTATGTGCGTCTTTTAACGTTACATGACGCTTCTAAAATAAATCGTCATGTATGTGCGTGCTTCATTTGGTATAAATGACGGTACCTATTAGACCGTCATGTACAAGCGTAATCTATGTGCATAATTTGTTTAAATTAATATTAAATAAAATAAAAACCCACCTTCAATCATCTCTCTCCCTCTGCCTCCGTCATTCCTTCCTCTCATCTCCAACACACCTCTTCTTCCACCACCGTCCCTGTCCTCTTCTTCTGCCTAAAATTTAAATCCACCACCATTTTCTCTCTCTCTCTCATACCAACAACAGAGCACCACCACTACTCAGCCACGACCCCCACTCTATTTACCTCCCCAAATTAAAGCCCTAGAATTCTTCAATTTGACACCCACATTTTTTTTTTATCAAATTCATACGTGAACAATTTGCTACAGATTCAACCAAGGAGAGCAGAATAGAGAGGAGAAAGGGAAAACCTAAATTAGATTCGCGCCCTAACTTTTTTCCCCTTTCAGCAACAGCCGTCCACCACCATTCTTGGCCGACCCGCGCTGTCCGCTGCTTCGGTTTCTACTGCTGTTTTTCTCGAACTACTATAGCCATTGTTCACACCGTCGTTTCAACCACCAGAACCCTGCACTTGAGCTATCCCCGAGCACTATCTCTTATCTCAAGATAAGTCAAACATATTTCTAGTTGTACGGTTTATTTTTTCCTTTATTGTTGGAAAATTTTCATTTATGATGATTGTCTACGCAGTTTTCTTAAAATTTTGCTGAAGCTGGTCAAGTTTCTGCCGAGGTATCTATTTCAGTTTTTAGTTTTTTCTGAGATTGGTGTTGGTTTAATTGTGACTTGGTTTCAACTTGTTGAATTTTTTTTGAGTTGAGTACTTGATATAGTTCATTGGTAGTTTTAGAGTCCTATTTTTGCATTTTTATGAAGTAACTACAATTATTGTTTAGTATAACCACAAGAATTGAAGAAAGCACTTGGCAAGAGTGGACCGCCCGTTATCGTCGTAGCTCTATCGTCTATTCTATTTCTTCTGTTTTCTTTCCATCGTTTTCTTATTCTTGTTGGAGTGTACTAGTTTCTCTTTCTCCCTGCTCATCATGATCTCTTCTGTTTGTTGACTGGTAATATTAGTCTACAATGAATTTTATAGGAGACTTATGATCTAAAGTGCAATGCAAAGGAGCTTAGAGCAAACAGAAAGAAACAACTAAAGAAAGACACTACAACCAAATTAAAGTCATTAGCGGATGAGGTAAAGCCATTTGGCATAAGTAGCTTTCTTGATTATCTTCCTCTTGTATGTTATTAAGCTACTAAATTTGTTAATTAAAAACATATGTAGAACAGCAGCAGTAAACACTATCCTTGTCTTTTAATGAGTGTGATTCACCTTTCTTCCTCACATGCTGCTATTTCTGTTTATAGCTAGTTTTATAATTGGAATCATTTCAATTATATATTATGCGAGGATTATATTTTTAATGGATTGTGTATCAAGAATTAACCAAATTTACCATAACCTTCTTGTTAGTAGATGGTCTTAACATTAGATGCTCTGATGAAAAGAATGATTAAGCTAACTGGTATCTTGCAAATGACATTGTCTTCCTATGTTCCTTACAGTGTATGTTACACACTTCGTATTGGTTTGATATAACAATCTTTTATCATAGCTGCCTAAGTCTATGTGCTGCCATAGATTGATTTCTTATGCCAGTCTACTTTGATTTAATTATACATGCTAGTGATTTACCTCTAGCTGACATATCATTTGATCTTTGGTTGTTATAAGATCCTTTCCTGATTCAAGGTAAATGCTTTTGAGTATCTTAACATTCCATTTACTTCCTGTAGAAGATGTGAAAAGGCAATACCGTAAGGTGACTTTCTGGTATTATGAAATTGCTAAGTATATGTTGATTAGTATCTGTGAAAAAAAAAATGGCAGGTTTAATGCTATTTTTTGCTCTTACAATTATCTTTGCTTCTTCATCCTGACAAATGCAAACATATATCCACAAGCAAATGAGGCATTTAGAGGTAAATATCCATATTATCGTTTTTTTTTTCTGAAGGAAATATGTAATTCCCTGTAGTTTATCATTTTCCCCATTTTTAGTTTAAAATTTATCTTGGATGCGAGAAGAACAAGTTCATGGGATCTTGCTAATGCTTCATATAACAATATGAATTACCTTTTTATAATGAGCATACTTTTGAAATGTGTTCAGATTCGATGTGTTCAGTGTGGAGCATACTTTTGAAATGTTTGATACTTTATTTGGAATATATTTAGTAGGAGTCTATTCAGTTTTATACACTATTGTATGTACTTAATTCATTCCATCAAAATTTGGTACAGTGCGTAGTGATTCTTATTATATACTCCTATAGAATAGTAATACAAACACAACCCTTAATCTTGGGTGGAGGCAATATTGACTAATCTATCATGTCGATTTCCACTGCTGTCAGTATGATTTTTTTTATCACCTTGAGCTTAATGCAACTGTCGGTCAAACTCTATATTGTAGCATAGTATTATATGTTTCTAATTTGGAACTTTTTTTTATCTATGAGTTTTAGAATCTTCCTCCAGTTACTGCATTTTTGAAAATTTGACTCAATTCTTAATTTGGAATTTTCTTTCTCTGGACAGCATTAGCAAAAAGCACGACAATTTACTCGATGAACAACAGAGAGATTATCTTATGAACCAGGTTAATGTTGTTGGAAAGAAACAAAGGTCATAGAAGTTCTGATGAGGTTATTGAATGGAGATTGTAGTTTGTATCTTTTTTATTAGTTTTTATGGATTTAAGTACATTTTTATTTTATGACTATGTATCAATGACAATATATGTATATTTGGATGTTTGGATGATCAATATATGAAATTTTGGATGTTTGGATTATATTATAATTTTGAATATTTTACTTTATTGGTTTTTCGAAAATAAATGAAGAAAAAAACCAAAAAATAATAAATTATTATCGGACATTAGATGACAGTTCTACAAAAAGAGTCATCTATGGTCTACATATTACATGACTGTACAAACAAAAAGATAACGGTTATTCACTGTCATGTATGTATTTCATCAAAGATAAACATGATAATTCATGACGGTATTGTACGCACATAGATGACGGGAAATCATTGTCATAAATACGCACATAGATGACGCTAATTCCGCGTCATGTATAGCACCTACTATAGATTACACCCGCCTACTTGACGCTTTGGCACGCACATAGATGACGCTAATTCCGCGTCATGTATGCCCGTTTTTCTAGTAGTAATATGTGGTAGATGTATAAAGGAGTTTTGTGGAGTCATGTTCCAAAATGAAAATAAATGAAAGTGATACATTTTTTAGGAAAGAACGAAAATGGAATTAGTGATATAGTTATCAGGAACGGAGGGAGTATGACAATTAAGTATTGACGGATGGAGAATTTTGTGGTCCCAATTTTGCACATATGTTTCATCAACACATTTAGATTGTGGAAATTATAAGACAATCTTTTTCTGCCATCGGGACCGGGGCGGGACGGTAAGGTAGTAGTATTAATTTGGCAAATTTTAAAAAAATTATAAAACTGATAATTCGAGGATGTATATGCGATGCAAGTAGATAAATATTAGTACGATATCATGTAGAATGATTTCAAGTAGAAAATCGGATAACATTGCTCCATCTCGATTAATTTCATACCATCTGTGTCGCCCAACTTTCAAGTATTTGGACTGAAAAAAATCATGGAATGTTGCGTGATTCAAGACATGGTGCTCCTCGAGAAAGGAGTCAATATAATAATGATTCAATTAATTACAAAATATAAGCAGAAGAATATATAAAATTTACACTTAAAACTGAAGAATATACACAATAAAGAAACTACAAATACCTCACAGTATAATTAACATAGCATTTTTTTTTGTTTTCTTTTTTTGGTGGTCTGCAGCTCCTAATGGTTTGCAGGAAATAGCGTTCCAAAAATAATTGTTTTTTTCAATTTTATTATAAACAAGTTATTCATTTCTTAATATGTGTTGAGATCCTAAGACTTTTTGGGATGGAGAGAGCGTTAAGAGCATCTACAGCGCGGCGATCGCGATCACGCATGCCACGTGGCGCCTCCCGGTTGGCCAACGGATTTTCCGTTGCCAACTGACAAAATTTTGATTTTTTTATAATTAATTTTCACCTATAAATATTCCTACTAATCTCATTCATTTTCACCCCATTTCTCAACTTCTCCTTCTATTTTCTTCTCCAATTTTTGCAAGTCCTTTCATATCTTTGATTTTGCAAAAAATATAGATCCCAATGATCAATTCACTCAATAGTTTGGTAATAACTATGCCAATTTCGATCCGAGTAATCCCTACGCCACTCCCCAACCAAATTTCTCCCAACAACTCATATCGACCCCAATTCCTATTCGGCCTCAATTTCTACAGTGGGGAGCGCCGCCGGCCGGATTTCAGCAGTGGATCTCGTCTATTTATCAATACAACAATCTATTTAAAAAATACTAGTTCTTATTAAAAACAAAATAAATAATAAAAAAATTGAGAGATCAAATGGAGAGATCTCCATCACTGTGTGGGGGATATCTCTCCCCGCTCTTCCGGGCCCACTTTTAATATTAAACTATTGGGAGATCTCCACGGATCTCCCCATCGGAGATGCTCTAAACAACTCCCCTAGAAAATCCGTCTTTTTTAATGTTCCTTACAATATTCACAGTAAAAAATTAATTAAATACTCTTCTTGACAAAAGACCACTTGTTTAGAAAAAGACAAACATATGTTTAAATTTGTTTGAGGGCTTGTTTGGTTTAAGTTGAGAAATGGAAAGGGAATTGAATTAAATAGAGAAGATGAATGGTAATAATAATTGTTATTTTTATTGGATGTCTGGTTTAACAATGGAAATGAATCACTTGTAAGAGATTTCCGTTCTTGGAGGAAAGGATTTTGTTACTCCTCTAGTTTAGAGGGTAACATTTGAGAGGTTTGAGTTACGCTTAAATAAGGATAATGATTAATCCACAACCCAAACCAAACAATAAGTAATGAATTCACTTAAATGAATCTATTTCCAACCCCAAAAAATTCCAAAATCGATAGAAACTTTCAGCTCACAGCCTCACACCGTTCCAAAATCACACCGTTCCAAAATCGATCATTAATTAAACATACAAAATCATTTCAGATCTAAGACAGTGTGCTCCTCGAGAAAGGAGTCAATATAATAATGATTCGATTAATTACAGAATGTAAAACTAAGGAATATACACAATAAAGAAACTACAATACCTCAGAGTATAATAAACATAGTATAATAAATCTTAATTTTAAATAAGAGCATTTCAATTATAGCACTCTCAATTTACACCTAAAACTAATACTTTAATTAATTATAGAATTAAAATATTATTTTAATTATAGAATTAAAATAATATGCATTATAGAACTAATTATTAGTTTTATAATACAGTAATTTATTTAAAAATGACCGAATTCTGACTTGCAACCCGACGACAGGCCACACTCAATCTAAAACTGCTCTACTGCCCCCCCTCCCCCCAATGGAAGCAAAACATTTTCTTTTAATTTCCACAATTTGTTTAACTTAATGTCGTACTATTATTAGGCAACAAATATTATATCCCGCCGGCCAATTCATGAACTTATCCAATTTTGTGAAAATTAATACTCCTCCGTCCCCCAAGAGTGTATCACAAGTTGACAGGCACGAATTTTAAAAATATTTGATTGAAAGTGTATTGAGTGGAGAACGGGGATCAACCACTTTCAGAAACTTGTGATAGATGTTTGTTGAGTGGAAAATGAAACTCATCATTAGTTTTAAAAATATATAGTAGATGTTTGTATGGAGTTATGTGAGGTCATGTCCCAAAAGGAAACGTAGTACACAGGAACGGACGAAAATAAAATGAATGGTACACTCTTTAGGGATGGAGTATTGTATCCATAATTTATTTTTGTTAGTTGATTTTTGGCTATTCTTAGTATTGATATGATTTATTTCAATCTAAGAATAAAGTTGCATTTGAATCATTATGATTTGACAGGTTAATAATCATTAGAAACTGTCTAAATAAAATAGAAAAATACATTAAGTTGCGTTGGGCCGGAGGATTGAGAGGTCCAATGCTGAATTTAAGCCCACCAATTCTTTTTTCTCACGATAGTACTCTCTAAAATGATTATGGGTTTAATTTAAAACTAGGGATGTAATTCTTTATTTTTCATGCATGAGGTAAAAATTATTGAAATATAAAAATTGAAACTTGAATCGGGGTGGCAAAAGAGTAAAAAGCTGTGATGCCAGGAGCATAATCGCCGGTGCAGAAGCACGAACAAAGAGCGGCTCTTATAAGCTTCTAAGCGGAGGGGCCATGAATAAACTGAATCACATCCGAATAAGAGGGATTCCGAGAATATGCAGGAATGAGACTGCATATTCTTGGAAAACTTAAAGAAATTGATAGGTGCTACTCATACCATCAAGATGCATATTCTTTTCCGATGTGCATAGTGGAATAACTCGATCTAAGAATAAGCGTGCTTGGCCTGAAGATGGGTGACCTACTGCAAGTTTTCCTAGGAAAGTGTGCGTTTGAGGACAAAACACGCTAAAAATGAATTGTGATGGTTTTTAGGTCAGCCGTGAATTCGGAAACCGGATCGTTACGAAAGCCAAATAAACGATCTTAATAAAATAAAATAAAAGAGTAACCGTCTAAAAAGACTTATAAAAAGAGGAAAGGGAAAATGAAAGAAAACGTTCAATTTGAAAATTAAAGGATGCCGTGTAAATATCCCAATTTATACTTGGAGTCAATCCCATACCATAATAGAGTGAAGATCAGGTAAACTACATCTTGGCAATCAATTATATTAACTAAACTCATCAGATCGGATCCTTTATTGCATCCCATGTACGTCTCCTATTGCTTTAATAAGGAGATGACACATGACATGACTTAGGGTTCGAGATTTGAGGTATATTTACATGGAGAGGCAATTGAGGATCCGGTTTGATAAAACCATAGGACTATTAAAAAAATGAAAAAAGGAAAGAACTAAAACCATTTCATACGAATGAGGTAAACTTGAGATGTAAAATCACTCATGAATTGGACTAATTAATTAGCTCCATATATTTGATAAAAAAAATAAAAATTGCTGCAGGTAGCAGCATGAAGAAGAGTTTGATCATAGCATCATTTTTCATCATCTTCTTCATCCTGATTTCTGTGGCTATTTTGCAATCCGATGCAGCTCGAATGACTAACAAAACCAGTAACAATCTTACCAAACAACCCTCGCTTAGACTAGAGATGCAAACAACAAACATGATTCCCATCAAAATTAAGCAAACATGATGATTCTTCTCTTCACTTCTCATAGAGGCTAGCTAGGTTCTTACCACGACAAACGAGAAGTTGTAAGCATTGACGCCTCTGAAAACACCATCAATGTGATCGGTTTCAATGATTGTTCCGTCGACCCCTATCCAACTAGGAATGCGCCTCCACACCCTGTTAGAAAATTTCGACTTCACTCGGGCATGTCTGTGGGGCATTAGATGGACCTCGTTTCCGCATGCCTGGGCGTTCGGATCGTCGAATGACAACTTCAGATATCGGTTGCCGTCCAAGCTGACTTCTCCGACGTAGCTGCCGTTGTATCCTTTCAACGCTACGTGCTTAGGCAGCTTAACTAATTCATCCCAATTCACAAATCTTAGATAACCTTGTTCAGGATTGGGATTTTCATTTATGTAAAAAATCAAGGTCGTAGGATCTAACAACAGACGCCCTCCGCTCTGAACATGGGTCAAGTAGAAAAGCCCATCATCGCCTTCTACCTTAACCGCCTCGAACAACGTACACGAAGACTTTGTTGTGTCTTCTTCAGGCTTGTTGGATTCAGCAGTAATGAACCAGCTGCCGTTTGCTCTCCGCGCCCAGTACTTATTAGAATGACAAAATCTTAGGTTAATGTACCTGTCGTTACTTGTTGCTCGTTCGACTTCAATCTTTACCAACGGGCTGAACACGCTGTCTCTTCCGATGAGTACGAAACCAGCGTCATTGTAGTGTGCATAGCCGTTACCACTGTAATAATTTGATTTTAGAACGATGAACCTTGAAAGCATGCCTGCAGACAGCACAACAGTTTCCATGTTTCTTCCAACCTGCGTTTGTTTCGTCAAAATCAATAATTAATTCATTTACATAAATATTATAAAACTATTTGCTTTATATTGTAATATACTTCTTTCCTTTTACATGTAACTTTATTTACTATCTCGTCTCAGGTCCCCAATTAATACAAATTAACAATATTGAAATGGATACTGCATGAATAAGAGAATACGCACGAACAGAAACATTAATTCAACAATTTTTTATCGAAAGTAAAAACTAAGAGATATTAATTAATTGTTCTTAAGATGTTAGTTTAACACATCAAAAAATAAAAATAAACGCAAAGGATGAGGACAGAAGAAGATTACTGTAATTGAAACGTTTTAAGAAATGATTTTTTTTTTTTCTTTCTGTGAGAAGGTTAGGAGCGCTGAAGAAATGATTTTCGTGTGCTCACGAGGTTTCTCCTTGATTTTATTTATAGATAAATTAATATTATATGCTTATGGCTATAATTTAACCAAATAAATTGATATTCGAGTCGTGCACATGGACTTTTAATTATTTTGTGTGAATTAATAATTGAAGCGGCCTCATCATGAGGTCATTTGCTAATTTGGAAATTCGCCATATAAACTGTATTCTTTCACTGAGATGTCCTGAAATATAGAAATTAGAGATTATGACTACTGACTAGTTAAGTAGTTTATCAGATGGGTTAATTGTATGGAATGTCATTTCAAGTTAGTGAATAATAATAGTTGTTCATCCACTTTATTTGTAGAAATTCTGGCCAACTTTGAAGTAAAGAGACCAAAATACCCTTAATTTCACCTCTCTCACTCGTTTAACATCCAGATTCAGATCTGGATCTGTGTATTTTCTCTCTCTGTCTTGAGTTCCACGATTCTCTCTCAACTACAGATCTATATTCTCCGGCATGGGCAGCTTTCTGAGGTCATCTTCTCCGGCAATCTGTGTACGACTCTCTTCTTTCTCTCTCTTCTATCAGTCACAGCTCGGCAGATCTTAAGAAATTCAGTATGGCCAATCTCTCCGGCGTCGATGCAACTTTCCTCTATTTTGCGGCTTTCTTCTCCGGTCATCATATCATCTCCATCTAAAAATTTGTTCTTACTTTCCTCTATTTTGCGGCTTTCTTCTCCGGTCATCATATCATCTCCATCTGAAAATTTGTTCTTTGATGGTGTATTATAGGTTGTTAGTTTTATGGTTGTAATTTAGCTTTGATCGTAATAATGTATCTTGTATTTTGGAAATTTGCTTGTTTGATGGTTGTATTGTAGATTGATGATTTTTAATCTAAGATATCAACTTTGAATTTAGTGTATTAGTTTTAATTGAGTTTTCTAGATCTAGTATGTCATGTTCTTGTCGTATTTTCCAGATCTTGCCGTCATCTTCGTGCATATGTGTTCTTCCTGCATTTTTCACGTCACTGCGCGTCGCGACTTGGCACACCTGGTACGAATGCAACGTATTCATACCAGATGTGCCAAGGCATACCGCGCCTAGACTTGGAACATCTGGTACGAATACACACCATTCGTACCAGGTGTGCCAAGTCTAGGCGCGATATGCCTTGGCACACCTGAATGCAACGTATTCGTACCAGGTGTGCCAAGGCATACCGCGCCTTGACTTGGTACACCTAGTACGGATACACACCATTCGTACCAGATGTGCCAAGGCATACCGGGATGCTGTTGACCAAAGACGAACACCATCCATGACATTAGATCTGGAATGTGACGCCATGGATTCCGGAGAGAAAGCTGTGAATATGGCCGGATCTGGTGCGGTGGCAGATCTGGAATATGGCCGGCAGAATGAGAAAGTTCAAGGCGGCGCGGCGGACTGGACTGGAAGTACGAAGGCGGGGCGGCGGAAGGGAATGGAAGTACGACGACGCGGCGGCGGAATGAAAGTACGACGGCGGCGATGGCAAAATGAAAGTACGATGACGGCGACGGAAGAAATGAAGAAAAATAGAATTTCTAGAGAGAGAATATTTTGCAGAACAGAGAATTTGAAATTTGAAAAATGAAAAATGAAATGTGTAGATGGATGGTTAATAGTGGATCCAAGGGCAAATTGGTCCAAATTTCCAAAAGTTGGCCAGAATTTCTACAAATAAAGTTGGTGGCCAACTATTAATTTCCACTATCTATATTGGTTATCCCAAATTTTGCCTCTTATCGGATTTGGTTTTGTGATGCTTTAGTGGATATTTGCGATGTTTTTAATTTTTGTCATGCTTGATTTAAATTAGGATGAAAAAACAGGTTTATTGCAAAAATAAATAAACAAACATACTGATGCGACCGGAAATGTCACATCAACCATTTCAAGGAAACACAGTAAATAGCCAACAACATTACCTGCTGAGATTTTGCTTTGGAGGCCTGAGCAGCCAAAGGGCCACCTGTGTCCGGCGAAAGGGGTATATCTTCTCCTAGCTTCCTGCAATGAATGGTGAGCCGGAAGGATTCCGACGAACCACCTCCAACGGTTAAGTCAGTGGACCTCGGATTTTGTAATGAAACAGTGAGTGAAGATGAAAAGTAAACGAAGAAATATATGTCTGTAAAAACTTGAGAGAGAGAATGGTATCTGAAGTATTTATATTAGGTGGGCTTTCTTGTAGCTAAGGGAGCGGCGTCCGGATCCTCATTAATACTAGGACAGCTTGCACGCGCTTATTGGCTTCCGTCATTATTATCCGTCCGGATATTGGGGCACGCCACTGTCACAACGCCTGCTAGGGATACAGGAGACCTGGTGAGGTCCCCTCTGTACGCCTGTTTTATTATAGAAACAGATTCGGAGACCTGCATAAGCAAGAGGCCCATAACAGGGCACGCTAACAGGTCTCTGGTTATTTTTGGGCACATCACATACTATACTATTCGACTTTTCAGAAACCGATCAGTTTGTGCAGTTTGTAGGTACAAGTCGGTCCGGTTCAGGTCCAAAAAATACGTATATATTCAATTTGTGATTTATCAAAATCTGATCGGTTCAATACGGTTTTGAGCCAATGCACATTCCAATGGCGAAGCTTTTCGAGTAAGCTCAAACTCTAGAAGGAGGAAGAAGGGAGAGATAAGCTAAAGAAAACAACCAAATATTCATTCGCTAATCATAAACTGAGAGGTTACAATACTTATAGCCACAAGATATTTTCTATGAATTTGCTAGGAAGTTTCCTTTCTCGAATGGGCTTCCTTAGAGGTGGATCAATAGATGGGCTTTTCTATTGAGTTGTAGGGTGTGGGTGTAACAGTATTTTCTCCCTCGCGGCAGCGGCTTTTACATATAATCCGCTGCTATATTTCCATCTGCTTCGGCGGAGCAATTAACCATGTGGAGGAGGGACCTTGACCATGATCAGTAGTGATAGTGAGGAAGAGGGGACTGCGATGGTGATGTGGAGGAGAACCGGACCGCTGCTAATAAAGAAGACGGAAAGTGTTGGGGAAGAGCGAGAAAGAGACAAACTGTAAGAGTTGTATATATGGATGCAGTGTACTCAATAAAGACCAAATGACGTCCCAGTGGGGATGGTCTAGTGGTGGAGTGGTTGCCTGTTGACTAATAGGTCAGAGGTTCGAGTACTCTCGGCCACAAAAAAACCCTAGGTGGGGTGTGTGAGTATTAATATTTGTAATGATAAAAAAAAAGACCAAATGACGCTTGTGTATCTATGAGGGCAAAAATAGAGAAACTTACCAAATAATGGCTGTAGACACACATTTTCAAGATATATTGTAATAGTAATTATTCTATCGCATTGTATATTTTTTTCCTAGTTTTGATAAGATCTTTAATGTACATATTTTTTTCATATTGTAGATAAAACTATTTCCGAACAAATTAACAGTTGGAAACTTTTTACAGAGAATAATAACACACAATTAAAGAAGTGGCTCTTTTTCAGTAATTGTTTAGAAAAATACAACGATACATAATATTATGAGGGGAAACACCAACTTGGAAGAAGTTGATGAAACAAGCCTAAGCTAGACTAGAAATGCAAACATTTGCAAGAATACATAATTAAATTAAATCACCGAATTTAAAACACCATCAATTTGCTCTGTAGTCTCAGAGAGGCTGGATTCTTTCCACGACAAAGGAGAAGTTGTAAGCATTGACGCCTCTGAAAACACCATCAATTTCTTCGGATTCAATGATTCTTCCATCGGTAGAACTCCTGTCTTGCTGAGTGTAGGAGAAGGGAACTTCGCACGAGCCCCTTGTTCCAACATAACTAACTGTAGCCAAACTCCGGGGGGGCACAGGAACTGAACCCGTAGCTCTAGCTGTTGTTGTAGTGGTGACGGTGTCGTTCCACTCCAGCGTCGTATTTATCTCATAACTCACCGCAATGGATGCGCTAGTAATTAAGGGCACGCCAGCTTCGATGGTGGTGGTCACCCCCGCCGTCAAAGACAAGCTACGGCTGAAAGAACGAGACTGGGAGTCCTCATATCCAATTTCCACAGCAATACCGGCCTCCGCGTCCGAGTAGTTAAAAGCTTGGGTGGTCCCCGCCAAGAAAGGCGTCTCGTTGAATATTCTGGAGTTCTCCATCCAATATCTCACGTTATATATCCTTCTTCCGAGCACAAGTTCCTGCACAACGAGCCTCGCCTCATTGACAATAGTGAGAGCTATCGCATCCAGACAATCCGTCCTCCTGTCCGCGGTGAGAGCTCTGCAGAAATTGTTGTTGCCGGCATTTCTAAGCGCAATGGTGCTGTCGTCAAGCTTAACCGGCCAGAAGTGAGTGTTCACATTTCTGGTGTTGGCCGGAGTATCAGCGGCGTCGGCCCATATCCAACCGCTACGCGCAATGGTGTCATCGCGCCTCCAGAACCTGTCGAAATGTCTAGACTTTATTCGGACATGGCCGTCGTC
The DNA here is from genome assembly GCA_031470985.1 of Agastache rugosa. Taxonomy (NCBI): domain Eukaryota; kingdom Viridiplantae; phylum Streptophyta; class Magnoliopsida; order Lamiales; family Lamiaceae; genus Agastache; species Agastache rugosa. The sequence goes on along the minus strand of CM062603.1, from coordinate 33,457,756 downwards.
CATGAGATCGACCTCGTGCACGGATTCCTTGGCGTTGGGATCGTCGAATGAGAACTCCAGGTGATTGTTTCTCTGCACTATGTTTCCTCCGAGGTAGCTGTCGTTATATCCTTTGAACGCTACCCGCGGAGGCAGTTTAACTAATGAATCCCAATTAACCGTAGTTAAATGATTATGTCGACCCTGACTCGAACTCCAATCCACCTCGAAATTACGCCAAGTGTTTACCGCCAATTGGCGGCGGCTATGGACGTGGATCAAGTAGAACACCCCGTCATTATTTACCCGAACCGCCTCGAACAACGTGCACAAAGGGTTTGTAGTGTCTTCCTCAGGCTTGCCGGATTCAGCAATAATGTGCGTGGCTCTCACTTGCCAGTATTTATTTGTGTTGCAGAATCGCAGGTGAACAAACCTGTCAGGGTTACTTGTTGCTCGTTCGACTTCAATCTTCACGCGCGTGCTGAACACGCTTTCTCTTACAATGCTTACTTGTGTTCGCTCGATGCACGCATAGCCCGCAGAAGAATAAGGAACTGACTGTATCACGATGAACCTTGAAAGCATGCCTGCAGACAGCAGAACTGTTTCCATGTTTCTCCCAATTAACCTGCACGTTTGTGTAGTTTCTTCAATAATCAACATTTAATTAATTTTACAAGGAATAAACTAGAATTTCCCCGTAAAATATAGACACTAAACTAGAATCCTGTGTCACACTAGTAATTGCACTATTTAACTACTCCATTTATCATGAAATTATGAAAGTGAAAAATGAAGCTGACAAAATCAAATACTCTATTAACTAAAAAATTGCAAATAAAATTTAACAAAAAATTAAAACCCCTAATTGGATTGATGGATTCTAGTAACTAATGAGCTAGAAAGTTTTTAAGGATATTAAGTTAGACTGTTTTGGAAATTATGACACTGTTTTATTGGGCTGACAAATTTAGAAACTAGGCCACTTAAAATTATCATGACTTGAGCTTTATCAATAAACTAAGCATCAAGCGAGCTAGAGGAATTTTTAGGATAGTAACTTAATTTAATTTCATGTGGAAAAAAGGATATTTTTTTTTGGGCCGATTTTGTGGACACTAACAATTAAGTAGGCATCCACAGGCCAATTTTCAGCCGTTTCAGACTTTTTGGCACGTGCTACGCACGTGACCGCCTACATGGAGCCCGAAGCTGACATGGAATGCTACATAAATAAAAAAAATTTAATATAAAAATTAACTCTCTCTCCCCCCTCCCTCTCTAGTCTCTTTCTCTCCCACCATTGTCGCGGCCCACCACCACCACCACCCTCAAGTAACCAGCAACCCAGCCATCTCCCTCTCTCACGTCCCTTCTCTCCCTTTCCTCCCTCCTCTCTCAACCTCTCATATTTCCTCCGCATCAATTCAACGCAGCAGATTTTCTCCCGGCCCGTCCGTCAGTCACGGCCACCGCCAGCCCGTCAGTTATCCACCACCGCCACCGTCGGCCGCTGGACACAGCATCACCGTCATCCCCATGGTCGACCCCCAAAAAAACCCCCCAAAATTTACAGATCTAACTTATATTCATGTAAACTCCATAATTGCTCAAAATTTTCAGATTCCATTTCTCTATACCCTTATTAATACAGAAACTTTTTTCCCCAAATTGCATGTTCAAATCTCGCCGGCTTTTTTGATTTTGAGGATCTGCAAAAAGACGGCGGTGTTGTGTTGAGGGCAGAGTGGTGCGTGTGTACCGCCGAGTTGAGGGAGAATGAGTCGCGGCGGCGGCGGCGGCTTTGCTAACCTGCGACGATGGTGGTGGCAGCTTCTATGCTGCTACCGTTAGTCGTCATCGTTTCGAGACAGCAATGGTTGCGGGAGGAAGGGGCGGGCCGGGAGAGATGATGGCGGAAAAGGAAGGAGATTGGAGGGGCGGCGTTGTGCTGTTTGTTCAATTAGTTTTCGGTAGAGAGAAAGATGACGAGATACACATGGAGAGAGAAGTGCTTTTTTTTTTCTTTTTTATTCATTTTTCAAATTAAAGTTTTTATTTTTATTTTTTTATTACGTGGCATTCCACATCATCTTCGGGCTCCATGTAAGCAATCACATGTATAGCGTGCGTGAAAAAGTCCGAACGGGCTAAAAATTCGCCTAGAGATGTACTACTTAAATATTAGTGTCCTACAAAGTCAGCCCGAAAAAATTTGTCCTCTTTTTCAACTGAGGTTAAGTTACTATCCTAAAAAAATCCTCAAGCTCTCTAGGAGAGGGTGTCGTGGAAGCATCATCACTCCCAATTGATTTTTTTTTTTTCATTTTTCTAATATTATACTCCATATTCCATCCGTCCATCAAAAAAATGCACTTCTTTTCTTTTCTGTTCGTCCACGTAAAACATGCACTTTCCTTTTTAAACACTACCCCACAACATCCTTACTTTCCAAGTTTATTTACAACTTATACCACACTCATGACCCTTACTTTTTTAAACACTACCCTCAATGTGAGACCCTTTTTCCACTCAACAAATACTTTACATGATTTTCTTAAAATCTGTGCATAGGTCAACTATGCATATTTATCATGGACGAAGGAAGAATATATAGATAATTTATTAAAAAATTGACTTTAGCACTTCCTATCGTTAGAAATTTTCAATTTTGGCAGTCTCAGATATATATTTCTCCATCGACCCTGCTCATATAAAAAGAAACTCCCAAATGGATATATCTTAAATAATTGTAAGGGAAGAAACTATGATATCCATAAAACAATAACGAATTAAATGGGCTAGACATAACAAGAAATATTGGACCGCAGGCGCCCCAAATTGATTTTTCATTTTTTTAAATTTCAAATTCATTAATTTAACAAATATTTAATCAAAATTAATAAATTCTAATCGAAGTTAATAAATAAAATGAGAGACTAATAAATTTTAATTAAAATGAAAAAATATCTAATTACCTATAATTACTCTTAGTGCATGTTTGGTTCGATATTTTTTGGGCATGGAAAGGGATTCAATTAATTGAATCAATTACTTCTTGTTCGGTTTGGGTATTGGGTTAACCATTACCCTTATTTGAGGATAACCCAATCCCCCAAAATGTTACCCTCCAAACTAGAGCGGTAACAAAATCATTTCCTCTCCGAAATCATTTCACAAGGTGATTCCTTTCCATTGTTGAACCAAACATCCAATAAAAGTAACAATTATTGATACCATTCCCCCCCCCCTACTTAATTCCATTCCATTTTCATTCCACTGCTCGAACCAAACGAGTACTTAATCTCTTTGTAATCCGCCCAAATTCGTTATGCAGACCTTACGGTGGAATCTGATTTATCTAATAAGTAAATCGCACTCATGTTCCCCCCCCCCCCCGCAAAAAAAAAAGTAATAGTGCATAGAATAAAGAAATATTCACGTACATAACATTAAGGAAACCAAAAACATATAAGTAAACAAAGAGATTAAGACTTACAAAAAAAAGAGGACTGAAATAGGGCAGCAGAAATGATTTTTGTGTGCGCAGGAGACACTTGTGTTTATTTTCTCTTGAAATGTTTGACTCTATTTATAGATAAATTTGAGGGGCTATCCTGAGCATATCATATCATAAGTACTCCTTTCGTCCCATTTATAACGTCTCATTTTTTTTTTTTGTCTGTTAATGTCTCATTTTCAAATAAAGAAATAATTAACTCTTCAAAAGTGATATGATCAACTACTTTTCTATCTTTTTACCCTTCTCTTTAATAATCGTGCCAAAAAGAAATGGGACGGAGGGAGTAACTCATAAGCATATTAAATTTTCTACGTGAAAATCATGTCTGCGTGTGATGCTTTCGATTTTTAATCAGTGGTGGATATGGGACGACAGGTCTTATCTAGCTATTTGGAATCTAATCATAAATGCAATTATTGGTGGGTTGAACAATAATACTCATTTTTCTTTCTCGTTTTGCTATGTTTATTACTTTTCTTTTTAATATTATTTCTTTTTATTTGTAAATAGTACTCCCTCCATCCCTGATAACTGTATCACTAATTTCATTTTCGTCCCTCCCTATAAAGTGTATCACTTTCATTTATTTCCATTTTGGGACATGATCCCACACAACTTCTTTAAACATTACACATTTATTAAACTGGTGAGTCTCTTTCTCCACTCAGCACACTTTCTACTTAATATTTCTTAAAACCCGTGCCGATCAACCTGTAATGCAGTTTTAAGAGACGGAGGGAGTATTAAATTTAAGTCAGTAAAGCTAGTGTTTTTTGTGTTGGCAAGGGTAGGTAGTAAGAATTCATTGTGAAGTAGTGTTTAAAAATAAAAAGGGAAAGTTTTCGTGAACGGACAAAAAAGGAAAAAAATGAATATTTTTCGTAGACGAATGAAATATCCATTATTATATCGAAATAATACATACTATCCAAATAATATTTACTGGGATGTATTGGTCCCGCAAAATTGGGACCAAAATTCTTCATCTGTCACACACTACAAAATTTTGATGGGTGTTTTGAAAACGGAAAAAAAAAAAAAAGGTTATCGTCATATTTTCTTTTTCCTTTTTTTAGCGCATGTTTTTTTTTTTTTTTTTTTCTGTTTTTGATAGTATATAGGATACTGATAAATTATGAGAGGTGGACCAATGGACCATTTATAATTTATATTAAGGCTGTAATGTATACTATCCTGCTATTATTTCTTTTGAATATTACATAAATTTGTGTGGCTTGGAAGTTTTTCTAATATTATATAGAAATAGATTATTACTAACCAAGATGCTTTTATCTTATGCTTGACCTATAAAAGTCATTCAAAATTTACATAATTAAGGAATGTTATTTAATGGTAAAATACAAAACACTGCTCTAAAATTAAATAGTATTATATACTAAAATTTATGATATTTTTAAAAAATTCAAAATATTATTATAATCATTTTTCAAAAATATTATTTTAGCAAGTTTATAAAATTAATTACCTCATAACTTTACTTAACATCAATAAATTTTAAGTGAAAATTCATAAAATCAAATCGAAATTAATAAATTCTGATTATATCCGACCACGCTAATTCTTAATTAATTCACGGACCGTACGATATGGCCCAATAAGTGGACTGCTTCCAAATTTTTGCCCAAAAAAGGTGCGTACTCGAAGCTAGGGGTGTCAATCGGGCCAATCCTTTCGGTTTCGGGTCAACCCTATCGGGTTATCGGGCTATTCGGTCCGGGTTAGATCGGGTTGATTTTTTTCGGGTTGAAAAAACTCAACCCTAACCCTAACCCTTCGGTTTTCGGGCTGGCCCGTCGGGTCACAAAGTTTGTAAATAAAAATTAAAATGTATATATTTTCTTGACTATTCAATATTTGTCGCAAAAAAACTACACACAAAAAAATTAAAAAGTAACAAAAATAAGAATACGAGTGGCCCCAAAAATAGAAACTTGATTAAATCCAAAAAATAGCATCCAACAAAACAAATCTAGTAGCACTGCACGACATGAAACATAACAATAATATTCAACTTTAATTCGTTATCTCACAAATGAAACTAAACACTTGAATGACATTCATCTTCTATGATTTCTGTGTAGAGCAAAAGAGGGCGCGACATACAATTACTACAAGTAATTAGTATTATGTATTATTTATTTTATTTTTTAAAAAATACATCAGGGTTATTCGGGTTGACCCTAACCCTGATCGGGCTAGCCCGGATAACCCTTCAACCCTAGCGGGCCAGCCCAAATAGCCCGATTATGTATTCGGGTTGTAAAAAATCAACCCTAACCCTTTATTTTATTCGGTTTATTCGGGTCGACCCGTCAGATTCGGGCTCAATTGACATCCCTACTCGAAGCGATGCGGTGAAGCATTGTCTAAGACATCGGTCAATTAAAATGCTAGTTAATGTTAAGGGTTTGAGAGATTTCTGTATTGATCTAAACTACCTCTAAACATCCCAATGTATATAATATTAATTCGTTGGTCTTGTATTATTATTATTATTATTATTATTTGCTATACACAACAAACTTATCAAACATTTCATTAACAGTAGAGAAATTGGTAGCCATTTGATTGGCCATTTGTGCACACACATATTATTATCTTGTGCGAAGGGGTAGGATCGTAAAAACAGGGAAAATCAAGGCTGACCCATGCGACCATCTGAATAGCTTCCTCGTCACAGTGTATTCCGGCTACAAAATTTGGAAGAAATAACCGTCCAAATTAAACCAAAATGCAAAGTGAAAAAGGTAGAGTTGCGACAGTGACGGCGAGGAGGAGGGGAGACGAATGGGTGCGGCGGAGCGGGACCGCCGATAATTATTGGGGAAATTAACAAGACGAAATTAATGTGGTGGGGAGGAGGAGGGAGAGAGACAAAACTGTAAGACCTTTATGGAAGCACATGCAGTCAACAAATTAAGACCAAAACCACGTTTATGTTGTTTGTATGTGTTAGCTTAGTGGTAGAGCGGTTAATGCTCGGACTATAGGTCACGGATTCAAGTTCACCGTCACGCGGCTTTTAAAATTTCTTATAATGTTTGTTCCAAAAAAAAAAAATCACTTTTATGTTATTATTGAAGACAAATTCCAAAACTTACCAATAAAAACCGTAGGCCGCACATCTTCCTTATCTATAGGCAATGTCGGCAATTATTTTATTTAATCCATTCGTTCTCGACCTATTTACATGTGATTTTTTTTTGTCCGTTCATAATTTATTTACTTGTTTCACATTATCCATTTATTTTTAACCACACAACACATAAAAAATGAGACTCTTATTCTACTCACAACACATACCAACTTAATCAATCAAATTATTGAAACTCGTGTCACTCAACAATAAGCAATATGTTATGAACGAAGGAAGTATTTTTTTTTTAGCATAAATGTCAGCAATTATTCATTAGCGATGATACTTTTAACTTTCAGCCATAATTTTTTTTTTGTTTTTAACTTTCACCCATAACTAGATTTACCCGCGAGCGTTGCCAGTGCAATAATCAGTGTTCGAATTTATAGTGCTAGAAAATTAATATATTTATATTTTATATAATATATTCTTGAAAAATTATATTATGTTTATCATTATTATTATTTATATAATTGTACTATACTTCATAATTATTATTTCAAAAATAATTATTGAGTTTGAAAAATAATTATACGTCATTAAGTTTTAATATTAATTATAGTAGGAGTAGGACTATATTATTAATTTATTATGTTTATAATAAATTTAATATAGATTTACACTATTATTTAAAATAAATATAATAATAGGATAGTATTAAAGTAAAACGAATCCCTTTTCTTATAATAGTTACTATTATAAATTTAAAATTTGCCGAATTTTGAATTGCATGCAAACAAATCTAATTAATATTCCCTCCGTCCCATGATAAGTGTCTACTTTCTTTTGGGCACGGGTATTTAGGTGAGAAGTGTTTAAAGGGTAAAAAGATAAAAAGTGGTGGAGCCCACATCTTTTGTGTGAGAGAGGGTGTTTCCATATTAGGAAAGTAGACACTTATGATGAGACAGCTCAATAAGAAAATCTAGACACTTATGGCGGGACGGAGGGAGTACTACTGCATTAGTGGTCTCCCCCGACACGATGCCAGCAAACTCAATCTGTTTCTTTCGATTTTTTTTATTCACACTTAAAATTGTTTTATTATGCTTTAAAGCTATGAAATTAATTTATCAAACCACTAATTTCTCGACTATCTTCATAATAACCATTTGCTAAAAATTGGTCGAATTTTGAATTGCATGCAAACAAATCTAATTAATACTACTATAAATTTATAATAGGTACTATTATAAATTTAAAATTGGCCGACTTTTGAATTGCATGCAAACAAATCTAATTAATACTACGGCATTAGTGATCTCCCCCTGCCCAATGCCAGCAAACTTAATCCTTTTCTTTTGTTTTTGTTTGTTTTTTTTTTCTTTTTTGTTCACACTTAAAATTGTACTGGGACCAATATAGTGGTCCCTATTGGAACCACAAATAAATTACTAAAGGCAAAAACTCCTGTACAGCTATTGTACCTTACATTCGGATCATATTCGATCCGATCAGGCCCGACCCGATCCATGCAAAAAAAGGAATATCGAAAACAATATACAATCCCGGGTTCTTACCCCGAAGTCGTATGTATACAACCCCGGGGACGTATATTATTTTCGATATTCCTTTTTCTATATCAAGAATTTCCATTTTTGGGAAGTAACATTATCGTCAAGGGCTCCTTCCCTCTCCCTTCTTCAAACTCTATAACCGCCGTTTTTATATTTTTACGGCAGCGGTGGCCTATGTACGTGACACCGGAGTCGTATCTTGTTTTCGATATGCACAAAAGTGTTGGATATAATGGTTTTAAATTATTATTTGTGGTGGTTAATTATTTAATTGAGAATTAAATAATGTGGAATTATTCTACTCGTCGAGTAAATAATCAGAATATATTCATGTTCTCAAAACCATTAATTGGTGAATGAGAAATAGTATATTTGAGTTGTGTATTGAAGATAATTTTATTGTAGGCAAATTCATTAATCGAAGGGACGAGCTCGGGCTCGGACTTTGGACATTGGGATGTGGTGGTTGGGCTTAATCTATTATCTATTTCTTAAATTAATTAAACTTTGTTTAATTAGTTTGCAACTTCATCTCAATTGTGAAACCACACAATTAATCAAATAATTGTTCTATTGCATTTAATTGCATGTAATTGTTTTGATTTAAATGGAGATGTCGGCGGCTTTTGGCTTTCAATTGCTGAATGTCGAGACTTTCTATTTGTTTAAACTGCCACTGACTCTTGGTTGGCTAAGAGTGTAATTGCTTGAAGGTGGTTTTTTATTGCCATAATCGATGGTAAATTGATAGCAAGCTTTCATTGCTAAGTCGATGAACAGTCCCTCCGAAATGCTATATATAGGACGCCATTTAGAGATGTGAGATTACAGAATATCTCTAAAATCATTTCGTATATTGCTCAACATTCTAGCTGCATTTTTAGAAGTCTAAAGGCTCAGTTCTTAACCTCCGTTTTGTTCGTCGGAGCTGTCTCAATTTTCGGTGCTGATGTTAAGAAGACGTCATCGTTTTATCTTTGAAAGACGATACGCCATTCCGTGAGCACTAGCTGGGGCGTATCTCGTCTTTCAGAAAGAGGCCTTCCTCGACTCGACGAATCCAAATTTTTTAGTCCGTTTTTCGTTTATTTCTTTTGTAATCTAATTAAATTCATTTTTGTGTAGTTCTTTTCTCCTTCATTTCCGTCCCGTTGTAATTATTTTCCTACAAAAAGGTGATAGACGAATAATTGATGGGATTACTGGCGACTTGATTCTTGGCGGCGTCTCCAACGAGACAGTCGGCGCGGGTAAAGGCAACGTAAGACGGCGGTATATATATATATATATATGAGAGGAAATTCATTCTATCCAGTATCAAGATAGTGTGTACCTCCTACGACCACTTTTGATAGCGGGTATAAGCAGTACCCACTGACCCACCAATAAGATTATTATATCCATTTTTTGTGTATAAAATATTGTATAAAATAAGGGGAAATATTGATATAACCTAGTCAACCTTATAATCATACAATACGCGCAATTCTTTAACCCTTCTACTGAATTTCTTCATTACATACTCTGATTTATCAATTCATTTCTTCAATATGGAGATAAATCATGCAACATTATCAGGCCCATCACACTTCCGTATAAATAAATTCTACTTATACCAACTTCATACCTTTTTGACCGGAATGCTGCCGGGTATTTCCGCCGGAAGTTTTAGGGACCTCGTCCAACCACACGATCGCAACCGATGGTTTCCAGACACAGACTCCTTCAAGAAGACACAGCCCTCGTTCGTTTCCTACTCGGGGCGTAGGGTATTTAGTCGGTATTTATAGAATAAATAGACACTGGAAGGGATGAGCAAAAGCTCGAACTTTATATAGGAATTATATAAAACTTATTACAACATAAGTATATCTCCTTTAGGGAGGAGACAGACTTGTTTAGCTACCTATGGTAGCGGAATTGAAATACATAAACTATATTATACTAAGCTAAGAACTATAACAAATATTTATTTTTTGAGAGCAGAGGAGATGGTGTAGAAAATTGCTGGTGTGGATTTTCGATGCCTTCTGCTCTCCAAACTTGTGGATTATATAGAGGTCTCAAATCTCAACCTCCTTCCTTCATTATTGCCTCGGATTCCTTTGTTCCGTGGCCAGCCTGTGTCTGACTCAGCGTAGGACCACCGCTGTCGTCCATTATTAAATAAGGACGCCTAACTTTCGGTGCTACTTTAATCATACCGCATTATCTTTGTTCAATAATGCTTCTCCTGTGTTTTTACCCATTTGTATTTTAGTGGGTAATCACTTTTCCCTCCACCCACTACTGTCGTTTTCTCTTTAGTGGGTGCTCCAGCTCAGAGTCACATGACTCCAACAACCTGTGTCGGGAATCTACTTTTTTCCCGGGGCCCTTGGCGTCCTTGCTTTTGGCAACGCCTTCTGCTCGAGATACTCGTGGGACCGAGCCTTCTCCTTCCCCTTTCTGGACATGAACCCCTTCCCGAACTCTGGTTCTTTCTGGTTCTGACAATCCGAACAAATGTGCTCGGACCAGTTTCCAAAATGAGCCATGTTGCAATATTTACGATGAGTGTCTTTACTCGTCGTAATCTTATTGTCCCAGAGCAAGGTTCTCTTTCTTTCGAAAGCTTCCTCTGCGAATCTTGTTGACTTTCCTGTCATGGTGTTTAACAGGAATGACCCGTTCACCGAATTCTGAAAGAATTTGAACGGGAACTTGACTTTGTCCATCTCAGTGAGACAGACCCATAAACCCCATGCTCTTCTTGTGGAGATGAGATCTTCTGGCAATGTTGAGACTAGAGTAGTCTCTTTCTCTGCAGGCGCTTTGATCTTTTCAAGGGCGCGTGCATCAGGTCTTCGAAGCCTAATATAGTGGAAGGCTTCATGGTTTCCTTTCCCTGCTGGTTCTGGGGCTGCACTGATAAAATACAACTCCAAAATGTCCCCTCGGCTAAGCTGTGGATTGTTAGCCCAGGTATCATACATCGCTTCTTGAATCCACTTGGGTAGATTCTTGATTTCGGCGAATGATGGCGAGGTGGTATAGACTGAAGCCAGTGCTCCGAATTCATACCATCTTTTAACTTCTTGTGGATCCGCATTAGGCATCATCCACACCCGAGGATATTTCCCCGAGACATCAACCCTTATTTTTTCTGGGTTGATACCGGTCCTTGTGTTGAGCTTCTCCCAATTGGCTTGATAAACCTGCCACGAAGAAGAAACTTCAATCTTATCAGTATTAATCTTAGATGTGCCAGTCATTGGCCTAAGATTAATCTCTCCCTCTTTTTCCCCAGAGGTGCTGGGTTGACATGATGGTTCAGAGTGTGACCCCTGAATATCATCTTTTTCTTTGGGCAATGGTTCCGAAGATACCACCACCTTAGAACTTGGACAAGAGGTATTTGAATCCTCTGCTACAGGTTTAGAGCCCTGTTGTCGCAGCCCGACTTAGAATGAAGATAACCAAGCCGGTGGGTCCCACGACGTACACAATTTATGATTAACCAAGGAACAAGATAACGACCCAGTTATCCAACAAAAACCCATCATACAATAAATCATACTTTCAAGTCAAACCAAAATAGCCGAGAATGGTCAAAAGACAACACCATCTCGTATCAGAGTTTAGCAACGGAAACAAGGTTTATCAAGTCATAGCTTCAACATCACACTAAGACAACAATTACTGAATAAATTCAAAGTGTTGCAGCGGAAACCAACATGACATATCTTTGATTATATGTATGAAGACATATAATCCTGCTCAACATCAACAATGCCTCAAGAGGTCAACAACAAAAGTCCGCCTAGCACACTCCATCTTCATCCAAGCTAGCCTGCATATTTTAGAAATAACATGCAGGGCTGAGTACTTTTGTACTCAGTGGACACATGCCAAAATAATTGAAAACTGCTGTTTAGAGCTATAGATTGAATCTTGCCATAAAGCATAGCACAAGTAACTTTTATAAACAAACTTGTGCATGCTCAAACCTTTTCTTTTCATTATAAGTGACTGCGCAGTTAAAATACTTATCATGTATGTACCACATCTACTATAACTTTTGAGTGTTGAGAAGTAGGCCTCCTTCTCAAACACTTGTAATCGTCCCACCACAAAGGAAGGCTCCCGATTACAACATAGTGTACACAAATCCCACCTTAAGTAGGATCGAATTCGTCTTTTCTTGATAGAGGGTATCATACAAAAACTTCAAAAATTGGCAAGTCAATCACTTTGAAAATCATCACATATATATATATATATATATATATATATATAATCATAATATCACATTCTTTATTTCTTTAGTTCAGAAAGCCCACCTGGACTGAAGCTACTTTATCTATACTTTAACTTCTCGGCTTTTCCCTCACTTTTCGGTCCCGCTCGCTCCTTCATTTAATAATTAAATTTAAACATAAGAGAGAGAAAAATTAAATATTCAAATGAGGGATGCCGTAGCTATTCTTAAAATTTCTCTAATTTGTCTCGGCTTTTTCTAGGATTTTTATCTCGGCAATTAGGAACCAAACTTTTCTAATTACTTCCTCTTTCTTACTTAACTTCTTAATCGATAAATAATCGATTATAACTTCAGGATATATTTTAAAACATAAATCCATATAATTCCTCATTTAACTCCATAAATAAACATGTAATCACATAAGTCATCATTTAACTCCATAAATGCATATAAGCATATAATTAATAATTAAACTCATATTAATCACTTCATCCATCATTTAAACTTATTCTTAAATATATTATCATTCTAAAGAAATTAAACATATCATTTAATCATATAAGTGTTTATTTAAACACTTAAACTCTTATTCTAATTTAATAAGCATATTAAAATGCTTAACTTCTTTATTAACAAATAATCATAACATTATATTAATAAAATATGTCCTTGACATATTTATTTATTAATGACGTATCATTAATACTTAATTCATCATTACCACGTCATTAGCAACTAATGACCATTAACATATATAATTAATAGCTAAAATCATCATTAACATTTAATTGATGATTAATATCTTCATTATCCTTTATTTAACATATATTTAATCTCTATTATTCATATCTTTAACTTAAAAATATTTTCGACTCGTCAAACGAGCTCCGAAAAATTTCAAATTAATTCCTTATACTTTTTATACTAAATGTGACATAATTTCATAATCACATCATTAAAACAGATCTTCTATACGTATAAACCTCCGACTTCGAAAAATGGCCGGAAAATAGAAAAATCTCAAAACTTCGTATTGAAATTCCGAAAAATTCTACGATACTTAATTTTTTATCGTAGAATTCATTTCCATCATTATTTTCTTAATTAAAAATCATATACATGGCCTTTTAATATATATATATTTCGGCCCTTTTTAGAAATTGGAAAATAAATACCCAATTTCATTCTAATCAATTTCAAACATCTTAATTTAATTTATAAGCTATATTTATAGCTTAATTACTTAATTTAATTGGATAAAAATCAAAACCCTATTATATATATATTTTGACTTTTATGAGAAATAGGGCACAATTGCTTATTTTTATCCATTTCCAATTACAACATGTTTAATTAATATTCTAGAGATTAATTATAATCTCAATTAATCAATTTAAGCTCTAAATATGTCGCAGCCCGAACCTCGATATTAGATGTCAAGGCCGGTAGGTCCCACGACTTACACAATTTATGATTAACAAAGGAAATTAAGATAGCGACCCGGCTATCGTTCAAAAGAATAACCATACTTAACATGTCGCAACTCGAAACTATTACCCAGCTGGGCCCAAGTCAGCTGGAATTACTCATTGCATCAATTTGGATTTACCCAGTGACCCACCTTGGAATTTCCAGTGACTCAGTGGATTTACCCATTGGACCCGATCATTTGGAATTACTCAGTGACTCGGACGAATTTACCATGGACCGTCAATTGGAATTACCAGTGACTCGGCCAATTGGATTTACCTAAATTGGACCCGATCAATGGATTTACTCAGCTGACTCAGCCAGCTGGAATTACCACTTTAGAATAATGTGACATATCTGACTCGAGACGATCAACTGAAATCAATATGACATACATATCAATAAACATAACTCAAATCATTTGGAATCAAAAGACCTGATCAACCAAATAATCGACAATTGATCAAGAAGATGATGAATTTATTTGAGGATCAAGAAAACAAGATAAAGAAAACTGTTTCAAGAGAACTTAGCAAAAGAGTTCGACTTTAGAATTTAAACGTTAAAACAACATTAAACTTCATTTTCTTGCAGCGGAAAACATGAGAATATATGTATGAAGACATATATTCTAGGTCAACTTCTCAAAAACGACTTTTTTGACATAACAACATTTAACAACAACAATGGTCCATCCAGTACTCATCATCTTCATCCTTGCTAACCTGCACGTTTTAAAAATAACATGCAGGGCTGAGTACTACGTACTCAGTGAACACATGCCAAAAACATTTGAAAACTTTGCTGAATACAGCTATATATGAAAACTTGCCAGAAAACATAATACGAGGATTTTCTGAAAACAACTCGTAAAATGCTAAAAATACTTTCTTTTAAAAACTCATTTGTCTGCAGACATTTATAACAGTATGAACCATATCTACAAATAAATAATGGTGATGAGAAAGAGGCCTCTTTCTCAATCACTTGTAATCGGCATATCAAGGAAAGGCTCACGATTATGAATAATCGGCCTATCAAAGAAATGCGCACGATTACTAATGTGTACACAGATTTCACCTTGCGTGAAACCGAATTCGTCTTTCTGAAGTAGATGGTAACATACTTAAACATTTTTAAAATCATTTGGCAAGTATCAAAACTTTGTAAAACATACGATATTATGCTTTTCACATATTTTAGTTTAGAAAGCCCACCTGATAAACTTAAGCTTTAAACTTTAAGCTCTAATACTTGTAGCCCTTTTACTTCACGTCTCTGTTCCCGCTTCCGCTTGCTCCTTTAATCGAAACGGAATAACGATTTTAGAACGAGAGCTTTTATCGACTAATGACTTCGATATCCTTAACGAAATTCTATTCGAATTTCTACGTCGCAACTTGATGAAATTCGAGAATTCCTATCTTAACTTTTCAAACGTTCTTAATAAATTCCTCAATTTATCTAAATTCCTCATTAAGCATCAATATTAATAA
The DNA here is from genome assembly GCA_031470985.1 of Agastache rugosa. Lineage (NCBI taxonomy): Eukaryota > Viridiplantae > Streptophyta > Magnoliopsida > Lamiales > Lamiaceae > Agastache > Agastache rugosa. The sequence continues at coordinate 33,442,368 of CM062603.1, read as the reverse complement.
ATTCTCATACAACATTAACTCAATTAAACATATAAATTCCCAAATCGGGAAAATCAACCATAAATAGAAAAATCTTTATTTCTTTGAATTAAATTTCCATAAAATTTTATAATACTTAATTTTTATTAAGAAGTTCATAAATGCAATTAATTTCTTAATTAAAATTTTATTAATATTTTATTTATTCATTTTAAATTTTCGGTTATTTTAAAATTAATATTTCTTTAATTATTTTCTCTTCTTTTTAATTTCTAATATACTTAATTATCATCTTAAGCTCATTTCTTCATTTAATTTCATTCAATTAAGTATTAATTCTTCAACCCTAATTTATATTCTTATTTAATCGGTTATTTTCTCAAAAATGAAATTGGTTGGAAATTTTTAATTACTTCCAACATGAAACATTCTTAAAATACTTAACTAAACTCATTTATATCATTAAATCAATCATGTAATTCATGTATTCATTATTTCCCATTTTCTTCTCATTTTCGAAAATTGCCAATTGATAGCTAGGGTTTTCCATGCTTAAATCTAATTACATATTTGATCTTATAATCATATTCTAAGCATAATTCATGAAGAACAAATCATCATTCAATGCATGAATTAAAATTTAGCACTTTCTTCTAAATTTCGGTTTTCATGCAACTTAGGGTTAGGGTTTTGATTTTTTCTAATTTAATCACACAATTCATCATATAATCATGATATAAGCATCATATTAAGACATGAAGATTTACTAATCATTTCTAGAGTTTCTCCCAAGATAATCGATATATATATATTCATAACTAGAATTCTTCATGCATCATCTTAAGCTTAATATTTGATCATAAAATCATCATATAAACATCATTCTAAGAAATCAAGATCATCCAACTACTTCTTCATAGTTCTTACAAATTTTCGACACATATATATATATAATTCTTCCACTAAAGGCATGAATCAAGAGCTTGGAATAGAAGAATCTAAGCTTACTTGACTACTTGAGAGGATTGCTAGAAGTTGAAATCTTTGAGCTTGAAGATCAAGATGGTGTTCTTAAGTGTGTGTGAGTGTGTGTATTGAGAGAGAAGAGAGATCGAGAGGGAGAGAGAGAACTGCTGCATTCGTGTTTGCTGTGTGTGTGCGTGTGGTGAGATAGAGAGATGAGAGAGTTAGATATATAATCTAACAACCTAGGTTTAGAACTATAGGGTAGCTTATTATTTTATTAAAACTTAATAGCTAAGTTTTGGTTAATTCATTTAATTAGTTATTAATTCAATTAATTAATAACTAATTAATCTTCTAATAATTCTCTAATTTCTCAACACAGTAATTAAGATTAAGGTTTCACGAACCTTAGATAAAAATCTCACAGAAAGAATCGGAGATTTGAAGCATTTTCAAATCGACCGAAACTAAATTTTTAAGCGATTAATTACGTAAAATTTCACGTAATTAAATTAAATTCTTCTTCTTGTCAATTAATGACTAAACATTTATCATCTATTGATAAATGTAAAAACTTCTTCATTTCGGATTAACCGAGACGATAAAAATTAATTAAAACTCATTTTTCCGGTAGAATATATCTGCCGGATAAAATTTTCAGAAAGAAAATCTTTATTTTACTAAAATTCTTGTCTTTCTCAGAAGATTAATTATTTTAATTACTTAAGAAAGACGGGATACTACATTCTCTCCCCCTAAAAATAAATTTCGCCCCGAAATTTGCTTACCTCTCGGAAAAGTTCGGGATACTTTTCTCTCATTTTGCTTTCTAACTCCCATGTTGCTTCTTCTAGTCCATGATGCCTCCATTTGATTTTTACTGACGCGATCGACTTATTTCTAAGCTGTTGGACCTTCCGATCCAAAATCGCTTCAGGTTTCTCTTCATAACTGAGATCTGGTTCAAGGACTACTTCTTCTCGACGAATGACGTGCTTAGGATCAAACATATATCTCCGCAACTAAGATACATGAAACACGTTATGTGAATTTCCAAAACTTGGCGGTAAAGCTAGCTTATATGCTACTTGACCTATTCTTTCCAGAATTTCATATGGTCCTATGTAGCGAGGCTTAAGCTTTCCTTTAACACCAAATCGTTGAATTCCTCTTGAAGGCGAAACTTTCAAGAAAACTTTATCACCCATATTGAATTCTAATGCGTCTTCGACGTCAGCATAAGACTTCTGACGGTCTTGCGCTTCTTTAATTCTTTGTTTGATTTGACGCACAATCTTTATCATTTCTTCCACTGAATCAGGCCCTAATATTTTTCTCTCGCCCACATCATCCCAATGGAGCGGAGATCTACACTTCTTTCCATAAAGGGCTTCGTAGGGCGCCATGCCAATCGTCATTTGATAACTGTTGTTGTAAGCAAATTCAACAAGAGGTAAAATTTGCTCCCATTGACTTCCTCGATCTAAAACAACAGTTCTCAACATATCCTCCAAGATCTGAATGGTTCTTTCTGATTGACCATCCGTTTGAGGATGAAAAGCCGTACTGAAGTTCAATTTGGTACCTAATTCTTCTTGCATACTTCTCCAAAAATGAGAAGTAAATTTTGAGTCTCGATCCGAAGTGATCGACTTAGGTACTCCGTGCAATCGCACAATTTCTCGCATCGTATACCGAGCTAACTTATCTGCGCTATAAGTTATGGGAATAGGTATAAAGTGTGCAGATTTTGTCAATCTATCCACTATTACCCATATCGTTGTATTTCCTCGTTTGGATCTAGGTAACCCAATTACAAAGTCCATGGTAATTTTATCCCATTTCCACTCTGGAATATCTAAAGGTTGTAGCTTCCCATAGGGTCTCTGATGTAATGCCTTTACTTGTTGACAGGCTAAACATCTTTCCACAAAAGAAGCTATGTCTCTTTTCATTCCTTCCCACCAAAATGTTTGTTTCAAATCTTGATACATTTTGGTGCCTCCAGGGTGAGCTGAATAAGGAGTTTCATGAGCTTCGCTCATGATTTCATTCCTTAATTCTTCATCATTCGGCACACAAATTCTTCCTCGATACAGGAGAACATTATCTCCTTCCTCCTTAAAATTTTCATTTTTCTCTTGACGAATTTTCATTCGTAACTTTTCCCATTTCTCATCTTTTCTTTGAGCATTGGAAATTCTCAATCTTAAATCTGGAATTATTTCCATAGCTGCAACCATTTGCTCAACAGATTGCGGAGGTAGAATTACTTCTAACCTTAGTTCTTCGAAACTCTTAATGAGTTCTTTCTCTTGAGTTAGAAGAAATCCACATTCCGATTTTCCTTTTCTGCTTAACGCATCAGCAACTACATTTGCTTTTCTGGATGATAGGAAATTTTACAATCGTAGTCTTTAACTAACTCGAGCCATCTTCTTTGTCTCATATTTAATTCTTCTCGCTCAAAGAAATATTTGAGACTCTTATGATCTGTGAAGATTTCACATTTCGTTCCATAAAGATGGTGTCTCCGAGTTTTAAAGCATGTACTATCTTCTAGTTCCAAATCATGAGTTGGATAGTTTATTTCATGAGGTCTAAGGCATGCAGAAGCATATGCAATAACTCTTCCTTCTTGCATCGTGACACAACCTAGTCCGTTCTTTGATGCATCCGTGTAAACGACATAATCTTTATCCGAATCCGGAATCGATAGCAGGGCGGTGGTCAATCTCTTTTTTAAGTTCTTGGAAACTTTCCTCACATTCTTGACCACTTGAATTTTGATTCCTTCTTTAGGAGATGGGTCATTGGCTTAGCTATTTTGGAGAATCCCTCGATAAATCTCCGATAGTGCTTTGCTAGACCTAAGAAACTCCTAATTTCATGTGGTGTGGTTGGAACTTTCCATTCCTGAACTGCTTGTACTTTTGAAGGGTCAACTTTGATTCCTTCAGAAGATACAACATGTCCAAGGAAATGTACTTCTCTTAGCCAAAATTCACATTTACTAAATTTGGCATACAATCTTTCGGTTCTCAACCTTTTCAGAACAGTTCGTAGATGTTCCTCGTGTTCTAATTCATTCTTTGAATACACGAGAATATCATCAATAAAAACTACGACAAACTTGTCCAAGAATTCATGGAATACTCGGTTCATGAGATCCATAAATACGGCAAGCATTTGTCACACCAAATGGCATTACTACAAACTCGTAGTGGCCATATCTTGTTCTCGAAAGTCATCTTGGAAATATCTTCTTGCTTAACCTTTAATTGGTGATAACCAGATTTCGCATCAATCTTCGAGAATACTCTTGTTCTCCGAGCCGATCAAATAGATCATCTATTCTCGGCAAAGGATATTTATTCTTTAAGGTCAATTTGTTTAATTCTCGGTAGTCGATGCACATCCTCAAACTACCATCCTTCTTTTGACAAACGGGGTGGTGCTCCCACGGAGAAACACTAGGTCTAATGAAACCTAGGTCAAGTAACTCTTGCAGTTGAATTTTCAATTCTTGCAACTCCTTTGGAGCCATTCCGTATGGTGACTTGGAAACAGGAGGCGATCGGTTCAAGATCTATTGTGAACTCTACTTGCCTATCCGGTGGCAATCACGGCAAAACTTGTGGAAATACGTCTTGAAATTCTTTTACTACGGCTACATCTTCAATCTTCTCTCCTTATCTTCCTTCTTGTTGAGATAGATAAGATATGCTTTCACATCTTTCTTTTTCAACACTCTCCTTGCTTGAACTCCGAAATAATCGGCGATTTCTTACAACTTCTTTCTATCCCGAAAAATAGAGTTGGTTCCCGACCGAGCATATGAAATGAAATTTGCCTTTGCTTGCATTGAATGCTTGCAAAATTCTCGGTCAACCAATCCATTCCCAAGATAATATCTATATCCCACATTTTAATTAAATTTAGGGTTTTCGCTAACATCTTAAGAGATCCTAATTCAATCTCTATATTAGGACGGATGCGAGTAATCGAGGTAGATTTACCTAACGGTGTTGTTACTCTCAAGTCTTGACTAGCACGTTCTACTTTAAGACCAAGATTATCTACGCATGCATCGATATAAATGAATGCGATGCACCGCATCAAATAAAATTATAACGGGTATGTCATTTAATTGACCCATACCGTCAAATTTCCTTGATCTTTGTCGAACGGCTTCGATCAAGAGCAAAAACCCTTTGATATTGCTTCTTTGGGGTTCCATTCTCAAATCGGGGTTCTTTTGCTTTTGCCGGAATCGCGGCCCTTGGCGATTCCGTTCTTCGCCGTTCTTGAGGAACAACTTCTATTGCCTTCAATCTCGGCGGGTTCGAGTTGGTCTCTTCCTGCTCCTTGCGGTTAGTTGGGCAACCGATACGAATAATGACCAACTTGACCACAAGTATAGCAACCTATTACTTCCACTTGCATATCCCTTGATGCATCTTGCCACACTTGGAACATGGAGACATTCCTTGATAAGTTTGAGATGAAGCTGCCTTGATTGACGAAAGGCCGTTTGAATCGTCCTTGATTAAATTCTTTGTTGATGACGTTGTTGCCCTTCTTGTCCTTGCAGTGGCTTCTTACTAGGTTGACTTCCAAAATTCCATTTTCGTTTCTGACTTTGGTTGAACGGCTGCGGATTTGCCACTGTCACTGGGGTTTGAACTTGTGTGGTTGCTGAAGTCTGAGAAGACTTATCTGGCTGCATTGCCAATTCCATATCCAAAGCTCTGTTTAAAGTCTCGGCATACGACAATGCACTTTGACTAGCCGTAACGATTCTTATTTCACCGAAGACCTCTCGGAAAAGTTCAGCCATTTTCTCGTCTGTGTCCACCTTATCTTGAGCAAAACGTGCCAAATCACAAAATTCGCGATCATAGTCGGCTACTGACTTCTTACCTTGCTTGAGATTAGCAAACTCATTCTCCCTCTGCTTTCGATAACTTCGATGAACGAATTTTTCGAACAAATCATCCTTAAATTGTTCCCACGTCAGGTTCTCTAGTTGTTCAGGGGTATATGCCCTTTGACGAGCTTCCCACCAGTAATCCGCAGATCCCTTGAGCTGATAAGACATGCATGTTAGACGTTCTTGATCCGTACATCGAAGAAAACGGAAAATTCTTTCCAGCGCACGAATCCACTCTTCGGCTTCTGAAGGACTTCCTCTTCCATCGAGAGTTGGAGGATTTTGCCGCAAAAATAATTCTTCTATTCTCCTTTCAGGTTGAGGAGGAGGTGGGGTAGGTTCTCTTTCGGGTTCATCTTCAACCCTTCCTCTTCCTCGGCCTCTTGGTCTACCTCTTGGCGGCATTTTCTAATTAACCAGGATTTTTATTCGAATTATTCTTTCTTTCTAACAAAGTCTTATTCTTTAATAAAAATTCTTCTTTCTTTAAAAGTATTTTAAGGAAAAAATTTTTTCTAGGTTTTAGAATTTAGAAAAATTTTCTTATCACCTTTTTAATGCATAATATACTCATCGTACTTTTAATGAATCACACCATTCATGCTTATCAAAACTTTCAATTACATCTAACAGGCTCATACTATTTAATGAATCAAAGATTTACAAACATCATCATACATTGTAATCCCATAATTTAACTTCTTATTATCATCATGAACAATTTAAACAATTCACTATTGTCATAGATAATGAATCAACAATTCATTCATTACTAAAATCACAAAATATTTCAAGAACACATATTTTCATACTTATCTTTGCTAAGTAAAATTTAGTTAATATGTATTCCTAATATTTCAAGGAAATAATAGCATCATCTTGACATATAAACTTCATCATAACTTTAATGAATCAAAAGATTCACGCTTATCATCACATAATAAATAAATAAAAAAAATGTTTTTCCTGTAGTAATTATTATATATATATTTATTTGCTAAATTTAATTAGCTCTTCATTCTTTATAATCAAGAGATGCATAATATCATCTTGATGTATAAACTTCCTCATAAATCTCTTTTGAGATGATCTACTTCATCTTAACATTTTTCCTAACTAATGATTACGAACTAAGCTAACGATAACGACTAATTAATGAAACGAAATGAACGACGCACTAAACTAATAATAGTCGAATAATGAACGAAACGATTAACGGACAAAATTAACGAAGAATGAAACGAACTACAACGAAACGAACTACGAACAAAATAAACGAAGAATGAACAACTACGAATGACAACGGAATGGACGAATAAACCCGTATTTGGATCGAACTATCCTGCGCCAAGATCACCGTCCCGCGCGCAGACGTCGCGCGGCTAAGAAGAGATTTCCTTCATGCGCGCGCGACTTGACCTCCGGCGGATTGTTCCGCTCTACACCAACCCGCGCCCGATCTTTGAAATTGTCGTGGCGCGCCGCGCGCTGTGGTCGCGTCTGTTGCCGAACTCGGTGAACCCGATCTGGGAATTACCTGACTCGACTGGAATTACCGTTGGACCCGTCATTGGATTTACTCAGTGACTCGGAATTTAATGCAGTGGACCCGATCAGTGGATTTACTCAGTGACTATTTCATTGTTGGACCCGTCAATTGGATTTACTCAGTGACTCGGCCAATTTGGATTTCGCGGACTTGATGCCGGTTTGACGCTTTGTCTTGTTTTCTTCGTCCGGGCTTTTAATCGATCTTTTTCCATTCCTTAAACCTCACTTCTTTACTTTAACTTCTATTATCTAAACCTCGATCAATTTGGATTCACTCATTGGAATTACTGTTGAACTCGGTCAATTTGGATTTCCTTGTTGAACTCGATCTATTTGGATTTTCTCAATGGAATTCGAAATTTGAACTCGATCATTGGATTTTCTCGAATTTGGACTTAGTCATTGGATTTACTGTATGACTCGGCCGGCTTCAGTTTTCCAGTTAGCTTGATTTATCCAGCTGATCTTTGCTCAACTTACTTCTTTATTTAGTAGGAAAATTTGCCTCTTTGAGGACTTTTACAAAAGGTAGGGAATTACCCAAAAATTCCTTATATGAACCGTGATTTTCTAACATCACGCAAAATGTTCTTATCGGAGCGGAATTCTACGTCGCTTCCGATTCGCTATTCTATCATATTATGCTTCTATATACAAGAACTTATTTACAACATAATTGTTAAAAGTTGTTCACTTACTAGTCTATTACATATATTTACATCATTATCTTCCCGACACTTTCCCTCACTGCTCATCCTCTGACGGATCCTCTTCTTCTCCCTCCTCTTCGTCGCCTCTCGGATCCTCCTCACTTGGATCTTCTTCCTCCGTTTCCGTGCTCTCCTCTGCCCTCTCCACTCCGTCCAAAGTCACACGAGGGGCATAAGTAATATCCTCTCCCGGCGACGGCCTAAAGCTAGGCTGAAAACCTAATTGAGTAAATGGTATTCTACGGAGGTGGAAGTATCCTTCGGTTGGTCCAACACGGATCAACGTTATCCTCGTCACTATCATAGTGACGTGGTCCAGAGGTGCTAGCCACATTAGGGTCAAAAAGAATAGGCTGGGCTCCAACTATGGCATCAAGCTCTGAAGAATTCAAAGCTTGCAATGTTTCAACGGAAGGATCATTTGGAACTTCCTCAACAAAAGAAGCTGAGGCTACGCCGTTAGGCAGAACAGAAGGCTCAGGAACAAAAGTTTGAGTCTCAATTTGGGAGGGAGACGAAACATAGCCATTTGCCAATGGCTCAACAAGAAAAGAGTTAACATCAAATCCATTATCTCCATGGATGGGAGAAGCAATTGGTTCGGGATTTTCCTGGAGGATTCTCGATCCGTATCAGGTAATCTTGGGGCATTTGCGGTGTTGTAAACCAAACTCACCAACAGGAATCAATGGCTGATATGGTCCAGAGCTGGTACGAAAAACACATATATTGCGTACTAATTGCGTGTTGAACGCCCGCAATCTCCAAACAAGACACCATCCCAAAATTGGGGAGTAACGTGCACCTTGCGCATCGACGCCGCCCACTGCCAATCTTCGTAAGAGGAACTAGCCTAACTATACCAATAACTCCCGAGATATTTGATTCATGGATGTCCATCCAAACTCTATGGTACCGAGCTAAAAACTCGTTAGGGTTTCGTGTAGCTCATGTGTATGTGGTGAAATTCAATCATCGTCGCTACGCTTCTAGAATTGGACATCCTATAAAAGAAAATTTAAATAATCAACTAAACCGAAATTACGAATAGTCTTGAGAATCCACCTGTCTCAACATACTCAATGTCGTCTCCAAAAGGTGTTGGGCTCATGTTACATTCCACAGATAAATACTCAACTTGCTTGCACAACTGATCCATTATCTCGCTTATGATCGATCACTAACAACCAATCACATTAGAGGCCTAAAACACAACAATTATATATATACTTCAACTTCCAAACTTTATAACTAGAAACATTTGAAATTCGTACACTGATAAATGCTGATTTAGATGAGAGATGCTGACTTCGAGTTGTTAAAAACTAACTAGTCTAGGAATTCAAACCGACTAGACTTTCGAAGAAAACAACTTGGAGGCAAGACATTGCTCTAACTAGTCTAGGATTTCAAAATAGACTAGATTTTAAAATTATTCGAAGCAGTGACTCGTTCTTCGATACCACTCGTCGCAACCGAACCTCGATATTAGATGTCAAGGCAGGTAGGTCCCACGACTTACACAATTTATGATTAACAAAGGAAATTAAGATACGACCTATCGTTCAAAAGAATAACCATACTTAACATGTCGCAACTCAAAACTATTACCCAAATTTGGGCTAAGTCAGGAATTACTAAATTGTGCATCTCAAATTGATTTACTCCAGTGACGAATGACTGGAATTTCACTGACTCGGCCAGGTGGATTTACCCAATGGACCCACTGAATTGAATTATCACTGACTCAAATAATTTGACTTACTCAATGGACTCACAATTGGATTATCAATTGACTTCAATGAAATGATTTACTCCAATTGACCTTAATAATTGGATTTACTCAATGGACTCACCAATTGGAATTACCACTTTAGAATAATGTGACATATCCGACTCGAGACGATCAACCGAAATCAATATGACATACATATCAATAAACATAACTCAAATCATTTCGAATCAAAAGACTCCGATCAACCAAATAATCGACAATTGATCAAGAAGATGATGAATTTATTCGAGGATCAAGAAAAACAAGATAAAGAAAACTCGTTTTCAAGAGAACTTAGCAAAAGAGTTCGACTTTAGAATTTAAACGTTAAAACAACATTAAACTTCATTTTCTTGCAATGAAAACATGAGAATATATGTAATGAAGACATATATTCTAGGTCAACTTCTCAAAAACGACTTTTTTGACATAACAACATTTAACAACAACAATGGTCCATCCAACATCATCATCTTCATCCTTGCTAACCTCGCACGTTTTAAAAATAACATGCGTCGAGTACTACGTACTCAAAGGTGAACACATGCCAAAAACATTTGAAAACTTTCTTTGAATACAAATATATATGAAAACTTGCCGTAAAAACATAATACGAGGATTTTACGAAAACAACTCGTAAAATGCTAAAAATACTTTCTTTTAAAAACTCATTTGTTCGCGACATTTATAACAGTATGAACCATATCTACAAATAAATAATGGTGATGAGAAAGAGGCCTCTTTCTCAATCACTTGTAATCGGCATATCAAGGAAAGGCTCACGATTATGAATAATCGGCCTATCAAAGAAATGCGCACGATTACTAATGTGTACACAGATTTCACCTTGCGTGAAACCGAATTCGTCTTTCTGAAGTAGATGGTAACATACTTAAACATTTTTAAAATCATTTGGCAAGTATCAAAACTTTGTAAAACATACGATATTATGCTTTTCACATATTTTAGTTTAAAGCCCAATTCGATAAACTTAAGCTTTAAACTTTAAGCTCTAATACTTGTAGCCCTTTTACTTCACGTCTCTGTTCCCGCTTCCGCTTGCTCCTTTAATCGAAACGGAATAACGATTTTAGAACGAGAGCTTTTATCGACTAATGACTTCGATATCCTTAACGAAATTCTATTCGAATTTCTACGTCGCAACTTGATGAAATTCGAGAATTCCTATCTTAACTTTTCAAACGTTCTTAATCTATCTTAATCTATCTAAATTCCTCATTAAGCATCAATATTAATAAATTCTCATACAACATTAACTCAATTAAACATATAAATTCCCAAATCGGGAAAATCAACCATAAATAGAAAAATCTTTATTTCTTTGAATTAAATTTCCATAAAATTTTATAATACTTAATTTTTATTAAGAAGTTCATAAATGCAATTAATTTCTTAATTAAAATTTTATTAATATTTTATTTATTCATTTTAAATTTTCGGTTATTTTAAAATTAATATTTCTTTAATTATTTTCTCTTCTTTTTAATTTCTAATATACTTAATTATCATCTTAAGCTCATTTCTTCATTTAATTTCATTCAATTAAGTATTAATTCTTCAACCCTAATTTATATTCTTATTTAATCGGTTATTTTCTCAAAATAAAATTGGTTGGAAATTTTTAATTACTTCCAACATGAAACATTCTTAAAATACTTAACTAAACTCATTTATATCATTAAATCAATCATACAATTCATGTATTCATTATTTCCCATTTTCTTCTCATTTTCGAAAATTGCCAATTGATAGCTAGGGTTTTCCATGCTTAAATCTAATTACATATTTGATCTTATAATCATATTCTAAGCATAATTCATGAAGAACAAATCATCATTCAATGCATGAATTAAAATTTAGCACTTTCTTCTAAATTTCGGTTTTCATGCAACTTAGGGTTAGTGGTTTTGATTTTTTCTAATTTAATCACACAATTCATCATATAATCATGATATAAGCATCATATTAAGACATGAAGATTTACTAATCATTTCTAGAGTTTCTCCCAAGATAATCGATATATATATATTCATAACTAGAATTCTTCATGCATCATCTTAAGCTTAATATTTGATCATAAAATCATCATATAAACATCATTCTAAGAAATCAAGATCATCCAACTACTTCTTCATAGTTCTTACAAATTTTCGACACATATATATATATAATTCTTCCACTAAAGGCATGAATCAAGAGCTTGGAATAGAAGAATCTAAGCTTACTTGACTACTTGAGAGGATTGCTAGAAGTTGAAATCTTTGAGCTTGAAGATCAAGATGGTGTTCTTAAGTGTGTGTGAGTGTGTGTATTGAGAGAGAAGAGAGATCGAGAGGCGGAGAGAGAAGCTGCTCGCCGCTGTGTTTGCTGTGTGTGCGTGTGGTGAGATAGAGAGATGAGAGAGTTAGATATATAATCTAACAACCTAGGTTTAGAACTATAGGGTAGCTTATTATTTTATTAAAACTTAATAGCTAAGTTTTGGTTAATTCATTTAATTAGTTATTAATTCAATTAATTAATAACTAATTAATCTTCTAATAATTCTCTAATGTCTCAACACAGTAATTAAGATTAAGGTTTCACGAACCTTAGATAAAAATCTCACAGAAAGAATCGGAGATTTGAAGCATTTTCAAATCGACCGAAACTAAATTTTTAAGCGATTAATTACGTAAAATTTCACGTAATTAAATTAAATTCTTCTTCTTGTCAATTAATGACTAAACATTTATCATCTATTGATAAATGTAAAAACTTCTTCATTTCGGATTAACCGAGACGATAAAAATTAATTAAAACTCATTTTTCCGGTAGAATATATCTGCCGGATAAAATTTTCAGAAAGAAAATCTTTATTTTACTAAAATTCTTGTCTTTCTCAGAAGATTAATTATTTTAATTACTTAAGAAAGACGGGATACTACAAAATAATTATTTTTAATTTATTTTTAATTGCTAAAAATTTCTAAAATTATGAAATTGAGCTCCAAAAATTCTAACAAAATTCCCACATATTTTAAATAAATACCATGAGCTCAAATATATCATTACTTCATCAAATTATGCTTTGAATTAAAAATCCCTAATTTTAAGCAAACTTTATTTTTCCAACTTCATTCATATGAGCTTCAAAAATTCTCATAAATTCATTATAACCTTATTTCATCATTCTAAACTCAAATCCATCATCAATTTCATCATAAAAATTCATCATCAAAAATTCCCAAACCTAGAAACCCTAATTTTCGAATTAAATTAAAATTAAGGCAAGGAGAAATTTAACTCAATAAATTCATATATCATCATGCTCAATAACATCATATAAGCATAAATTAAACATTAATTTAAGCATAGAACCTCAAAATCAACAATTAATATTTTAGCCCTCATTTTCGGCTAACTCAAAATTAAATAAGAAATTGATCAAATTTTTTTCAATTCAATCACTAATCATGCTTATATCCATCATATAAGCTCATATAAATCATCAATTTGATAATCTAAATCAAGAATAAAAAACCCCTAATTTATTTAATATTTTCGAAAAATTAGAAAATAGAATTAGGGTTTGATTCATCTTAATTTAATGGTAGAAATTTAATCTAAATCATAGATCTAACATAATACTTGAAGATCATAATCATCTACTATCATCATCAAAATTTTGAAATCTTTTTAGAAATAAAAAAATGGATTTTTCTTGTTAATTTTGAGCTAAGAACTTGATTAGTGAAAGATCTAACCTTTTTGGATAATTTGGAAGCTAGAACTTGATCTTTCTTGAGCTTGAAGATAAGCTTTAATGGAGTTAGTGTGTGTTTGTATGTGTGCTGTATAAATGTGTGTGTCGTGTGTTTTGAGAGAGAGTGAGGATGAAGATGACTAACACACTTAATTAATTAAGAAATGTCCACATACAATGTATTTAATTACTTGTTAGCTACTAACTTTGACTAACCCCAACATCCCTAATCATGATGTTGGGATAAGGTGAGTTGGCACAATTAATTAATTAAAAACTATACATTAGTGTTAGCATATTTATAACATGTATTAAATTCAATGCTAACAATATCCTAGCAATTATTCCCTCTAGATATTGCTAGGTTTAAAAAATAATTAGGAAATAATTATTAAGCTTATGATACAAGCTTTATTTCCTAGGAAAAATTATGCTTAATAACTTAGCTTAATTAACTAATTAAACATCTAATTAATTAATTAAACATTAAGCATATAAATCTCATCTTATTTGATCAATTAATTCTCTAATTAATTAATCAATCTTTAAATAAATAATCATAGAGGCTTTAATTAAAAATCTCTCGATCTATAAAAATTTATTAGGGTTTCTCAAACCCTAATATAAACTTCCTCTAATAATTTCCGAAAATAAAATCCGAAAATTAAATAACATTCCCGGAGAAAATTCATAATTCCCGAGAAAAACAAATACTTCAAATATAGCACATATTTCTCAAATAATGCACATATAATGGCACATATTCATAAACACTTTTAATATTTCATTTCGGATTAACCGAAACGAAAATAAAACTTAAATCATCAAAATTCAGCAATTTCGGGCTGCCGAATTAATTTAAATGCTGGAACTTAATTTCCTTCTAATTTTTGCATTTTAAAATTATTCTAATTACTTATCTTAATTATTTACTAAGATTAGTTATGAAAAAGCGGGGTATTACATCTGTACTCGAAACTCTTCTTTTACCAAAGGATCTTTGGCCACCCGAAGGATTGATGTTTGACATGCAGTCCAGAGTTGACTCTGAGACCGTATGCAAGCTCGTATTCTCTCAGTGACTTTCGTCTTATCGAGAGTTTGCAATCTTCCTGCTTGTTCAGCATTCAGAATGCACTCGTCCCACTCGCCTGATAACATCTCCAGATTTTTTCTGAGATGTCTATGGGCTAGTAGAATGGAGTTCACGTCAGTTTGCTCCATCTCTTGTTAAGAAATCTGTAAGAATATTTTCGTGAGATTTCAGAATGACAATATCAAAAATATAATATTGACATTCAGCTTGCCATCTAATTAATCTAGCCTTTTCAGGCTTCGATTCCATCTTGTTTCTTAAGAAAGCTTTAACTTGTGTGTTATCAACTTTCAAAGTAAATTTATTTGCAAGTAAAAATAAAGGCCATTTTTTAAATGCCTTTCTGACTGCAAAGAATTCTTTCTCGTTGATGTGCCATCTTACGGCCTCATCATCTGAGAATAAACCACTGCAGTATCTACAGGGTTCTTCTCCATTAGGAGTGATCTTGGTTAAGACTGCTGCCCACCAATAATCACTAGCATCTGTATACAGGACCAAGTCATCTTCGTCCTGAGGTATCGCGAGCTTTGGGAGATTTTTGCAAACCTCTTTTAACTCATTCATCCCTTGTCGATGCTCTTCTGTCCAGATGAACGGAACATCCTTTTTCAGTAATGTACTGAAAACTTTTCTATGTTTTGCGAGATCTTTTATAAATGGTCCCGCAAAATTAACAACTCCCAAGAAACTCTGAAGTTGTTTATTTTCTTTTAGATCTTCAGGAAAATTCTGGACCTTTTGAACAATATGGTCCTGGAGAATAATTCCTGCTTCATCGATCTCAATACCCAGAAATTCCATTTTCTGAGTTGCAACAACTGCCTTTTTTTCAGACAGTACTAATCCTTCTTTATAGCAAACATCTGCAAAGATCTCAAGATGTTTGATATGTTCTTCCATATTTTTTGATGCTATTAAAATATCATCAATATAGACGAACATAAAAGAAAAATAATCTTTGAATAGATTATCCATCTTTCTCTGAAATATTTGAGGCGCATTAGCTAACCCCATTGGCATTACGTTCCAAACATAATGCCATTGTGGAGTAGAGAATGCTGTAAACTTCTTACTCCCTTCCTCCATGCGAATCTGGTAAAAACCTGACTTGCAATCAAACTTAGAGAAAACCTTAACATTCCTAATGCAATTAATAAGGTGTTCCTTACTTGGGATAAAATATCCATCAAACTCTATAATGTCATTAATTCCTTTATAATTAATAACCAGTCTAGGTTTACCTCGTTTGATCTCACCATGATTTCTTACCAGAAATCCAGGACTGCTATAGGGCGAGTTCCCTGGTTCGATCAGCTTTAAATCAAGGTGTTCCTTGATTATCTCCTTCATATCCTGTTGATCTTTGAGGTTCATCAGGATTGGTCTGTATCTTACAAACTCATACTCCTTTTCTGGCTTCACCTTCAAGGTTGCATTGAGCTTGTTTTTATCCCACCATGCCAAAGGATTCTCACTGTAATTCCTTTTGATTTTCCTTTTGACATCTTCTAGGGATACCTTCACCTCTTCTTTAATATCTTGATAGGATATTAAAGAAGCTTTGAGGATCTGAATCTCTTCATCTCCAAGATCCCAAACCCTAATACAGCTTAGCACTGCTTCGCTGAATCTCCTTTGATCTTTCATTTTTGGGTGTCGAAGTTTTCCGTCATCACCACGCTTGCTGCGAAAACTCAATGGTATCTGGCGATTAAAAGCCCTTTTGAGCCTCTGGACAATGATCTTGTGATCGCAAATGGTTGTGAACACCAATTGCCTTCTTTCATTATCCTGCATGTATCTTTTGAACATCTGTAGGAAATTATTTCCTAACAGAATGTCTGCACCTGTATCATGGAAATAAATTGGTGCAGTTTTAACCTTATACCAAGGTGTACCTCTGGCTCCGCCAATTAGGATTTCCGTATCTTTTACTCCTTAAGCTAGGAGCAAAATTTTCTTTGAGAAATCTCTTCCTGCAATTCGGGGTAGATCATCCTCTACCTCTGCTGGGAAGACTCCTCGTTTTGCAGTACAAATTCCTGCACCTGAGTCAATATAAGCAGCAAAATATTCTGCCTTATATTTTTCATATAACATCCCAATAGAGATGTATATTGAGAATGGACTTGTCATTCGATTAATAGTTTTCTCCCATTAATCGTGATTTCCATTCCGTCTTCTTTATTTCCCCAAGGTTTGTGATCCTCGAGAAAATCCAACCCCAAAAGCAAAACTGCTTCTCTTCCAGCTCTACCCTTGATCTCCATTACTTGTCCCCCAATTTCCAGGGTACCTTTATAATGATTGATCTCCGGTTGCTGCAGATAATAAAGAACATTACAAGGGAAGTTGGTTTCCCACCTTGTAGTGTCAAATTTTACTATCACTTCTCTCCATCCCTCGGGACATTTCAGATTCACTGGAACTTTGTTACTCTGAGATGTTTGAGGGTGTGTTGCCTCTCGAATGAGACTCCGACTCCTTCCATATGGTAAAGACATAATTCTGTCTCCTTGGAAGGATAATCTTCCTGAAGTTATCCTGAGACTTTGATCGTGCCTCATGACTTCTCTATCTCGGATTTGAATATCAACATTTCTCAACCGAGCAATTTCAACTCTATCGGGACAAACTACTATTGTCACCTTGTTGAAGATATCTGGTATCTCAATAAACTTCTTTCCCAGAAATAACTCAGTGTGATGTGAGTTGGAAAGAGCATATGATACCTGATAAGTAATGGAGTAAGGCCTGTTTCCTTCCTCCAATAAATCCTTGCGTTTAAAGTCCTGATAAAGCGTCAGGGCTTTCTTTGAAAATGGGTATCATTAAGATTGTAAGCAATCTTTGGATAGATGATTCCCACTACTTGTCCTGCACAAAGATCTCCCGCAATTGTTCCCAATATGGAATCTTTTAGATTTCTGACTCTTTTATCGCATATAGCGATATCGATCGGCGTGTGTACTCCGGTAAAGAGGGCCGATTTTAACATCAACTGGATTGCTCCAATATGGATCCAGTTCATCTTTTCAGCGACTTCAGGCTTCATCTTTGATAGATCTTTCCTGATGTCACTAGCTGGAATCAACTGCATCTCCACTTGATTCCCTGTAAGCTCTATAGGAAGCGACATTTCTCGTCTAGAAATTCCATAGACGATTTGTTGTTTCCTGCTCTTTAGATTAAAGTTCCTTAGAACTTGATCTATGTTGCTTGCTGAAAAGCCTTGATACTTTTGTATATTCAGACTCTTCTTCATGATTTTGTCAATCAGACTTTGAGAGAGAGTTGTGTGACTGGAGAATCTCGTCCTGTCCTCTTTCTCCTGATGAACAATCTCTGGATCAGTCTGACTCCGATCTAGCTCCATCAGACCACTCTGAATCTTCTTCACTGAAGACTTCTTCTTGTTCATATATACTCTCATCCGAGGGTATATCTTCGAACTGATATACTTGTACCAGTTCCTGGTAGTAGACAGCATCTTCGATATCCGGAGTGGATTCGAATTTGTTGATACCTCTTTTCTCGTTGTCAGGGCAATTTGTAGAAATATGCCCTTTTGTACCGCACGTCCAGCAGTTGCAATCTTTGAAACTTTCATTAACTCTAGTGTGAGTTCTTCTGAAAGTCTTCTTGGCAGGTGTCCTTCCTTGTGATTTATCATCTTCGCGGAATGGATACCTATTCCTTGATGGTCCACTTCTTTGGCCTGATTTGTAAGATCTGGCCTTCTGTCTTGACCATCTGGTTCTTGGTTTCCAAGAATTTCTTTTTGGATCTCCACCTTTATGATAGGGCTGAAATCTATTTTTCTTGTATTTTTTCAGCCTCGGTGGTTCTCCTCCAATGATCGTTGGTAGATCATTGTCTTCACAATTTAGAGGAGCAAATTTGTTAATCCTCCTCAGTTTCTTCAAGTTCTTCAGAGCTGTTGCTTGTTGACACCACTCTGAGAGCTTTCGATGTACATAAGACATCCTTCTTGCTACGTTTTCAGGATCACCTGGTTCGTAATCCCGAATCAGCATCTCTTTCCATGGGCTTGGAAATTTTAGAAAGAAAATTTCCAGTGCCACTCTATCATCAACTTTAGATTGATGTTGATAAATAGTAAAGAGCTGTAGAAACTTGTTGAGCGATTGTTGATCCAAGACAGCAAGTCTTAGATTATACAATGCCATTAAGTATTTCTTTCTCTTCTCTTGATCATATCCTTCGAAATATCCTTCTCCCAGAAAATGGTTCTTAAAAAGAACGGCCATATTCTGGACATGTTCTGTGTAGTTATCACTCTCAAAACATGAATTCTTGATGTCCACAGGAAAGAATTCCCATGCTGTCTTGACCACTCCTGCAAGACTCATTTCTAGAATTCTTACGAATCCTTCCTTATTCAAGTCGAGAGTTGCGGCTGCAATTCTCAGGGCTGACGTCCACTCGTCAATTACGGATTCTCGATCTCTGAAATTTACTTCATCGAGGTCGAGCATCACTCCGTAAGGATGGATAGGATCCAGGGTCGCTTTTCCATAGGGTGTATCTTGCACCTTTGGATGCGGCCTTCTTGCCCTTGTCCTTCTTGTTGCCATGTATGCATCATTTGGGGTATGTTGATCATACCTTGCTCCAGTCTGAAAGTCCTGGACAGCATTAATGGCTCCTGGTGCATTTTGAAAATCTTGTTGATTTCCAATGATGGCTCCTGGTGGAAGTTGATTCACTGGCTGTGGGTTTTGGACCACATTTTGGTTCATCTTTAAGTCCACCATCATCATGTTAGCAAAAGATTCTGCTAACTCCTGGAGGTCGTCAAGCTTGATTCGTTCAAGATTACTCATTTTTTCTTTTCACGAATCATTCTTTTCAAGGTCTCTATGTTGGGATCCTTTTTGGTTTCTCCCACTGGCTTTGGATAAGTGGGTTCATTACCAAAAGGATTTCTCCTTTGACTGGAACGAGGTTGTTGCTCCAGTTTCTCGATCCGTGATTGGATCTCCTTCAGGATATTGTAGATTTCATCCTGCTTCATAGCAATCTTGTAAAGATCGCGTAGTACACCATACAGGCTATCGCCATAATGTTGTACTGTCTTATGAATTTCTCTTAGATCCGCCGAAATCTTGGAGGAATCTGGAGAAATCTCTTGATATAAAAGAGTCGATGATACTCCTTTATCTTTCTTTTGTTCCATCAGCGCGGAGTAGTATATTCATTCCAATTTACTCCCAAATGGCTCCAATGGTCTCTTCTCATGGCATGTTCTATCTCCCATTCAAGGAGGATACAACCATGTAGAAGATCTTTTTTTCTTTTGATTCCTTGGATGCAGGAATCAATTAGTTCCTTCTCCTCGTTATGCTGAATTAAAAGGTTCAGCATATTTCGCCAGTCTGTCAGAATCCTCTGGTGTCTGGTTCTTCTTTTCTCCAGAATTTGGAGACGTTCCTGGAAATGTCCACACCTTGGACATTCTTCTAGATCCATCAGATATGATTGTTATGATGGTTCCTCCTCATGGTGTTTGTCACCTCGAACAGGAGATCGCTCAGATCTGAATCATATCTCCTTCTTGCCTCGATTTCTTGAGTTAAAGGCTCAATATATTCGAGCCTTCTTTCTCATACGACTATAGAGTCGAACAATTCTCTCCAGATTGTCCGTAACATCTGGTTTCTTTCTCTTTTTATCTCCAGATCTTGGAGATAATTCCTGTAACACTCGCATCTCGGACAATTGTCCGGATCCATATTTTTCTTGATGTCTCCTCCGTTAGGATAATACTTAAAGCAATAAATAAAATAAAATTCCTTAATAAAACCAGGGCTCTGATACCATTTTAGAAGCGAAGGATCGATTAGCAAAATATGTAATAAAGAAATACGTAACTATCTTTTTGATAGCTAAAATAGGAGGGTAAATACATGATTTTATATGATTTTGGTTAACTAGTCCAATTTTCCCCATTTTTCACACAAATAAGACACTTTTTTAGAAAATGTCCCAATAGATATAAATAGAAAAGTCAAAAAGTCTTGGTGGTTATGTGTTATACATGTACTCAAAACTGGTTATGGGGGTATACACTATCATCATACTGGATATACATAAATAATACTCTATATATATACCATATGAATTATTTTAGGTAATTGACAATAAAAAGCAGCAGGAATGGAGAGAGAAGAGAACCGAAAATAGTGTTGATGGGATTACTGGCGACTTGATTCTTGGCGACGTCTCCGACGAGCAGCGCGGGTGAAGGATAAATTATACACTATCAATAGTTGAAGCTGCCAAAACAAGGAATATCGAAAATTCGAGTGGCTGATGCAACTTTGAAGTGACCAAAAGAAAGATCCTTGCTTCATGAATTTTTAATATCATTTACTCCCTACGTCATTATTAGAAAAGCCCCAAGTTCCATCGCGAACAGTACTTCGCCAGTAACTTTTTACTTTTTATTTTTTTCTTTTGTTGTTTTGTTTATATTGTAGTCCGACAAAAATCGACAGATATTCATTATCTATTACTAATAGAAAAATAAAGTAGTCTTATCCACGGTGCTCCATTCAGATTTTCCTTTATTCTGGTAATTTGTCTAATTTTAATTCATATGTATTTTAATTTTAATTTTTATTAATTTCATATTCTTGAAATATCACATGTTTATCTATTAATCACATCTCATATTTATCTTTCCCTCTATTTAATTAATTTCTTCTATATCCATATTAAAATAATAATAATTTCGGAATGCAATCTTATAAATCATTATTTTATACATTCTTAATTCATACTCCCTTCGTCCCTGTTAAGTGTAGTTCACTTTCCTTTTTCGTCCGTCCCCCATAAGTGTGGTCATTCCTTAAATGGATATGACCCCACATAAAATTTTACCCTTTAAAAGTAACTAACAAGTGAGTCACATTCTCCACTCACTACACATCTACCTAACATTTTTGTTAAAACACGTGCCCCTCCCTCTGGACCACACTTATCAGGGAGGGAGGGAGTATATAATAATGTATAACAAATTTGTAAATGAAAATTTCTATTAAGACTAAATAAATATATTTAATTAACATGTCTATATGGAATCTTTTTCATTTTTTATTCATGTTTTTCTAAAAACTTCGATTAGTGTTTTCTATAAAATATATACATTGAATCAAATGTGGGATATGTAGCTAAAGAAAAGAACAAAAAAAGTTGAAGATGTAAACATATTTTTTTCCTCAATTTGGCAAAGATTATAGATATCGATTTAACATAAACTAACAAGACGGTCCAAATATACTTAAAAAGAAGGATTTTTACTAATTTTAATTAATATTAACTTTGTTTAGATTTTTATCGAGTAATTTAGCATAAACCAACGAGACGGTTCAAATAACATAGAAAGAATAATTTTTACTAATTTTAATTAATATTACTTTGAAGATGTAAATAGTTTTTTTCCGCATTTGGCAAAGATTAGAGATATCGATTTAGCATGAACCGACGAGACAAATCAAATATACTTAAAAAGAAGAATTTTTACAAATTTTAATTAATATTATTTTTTTTAGATTTTTATCAAGTAATTTAGCATAAACCAACGAGACTGTTCAAATAACAAAGAAAGAAGAATTTTTACTAATTTTAATTAATTTGACTTGGAGTGTTCATATTTTTATCGAGTATTACTCAACGGATTTGAGATGAGTATGTACAGTAAAGTCACTATTCTAACCGAGATTAGGACGAACATGTAGAAAAATTAAAAACAAATTTAGATTTAAAAAAATATAATGAATGAGTATACTCGATCCATTATCATTCCCAATTAAAAATTAGATACGTGAAATAAAATTTATTTTTTAAGTTTGAATAATAATTAACACGAACAATATCACAACTTTTAAATAAGATATATACTTATTTTAAAATATATACATATAAATTAAAACATAAAATTTATTTTCCGTCGAATTCCGAAGGCCTACTTATTAGTTTAATAAAGGGGTTATTGCCTGTAAATATACAACCTATTTTGAAATTCTGGTATTGCACATAACTTTTTTTTTATTTCCACAGTATACATAAACTTTCATTTTTTTCTAATTTACACCGATCACCTATTTTCCCCAAATTCAATCCTACGTGGACGTCGGAATCGCCACTGTGGATGTCGGATTTACAAAACGACGTCGTTTTGTGTAAATATAAAACATAAAAAAATAAAATAAAAACATATATTTGCCAACTCATTATTTTCCAATAAAGAAAATTAAAATTAAAATTAAAATAACTTCACTCTCTCCTCCCTCACTCTCTTTCGTCTCTCTCAATCACTACCACCACTTTTCTCACTGCCGCCGCCGCCACCACCACCACCTTTCATTTCTGCAACTGCCCCCACCACCTCCGACCGCCACCACCATATCTCCACCCGCTAACACCACCACCATACAGCTCTCTCTTGACGACCACCACAACACCGTCTCTCCTCTCACCCCTCTCTCACTCGCTCACTCCTCACCGCCGACCGACACCACCATCTTCGTCTAGAATTTCCTCTCCATGCGCTGGTTTGAATCCTAGGGCATTTTCGAGGGAGCATAGTGACAATAAGCTAGCACAGAAGATAAAGAAATAGAGACAGATCGAGAGGGGGTGAGCTGGACACCGCGCCGCCGCCGTTGAACCAGAGGGGTGGTGGTGGTGGTTGTCGGAGAAGATCTATTTTCGCCGTCGTTATCTCCGATGTGCCGTTGTGCTGTTGTTTATACCATCTCTAACCATAATTGCCGATGTACCGCAGTCGAGACTCTGTTCTCTGACCGCCCCTCTCTTCTCCGATGTGATACTGTTGGGCCGCCCCTCTCTTCTCCGACCTCCGCCGCCTCCGCACCTTTGGTTCAGCAGCAATGATGACAAAGCCAAATTCAATACATATATATATACTAGAACTCTGCCACACCAAGTTGCTTTGAAATCAGGAATCCTATATTTGAAAGCAAACTCCAATGACGGTGAAGAGAGAGAGAGAGAGATGGACGAGAGGGGTGGGGAGAAGATGACTGACATCAAGTTGATGATTTGCTCGAAAACTTGATTCTGCGAAAGTGGGAAGGAGAGAAGGGGAAAGTGGGGTATTGGTTGCGGCGGCGACTGTGATGGCTGAAATGGAGGTGGCGGTTGCAGAAATGAGGGGTGGTGTTGCGGCGGTGAGAATAGGGGTGGGAGGGAGACAGATGGGAGAGAAGGGAATGGGTGGAGAGAGAAAATATAAAATTAATTTTATTTTTTTCATTGAGTTGGCAATATGACGTGTCATTTTTTAATTTTTATTTATATTTCTTTATATAAAACCACGTCGTTTTGAAAATTTCGATCTCCACGGTGGCGTTTCCGGCGTCCACATAGTATTTGATTTGGTGAAAACCAGTGATCGGTATAAAATTAGAAAAAAGGAAAGTTCATGTATAGTGAGGAAATAAAAAAAAGTCATGTGCAATAACAGAATTTCAAAATAGGTTGTGTATTTACAGGCAATAACCCTTTAATAAAATATTAAAATTATTAGACGCATGATTCTTGATAGCTAAAATAATTCTTATTGGAGGTGAATTAGTGTTAGATCACATTGCGCTCATTTTTGCTTGGTGTTGCAGCTTTGCACAGATCTGGAGCCTACAAGCACTTGATGAATGAGGAAGATGAAGAAAATTATCTCAAGTGGCTTCAAATTTTCAAGTAAAATATTGTGTAATTAATAGTGATCAAGAATCGTGTTTAATTTTCCTCTGTTGTTTCTTTGTTGATTGTTAATTTGTGATTCGTGGCCCCGACGCCGTCACTAATATTTTAAAGGGATAAGGTGCTAATACACCCTCAAGGTCTTACGCATTTTGCTATTATGTCCTCAACGTTCGATTTTGGGCACTCCACCCCTCAACGTTCTAAAAATGGTACAAGTTGGTCCAGTCGCTAACGGAAATGCTAACTTCCGTTAAGTTACGTGAATCGGCGGTTCAGATATTTTTTTTTTTAGTTTTAAATTATATTTTGTGTTAATTCGTGTTAATTATATCCCTTAAGGAAGCAAAAATGACAATTACAATGGTAAATTGAATGAAAAAAGCAACAAATAATTATAATAATAATAAGGTTCGAACATGAACTGGCGGTTCCGTTTCGGTTCACGGAACCGTGGAACCGTGTTTGAATAATTATATATTTTCATTTGTAATTGATCACATATTATTATGAATGAAGATATATTTTGTTCTATATCGATTTTATACATTACATTGATGATTTATGAGCTTGAATTACAATATAATTTATATTTTCAAAGATAAAAAAAATAACAAAAAATTATATGATTCGGACCCTAACCGGCGGTTCCGACCCGGAATCGGAACCGTCTAATACTGGCCAGTTCCGACCCAGAACCGTGGGTTGTGGCGGGCAGGTTTCGGTTCCAACTTTTTCGAATCGGAACCCGCCTGTGAACACCTCTAATGGTGTGGCTTTTAATTTTTAATTTTATCTTTTTTTTAGTTTACATTTTAATAAAACAATGTTGTTTTATGTAATTTAACGGAAGTTAATATTTCTCTTAGCGACTGGATCAATTTGTACCATTTTTAGAACGTTGAGGGGTGGGGTGCCCAAAATCGAACGTTGAGGACCTAATAGCAAAATGCGTAAGACCTTGGAGGTGTATTAACACCTTATCCCTATTTTAAAACCGCTGCAGACTCGCCGATTTCGGTTGCAGCAGTGATTGCCCAATTCTGTGGTATTTTATTCTAGTTATTCGCATTAGATTCTTTTGGAATTGTTGGAGTAATATATAATGCAGTTTTTCGGTTTTTTTTTTCTTTTGAGATCTTGACTGTGTAATTTGTATAAATGGCGTCATGTGCTCTAATATGCGAAACTGAGGTGTGGAAGGATTTGAGGGTAATGTTAATGTTTGTTTTATGTTCAAACCATGTTTTGGATGTGTTTATGGTGATCTGCGACGAAATTTGTGTACCTATATTAGATATTGTTTGAGTAGGTGGAGTTCTCCGGCGGAGTCCAGAGGAGGCGGAGATGGTGGGGATGACGACGACGGAGATGAGAGAGAAGAAATTTCTTCAAGTTTTGTGGGTTTGCAGACGTAACAGGAGAGGGAAAAAAAGAAAGATATAGAAGAGGAGATGATGGTCAGCGGGGGTGGAGGTTGGGAGAAAAAGAGACGAGAGAGGGGGAGAAGAGAGAGAGAGATGGTTTTTTCTTTTTTATTTACCTTTTTATTCATTTTTATTAGTTTTTTACTCTTTTCAGCAAATAGAGGGAAAAGATTATAGAGAGGGGTGCGTTGGAAAAGATTTTTTTATATTTTTATTAAATTTTTTATTTATGTGGCATTCACATCAATATCGGGCTCCATGTGTATGGTCAGGGGAGGAAAACATGTTAAATAGCCCGAAACACTTTGTTTCGGCCCTAGAATGTCCTACAGACGGAAAAATAAAAAGTTTTTGTTCTAATCTCACAGGCTGTAAAAATAATGTCCTAATTTCCAAATGAGGTAAAGTTATTATCCTAAAAAACTCTCATAATAAGGTAAATTTGGAGAATTTGTCACCACATTAATTTGGCCTTGATTTTTGTTGTTGATTCTCATTAATTTTATCTTTTCTCTTTTTCTCTCTCCCTCCTCTATCTTATCTTGCAGTATTTCCCGGCAAAACTTAGGTGGTGAAATCTTGTGAGAGAGTGGTGAAGGGATGGGATGGAGCTACATTAAAGTTTTGAGTAGTGTATTGTACGTATGCTTTTTAATCATATTTATAGCGCGGATCAAATAAGAACAAATCTGAACCCTTGATTTTTGTTGATCTACCGTCTAGATTTAACCGTGCATTTAGTTACTATAATTTATGCATTTAGTTTCTGCATTTTTTGCATTTCCAATGTAATAAAAATACATTGTTCTCACGTTCTTATATAAGATGTGTTTTACCAGATCCACTCCCTATATATATATGCGTGTGTGTATTATATTGTGTGTGTATTATATTGTGTTCTTCTTTTAGTATGGATATGATCGGTTCCATTTTCAACAGATTATGTCTCAAAAATAAAAAAATAAAAAATCAAACAGAAAATACATTATGGAACTGAAAATTACTACTAGTAATTATCAGAAACTGTGTAAAAATTCCTTAAAAGAGAGAAACTATTTACAAAATATTGAAAATACATTAAGTTGGGTTTGGGCCAACTTAATTAAATATGTATTGTGGACATAGTGGGACTCCAAACCTGGGATAGAGGATCCCAAGTGGTATTTCTATATTTAATTATATTTTTGTTATTTTTTTCTTCAATTTATATTTATAATATTTTATTATAATTTCACAATTATTATCTACGATTCATACATCCGAACAGGATTTATATATATATATATATATATATATTATATTTAATTTGCATTTTTTTTATTTTTTAATTGATTATTACAGTTTATTATTTCAAAATTATGGTATATGATTTTTTTTAAATTTTAATTTTTTATAATAAATGTTAATTAAGGTTCATTTTATATTACTAAATTTTTATTTTTAAAAAAATATTTTAAAATTGTGAAATTAATAGTGAGACACGGAGAATGAAATACAAGTTGGGGACAGAGAATCTCATCCATTAAAATACATGTAATACCTACAAAAACTGTGTACTGTTAATTAAATTAGAGCGTGGACCAATGGACCACTTACCTAAAGGCTATTGTATTTTAAATCCTGCCAAAATATGGTGGCCACATAAATTTGTAAGGTTTAAGCTAGTGTAGTAAAGTAAGTTTAATTGAAGTTGTAACAATTGATCTATGACAGTGTACTAAAGTGAATATATAGAAGCAATTAATATATATATATATATATATAGAGAGAGAGAGAGACTTTTAAAAACACACAATTAAAGGCGTACATTCTTCATTAATTAATACAAAAACAACGTACGTACGATAGCAGATATACGATGGAGAAAAACCAAGTTGGATGAAGTTGATGAAAAAAAGCCCTCGCAAAGACTAGAGTAGAGATGCAAATTACAGCAATTAAATAAGATTCCCGGCCAGCAAAATAAAGCAAACGTGATGATTCTTCTTATCTTCCCGTCTCTTGTGTTCATTTCTGAGAGAGACTGGGGTTTTCAACAATAAATGAGAAGTTGTAATTATTGACGCCTCTGAAATCATCTTAAACGCAATTATTGGTAGGTTGAATGTTAAAATGTCCCACATTGGTTGGAAATCTTGACATGAATCTCTTTATAATGTTGAGGTATCCCTCCCCTTAATAAGTCATTTTTAAGGGAAATTGAGCCCAATATCCAATTTTATTGTGGTATCAGAGCCAGCTCAATCCAATCATGGGCTCCACCCAATATTGTTGTCAACAGATGGCGTTGGTATTGTCCACCCTGCGCGTGAGGGGGCGTGTTAAAATGTCCGACATTGATTGGAGAATTTGGCATGAATCTCTTTATAACCCTTTTTAAGGAGAATTGAGCCCAATTTCCAATTCTATTATTGAACAATAATACTCATTTTTCTTTCTCGTTTTGTTATTCTTATTACTTTTCTTTTTAATATTATGTCTTTTATTTGTAAATAGTAGTTATTAGAAACGCGGCAAGTTCCATCGTGAACAGTACATCGCTAGTAAGTTTTTTCTTTTTTCTTTTGTTGTTTTGTTTATATTGTAGTCCAACGAAAATCGATAGAAATTCATTATTTAATAAAATTATTAGAAGCATGGTGCTTGATAAAGGAATTCTTATTGGAGGTGAATTAGTGTTAGATCACATTGCGCTCATTTTTGCTTGGTGTTGCAGCTTTGCACAGATCTGGAGCCTAAGCACTTGATCTCAAGTGGCTTCAATTTCAAGTAAAATATTGTGTAAATAGTGATCAAGATAGAATCGTGGTTTCCTCTGTAGTTTCTTTGTTGATTGTTTGTGATTTGTTTACAGCAAGTATGATTTGTACAGCAAGAGTAAGGTTCGGATTGATGTGGAGAAAGTTAAACCCTACTACCTCTCTCTCTCATTGATAAGGTAATTAATTTGGAGAATTTGTCACCACATTAATTTGGCCTTGATTTTTGTTGTTGATTCTAGTAGTGTTCATAATTTGGTTTAAACTGTAAATCAAGTCAAATCAAACCTATTGTACGATTTGGTTTGGTTTATGGTTTATAAAATATGGTTTGGTTTAGATTTTTAATAAATTATGGTTTATGGTTTAAATTTATTTATTAATTTAAAGATTTCAATCATTCTTTTATTTCTTTTAAGCTCCTAGATTTGGGAGTTGGAGAATATTATTTTTAAGAAAAATAAGCTAATACTCCCTTCGTCCCACAATAAATGGTCACATTATTTTCGGCATGGGTATTTAAGAGAAGTGTGTTTAAAGGGTAAAAAGATAGAAAGTGGTGGAACCCACATCTTTTTGTGAGATAGAGGAGTTTCCTTATGAGGAAAGTGGCCACTATTGTGAGACAGCCCAATAAAAAAACGTGACAACTTATTGCGGGACGGAGAGAGTATAATTTAATCCAAAATATATTGTATTTTCTTTAACCTCTTCTTTCTTATGCCACACATGATATTTTTTCAAATATTACCATATTAGCCAAGTAGTTGAAATATTGTTGTTATCCTAATGTTAGAGAAAGACATGCACATGATAATAATTATAATTAAAAGATATTTGATTTTTTATTTCTATTAAGTAAGAAAATAAATAATATTTATAAACCGCAAACAAAATCGTACCAAATCGTATTAATGCAGGTTGATTTGGTTTGATTTCAATATTAAAACAATTCGGCTTGGTTTTAAAAAAATTACCAAACCGTATGTTACGGTTTGATTTGGTTTTGGTGTCAAATCGCACCAAACCGGACCGTGAGCACTCGTAGTTGATTCTCATTAATTTTATCTTTTCTCTTTTTCTCTCTCCCTCTCTCTATCTTATATGAGCTAGAGGTTTTTTAAGACATTATTTTTGGCACATTTGGAAACTAGGACAAATTTTGATCGGGCTGGTAATTTTAGGACATTATAATTAAAATATTGTATTTGTACGAATTTTTTGGTCCGAATAGAATAATTTGGGCTTTTTCGCCATATCACTATCCTGCTGGAGCTATTTAGGTGATGTGGATGCCCAAATAGAAATATTACACGAAATTAAAAAATAAATATGTAATCCCTCCGTTCACGATAAGTGTGGTCTTCTTTCCTTTTTCGTCCGTCCACAATAAGTGTGGTCTTTCCTTTAATAGAAATGACTCCCCTCACAATAAACATGCGTCTCATTCTCCACTCACAATACATTTATCTAACTCACTCTCTCACTCTTAAAACTCGTGTCACTTCCCTAGGACCACACTGATCGTGGATGGAGGGAGTATATAATTTCTTTTTCTCGTGTGGATCTCCTATATCCTGCTGTTATACTAGTGCGTGGACCAATGGACCACTTACCTAAAGGCTGCAATAATGTATTTTGAATCCTGCCAAATATAGTGACCACATAAATTTGTAAGGTTACTAGTAAAGTAAGTTAATTGAAGTTGTAACAATTGATCTATAACAGTGTATAAAAGTGAATATATAGAAGCAATTAATATATATATATAGAGAGAGAGAGAGAGACTTACTTTTAAAAACACACAATTAAAGGCTTACATTCTTCATTAATTAATACAAAAACAACGTATGTACGATAGCAAATATATGAGGGAAAAAACCAACTTGGAAGAAGTTGATGAAAAAAACCCTCGCGTAGACTATAGTACAGATGCAAATTACAACAAGTAAACTTATCACGGGCAACAAAATTAAGCAAACATGATGATTCTTCTTATCTTTTCGCGTCTCTTGTGTTGATTTCTCAGAGAGGCAGGGTTTTTTCCACAACAAATGAGAAGTCGTAAGTATTGACGCCTCTGAAAACACCATCAACATGTTCGGTTATTTCGTTTTGTCCGTCGGTGGATCTCCTATCCTGCTGAGTGTAGGAGAAGGGAACATCGCACGTGCCTACTGTTCCGACATAACTAACGTTAGCCAAACTCCGGGGGGGCACCGGAACTGAACCCGTAGCCTTAACTGATACTGTAGTGGTTGTGGTTTCGTTCCACTCCAGCGTCATATTCATCTCAGTACTCACCTCAACTTTGTTACTAGCAATGAAGGGCACACCAGCTTGGAATTCTATCTTGGTCCCGAACGTTAAAGAGAAGCTACGGCTGAAAGATTGTGATTTGGAGTCCTCATAACTAACCTCGACGGCGATCGCAGCCTCCGAGTCTGAGTAGTTGAAAACGGTGGTGGTCCCCGCCACGAAAGGCGACTTGTTGAATATTCTGGAATTCTCAACCCAATATCTGACGTTATAGATCCTTCTCCCGAGCACAAGTTCTTGCACAATAAGCATTGATGGAGTGGTAACAGTGTTAGCTGCCGCATTCAGACAATCTGTAAACCCGTCAGCGTTGAGAGCTTGGCAGAATCTGTCGTTGCCTGCGCTTCTGAGCGCGATGGTGGTGTCGTCAATTTTCACTGGCCAGAAGAGAGTCTCTTTGTTGTTGGACGTAGTACTCGCCGTTATCCAATTTCCATTTTCGTCATGACGCCAGAACAAGTTGAAATATCTCGACTTTATTCGAATATGTCCGTCGTTCATGAGATGGACCTCTTGTATGCATTCCTTGGCGTTGGGATCGTCAAATGAGAAGCGCAGGTGGTTGCCTACTATTTTGAGGATTCCTTCGTGCACCAACATGATTCCTTCGAGGTACTTGTCGTTATATCCTTTGAAAGCTACATTCTTGGGCAGTTTAACTAAGTCATCCCAATTCACAGAACTTAGATAACCAGCGATAGGATTGGGATTTAAATTCACGTAAAACCTCATGCTCGGTTCTTCAAACAACAGCCGCCCTCCACTCTGAACGTGGTTCAAGTAGAACAGCCCATTACCACCGGCCACATTAACCGCCTCGAACAACGTACACGAAGGCTTTGTAATGTCTTCCTCAGGCTGGTTGGATTCAGCAACAATGAACCTGCCCTTCCGTTCCCAGTATCTGTTAGAATGACAAAATCGTAGGTTAACATACCTGCCGTCAACTGTAGCTCGTTCCGCTTCAATCTTCACCATCTCCGAGAACACGCTCTCTTCTCCCAGAAGTGCAAAACCATCCTTATCGAAGTGTGCATAGCCCTTATCTCTATAAACATTTGATTTTATGACGATGAACCTTGAAAGCGCGCCTGCAGACAGCAGAACTGTTTCCATGTTTCTTCCAATTACCTGCAGTTTCATTTGTTTCGTCAAAATCAACAATTACAGACAATTGATCACTATCTATATTCAACAAACTTTATTAAAAACAAAACTTAATAGATATTATTCCTACAATTTTACTTTTTGAAAATTGATTTTTTTTTTTTAATTTCTTTACTTGCCAAAATCAAAAGTTAGGTCTGCAAGTTCAAATTCAACACGTTAGATTGAGGTTACAGAAATTATTTTTCTTAGAGGATGTGATGAACTCAAAAGTCAAAACGACATCGTTTTTTTGACTATTGAATGTTTAAGAAAAAGAAAAAATTATATTTTATTTCATAACCTGCTAGTTCCAGGTCACTGCCAAATCACTATATGTACAAGATGTTACTCCCTCCGTCCCATTCATACTGTCTTGTTACTGTTCGGCACAGAGATTAAGAATGAGGGTAAAAAGATAGAAAGTGGGTAGGTCTCATCACTTTTAAAGAATTTTGAAGGGTTAATTATTTCCTTATTTAGAACAAGACAATTTGAGTGGGACAATCCAATAAGGAAAGGAAAACAATATGAGCGGGATGGAGGGAGTATAATTTTATTTGTGATAATAGCTATTCATCACAAGATGTTATTATTTTATTTTAGCCTTATATATTTCGAAGAATCGTGATACTTATAAATATTATTACTGAAACATTTAGTTGTAGGTAGTACATGTAATAAAAAAGTTATGTGTCACCTTCTGCCAGTTTCATTAATTAATTTGGCCGATCCAATCTTGGAGTAAATTTGAGAAAAAAAAAATCAAATTTTATGAATTTAAAAATCAAATTAAAAGTTCACGGGAAAATTAAAATTTGAGAATTCTTTATGAATTCAAACCAAGTTAACTCAAAAATATTTATTATATATACATTTCTACGTAACCTGTTTAGTATAGTATCTCTTCTCATGTACCCAATCCAAGCAATATTGAAATGGCCCTACTGCAGAGGCTACGCTCGAGCAGAAATATTCAACAAACTTTATTGAAATTAAGAACTAAGAGATACTATTAATCATCCCTACAATTAATACTAAAGAAAAGAAAACGTAAAGGATGAGGAGAGAAGATTACCTGAACTGAAAAGAAGAAATGATTTTGGATTGGATTGGTGTGCGCTCAAGGTTTTCCCTTACCTCGACCCTCTGTGTTTTTTTTCTTGAAATGCTTCCACTCTATTTATAGATAATTAAGTAGGGATGAGAAAGTATATACCTCCAGATATTTGGTTTTCTATCTCCCCTAAAGTAAACCGAATAGACTCGACAGAATTGGTTGAAATAATTATTTGAATAATCAATACTCCTTCGGTCCACAAAAAATTTCACGACAAAAGTGACACCGATTTTAATAAAATATAGTTGAGTATACAATTAATTTTATTTCCGTCCGTCCCTCCATCCCACTTATAAGTCTTATATACTCCTTAATAAAATCGGTAAGAGTATACCATTATTATATCGAAAAATATACTACCTCCGTCCCAGGATAAATGGTCACTCTCCTTATAAGGAAATATACCACTCTCACAAAAAGTTATGGGCTCCACCACTTTCTATCTTTTTATCTTTTAAACACCATTTTTATTAATTACCCTGCCGAAAAGAATGTGACCACTTATTGTAGGACTGGAGGAGTAGTACATACTTTCTAAATAACATCTACTAGGATGGATGCATTGGTCCCGCAAAATTGGGACCAAAATTCTTCATCTGTCACACGCTATCCAAATATTTGATGGGTGTTTTGAAAACGGAAAAACAAAAAAAAAAATTATCATATTTTCTTTTTCCTTTTTTTTTAGCACATGTTTTTTCTGTTTTTGATATATATATATATATATATATATATATATATATATATATATATAGGATACTGTTAAATTAGGAGAGGTGGACCAATGGACCATTTATAATTTATAATTTATATGAAGGCTGTAATGTATACTATCCTGCTATTATTTCTTTTGAATATTATATAAATTTGTGTGGCTTGGAAGTTTTTCAAATAATATTACTAACCAAGATGCTTTTATCTTATGCTTGACCTATAAAAGTCCTTCAAATTTACATAATTAAGGAATGTTATTAAACGGTAATATACAAAACACTGCTCTAAAATCAAATAGAATTATATACTACTCCCTCTGTCCATGAAAAATTTGTCATAATTTCCTTTTTGGTCTGTCCGTAAAGAAATTGCTACATCCATTTATAGTAATAGATCCCACACAACTCACTTACTTTTCCACTCACAACACAATTTTAAACTATATAAAAGTGGGACCTTATTCCACTTACTACACAATAAACCAACAAATTATTAAAATCCATTCCATCCACAATTTATTGTGGACGGAGGGAATAAAATTTATGATATTTTTTAAAAATTCAAAATATTATTATAATCATTTCTCAAAAATATTATTTTAGCAAGTTTATAAAATTACCTCATAACTTTACTTAACGTCAATAAATTTTAAGTGGAAATTCATAAAATCAAATTGAAATTAATAAATTCTGATTATATCCGACCATGCTAGCTAATTCTTGATGAGTAGCACTCCTGTACAGACGGTTGTACATGACCAGACCCGGGTCCGATCAGGTCAACGTTAACTGGTCAATGGTTGACCGTTGATTTTTTCGAATTTCAATTTATTTATTCTTTTATTTTATTTTTTTCATTTCCGCCTTTAGCTCCGATTTTAATTTATAAATAATGATTGTGGCAACATTAATGTCCTTTAGCTCACTTCGAGGCCTTCGACTCCCCTCGCTCGACTCTTAAATCAAAATTGAAAATTAAAAAAGTCAACGGTCAGCCATTGACCGATCAACGTTGATCGAGTCGGATCACTGATCGGGTCGGGCAAGTCGGATCAGGTCGGATTAGACCAGGTTGTACGGTGCAGCATCTGCACCCAAGTTTTTGTTATTCTTGATTAATTCACGCATCGTACGATATGGCCCAACAAGGACTGCTTCCAAATTTTTGCCCAAAAAAGGTGCGCACTCGAAGTGATGCGGCAAGGCTTTGTCTAAGACATCGGTCAATTAAAATCCTGGTTAATGTTGCATAAAAAAAAAAACCCTGGTTAATGTTAAGGGTTAGAGAGATTTCTGTATTGGTCTAATATACCTCTAAACATCCCAATGTATATAATATTAATTCGTTGGTCTTGTATTATTATTATTATTATTATTATTATTATTATTATTATTATTATTATTATTATTATTATTATTATTATTATTATTTGCTATACACAACAAACTAATCAAACATTTCATTAACTGTAGAGAAATTGCTAGCCATTAATTTGTGAAAGTTTTTCCTTTAATTTCCACAATCAAAATGTGTTGCTCAAACTTATGTGCAAAATTGGGACCGCAAACAAAATTCTCCATCTCTCTATTGTCATTCATATATTATTAAAACGATTACGGATTCGAGGCCTCCCCTTGATTCAGGGTCCTACGTGGCGCTCTCTCCATTTAGTATTCTTATATCTTAAATCCTTAATTTAAGCTTTTTTTATTCATTTTATTATTATATTTAACATTTATTAGATGGAAAATTTATTTATATGGATTCTCAATAGAAAATATATCGTTGGCACAATATGTATTAGATGCAATTATGGTAATAAATATAGAATGAAAATCTTTTTCAAAAAGTAAACAAATTTATAAAAAAATTTACGCAAGGTATGAGTAGGTATTTATATTTCTTTCAATAAATAAATAAATATATATGTGTAGGTATGTATGTTATGTTCACTTATTATATATATATATATATATATATATGTGTGTGTGTGTGTGTCGTATGCATAAATGGAAGAAAATAAATAATATAATATGATTTACTGTTATTCATTTATTTATTCAATGTATATTTAATATAAATTTTCTCATCCCACATTGATTCTTATAAAAACTTCACTCTTAGAGAACCTATATAAATACTCACAATCCATGTGTATTTTCTCATTTCACAATTATTTAGCACAACCAATATAATTTGGCAAATTAATTTGTTGGCCAAATAAATAGTTTTATTTTTATTGACAATTTTAATTTGATCAATTATTAAGTTGTCAATATTAATTTGTTTAATTTAACAAATTTTTAAATTGACGTAAATAAAAGAAAATTCTCAAAAATATGTATTCTCAATTATAATTCTTGGATTTGTATATATATACATGTAGGGATAATTCTCGAAATTTGACTTTGTGACGAGATGATCAAATGTACACAACAATTAACATCGTATATAATGAAATCTTTAACAGATTGTGAGGTAAAAAAATAGTTTAATTTCTATTGATTTCTTGTAACTAAAGAAAGTGAAATAAAATCAAAGAAACACTCTTTTTGATCAATTATCGAAATATTATCTGATGTGTATGTTTTTGGTTGTTCAGAAGTTGGGACTTTCTATCATTTTATGCGAGTATAATGCACGTTTAAGTGTGTTTTGCGCAGAATTTTGAAGAATTGTGAAGACGTAGATTTGGACAAGAGAAGTCGGAAAAGAAGAATATTTTGCATGACTTTGCTGTGAATTAAGGATGCAAGTTGGAGATGGGCTCTAATTAGTAGTTTTGGATATTTTCTTGGGTAGTTAGTATTTTATTATTATTGGGCTCATTAGAAGTGTCTTAATTAAGCCCATATATGTCTTAGTTTAGGGCGGCTGATTATTGGTGATTAAAGGGATTAATTCCTTATTCCTTTAGGATATAGCCACCATTATACTCCCTCCGTCCACGATAAATTTGCCACAATTTCCTTTTTGGTCCGTCCACAAAAAATTTGCCACATCCATTTATGGTAATAGACCCCACACACCTTACTTACTTTTCCACTCACAACACAATTTAAAACTATATAAAAGTGGGACCCTTATTCCACTCACAATACAATCAACCAACAAATTATTAAAACCCGTGCCATCCACAATGTGGCAAATTTATTGTGGACGGAGGGAGTATATGTTTAGGAGAGATTTTTCAAGCGGCGGTATTAGATAGATTGGTTTTCAATTTCATTCCATACTTTGTTTATTTTGTTTTGAGAGCCGTCGAGAACCGAGAACACAAGCCTTGGGAGATTAGTTTAATTTTATTTATTTTTCTTAGTTTTGGAGTTCAACTTTGCATCGTATTTGGAGTTCGATTTCTAGTGACAATTTCTTACTTCTTTTAATTCAATAGATTAATTATTATGCTTGCTTTTTATTAT
The DNA here is from genome assembly GCA_031470985.1 of Agastache rugosa. Lineage (NCBI taxonomy): Eukaryota > Viridiplantae > Streptophyta > Magnoliopsida > Lamiales > Lamiaceae > Agastache > Agastache rugosa. Next base: position 33,404,933 of record CM062603.1, on the reverse strand, counting down.
TTATTTGTCTTTAATTTTATTATTATGAGTAGCTAATTCTTTAATTCGGCGAGAATATTGAAACACTAGTCTAATAATCTGTGAGATCTAATTGTTCGTATAATTAATTTCTTAGGGTTTCGATTTATTCCTTGTGTTTAAAGTTAATTCTGATTTTAATTAAGCCTGATCAACTTAAATTTAATTGGATTACAGTCAATTAGTTCCCCCAATCCGTAATTGTTGGAATAGGGCTAATTAGTGATAAAGCTACCATGTTCGTAGTAGGAATAAATTGGTAGACGGGTTATTACTTGCGTTCTTGGGTAATTCGTCTAAATTGGGTTCCTTCAGATCTAAAAGCTATTAAAGCATTAAATCTAGGTCTGGCGTCTCCAGCTAGGTTGTGTTTTAATAAGGGAAATAGTTAGGTCTGGCGTCTACAGCTAACTATCGATAAAGCACGTAGGAATTGGGGTATGTCCGCTGCGTTCACGGTACCCTATAACTGGTTGGTTCTTGGAAATTAATTAATCTTTGCATCGATGATCAGATTCTAGACTAGTGTGGATCTATTCGAAGCCGGATTGCTTTTCTTTTGATTATATTCTCGTTTGCTATTTTAGTTAATTTCTTTGTCTTCTTAGTATTTAATTAATTTATCTCAATTTAAGGCGTGGTGGCTACACCAAAATTAGATTTATAGGAAAAATAGGTGAATTCCCGTTCTCTGTGGTTCGACCATGCTTATTGTTATACTAACTTAATTCTGAGCGAATTGCAGGAATTATTTGGTGGTATACGACGTTCACCATTATCACTCCAAAATAATTAAATTATTTTTAATGTTCATGCTTATATATTGTAAAATAATAATAAAAATAAAAAAAAATTGTTAATGGAAGTACAATAAAATCGATTGAACAACCTTATTGATATATTTTATTTTAATAATATAGCTCGCCGTCGATTTTCGACGGGATACACACTAGTTACACTAAAAATTGTACTGGTACTTGGGACCATTTGTAGTGGTCCGCTGTAGGAACCACAAACAAACTACTAAATTTAATATAGGAAAAAATAGAATACTCACCAGGAGTATTTACGGAATGTCAGCACCCAAATATATCATACGTTGTGCTAAGAGTTTGAGCCACTAAATTTTGGAATTTGTTTCGTTTTCATATTTTTAGAATCACCCGCCGACATAAAATTTAAATTTATTTTAAATTAAATTTTCAGACATCTATACCTATTATAAAAGAGCGGAATTTTACAAAATTGGGTTTGCCTAATATGTCCCTATTATTATATTTATTTTAAGGGCAATAGTGGAAATTTATATTAAATTTATTATAAAATTAATAAATTAATAATTATCCTATTCTTACTACAACTCAACTTAATGAATTAATTAATAATATAGTCCTACACTCGTACTATAAATCAAAAGTGAAAGAAAAAAGACAAACATAAATTTTGAGAATTGTGTTAAGATTTATTAGGATATTAATATAGTTGTATATTAATTTTGGTAAAAGTTTATACTTTTATTAAGTTAACAATTTAATAATTATTTTCTCTAATAATTAACATGTCATCGTTATTATTAAATTTCATCTTTATATTTCAATCTTTTCTCTTTATCATTGAAACATCTCTTCACAAAATTTTATTTTATATTTTATTTTTAATTTATTTATGTAATTTATTATACTTTACTGTTCATATTTATTGATAATTTTTAATCGAGTCAAATTAAGTCGAGTACCATCAAGCTCAAGCATAATTCATTTATTACAGAATTTATTCAAGTTTAATTGTATAGAATAGTTTCGAAGAAAAAAATTAAAAAATATGCGGGTGAGGGTGAGGGAGAGGGAGGAACGGATGGGCCTGGTAGCCACGACTGGTTATAGTGATGGGTGGTGGTGATGGTTGTGAGAGGAGGAAGGAGGAGGGGACGTTGGATGGTTGTTCTAATTTCAAAAGTCATATGTAGAATACAGAAAATATCACGTATTTTTCGATAATTAACTCATAATAAATTTGATTTTATTTTACTCTTTACATATACTAGCTAATATTTTGTTGAAGTTAATAATCAATAATTAATAATATTATAACTTTAATAAAATATAAACAAATATATTTTATTATATAATAAATTAGTTATTTTAAATTAGAGATTATACGTGCAACGCATGTAATATCCTGCTAGTATATAATAAATGTGAGAGTTTATAATAAGGATCTTCATTATGTATATTTCTTTAGTTTTAAATATATATTTGTATAGTTTTCCGCATATTGCTTGTTTATATTCGGGACATGTGGAGATAATTTCTAATTTTGTCGAATAATTGGTCGAATGTAATTTTTGTATTCATTACAAAACTCTTAAATAATAAGAGTATTTAAATTGTCTAAATGTGAATCGTTTATGGTTGATGTACGTCAAACAAACCTGATAGTATGGACATATATTTTGAAAATCAAAGGATGCTATATATATGTATGTTGATACGAAACTTGTAATATCGAAAGTGTGTTTATAGCTAATAATATTAGAAATAATGTTCAAAAGTAACCAATTTGAAAAAACAAAGATAAATTCTAACCACTAATCTTTAAAAGATAAATAATGTCCACTCTTCCAATTTTGCCCTTTTATACATGACTCCATACATGAATTCATACACGAATCCATACATGACATACATGAATCCATACATGAATCCATATACGACATACATGAATCCATACACGGCATACATGAATACATATACGAATACATGTAAGTGTGTGTGTGTGTGTAAATGAATCCATACATGAATTCATACATGACATACACGAATACATGTATGTGTGTGTGTTTTTTTCCTTATGTATGTGTTTCGCCGGAAGTCGCCGGAAAAGTTTTTTTTTCCTGAAACTATTTTTTGCTAGAAAAGTCGCCGGAATTTTTTTCGCCGGAAATTTTTTTTTTTCTGAATCTGTTTTTCTCTAAAAGTCGTCGGAATTTCCGCCGGAAAGTCACCGGAATTTTTTTCGCCTGAATTTTTTTTTTCTGAATCTGTTTTTCTCTAAAAGTCGCCGGAAAAAATTGCCGGAAATATTTTCCCCGGAAAATGTCACCGGAAAATGTCGCCGGAAAAAGTCACCGGAAAAAATATTTGACTATCATGTATGTATTCATGTATGTGTTCGTATATGTCATGTATACATGTCATGTATACTTTCATGTATAAGGGCAAAATAGTAAAGATGTAAAAATATTGGTTAGTATTTATCTTTTAAAGATTAATGGTTAGAATTTATCATTGCTTTTTCAAATTGGTTATTTTAACTTTCCTCCCATAATATTATTTAGTTGTCAAATACATTTTTTTAGACATTATTAACATATAACATGGTTTATAATCACAATAACTTCTATATATGTGCAAGGATGTTTTTGCCTTTTGACTCCAAAATGGTCGTATAACTTCTATTTTTATGAATTATGGCTATAAGTGAGTATTCTCACATTATACTATCTCCATATTCATTGCTGCAAAATGGGAATGCTGTAATTTGCAAAAAATTGAAAGATGATATTTTAATTGCGGCATTTAAAAAAATCAGATTAAGTATTGAAGTTTGTTTTAGGGTGGAGGATGGTGCAATTCAAAATATTGGTGCCTCATAGAAATAAACAGTACACATATTAAATGTGATAATAGGGAAAATCGGACCATACACATAGAAATATTTGACATGATCATGGAAAAGTAATGCAATATATTCCACACATTAATTAAAAACGTGTGTTTGGAACTTGGCTAAGGATGGGACCATTATTATATTTAATTTACAATTGTCCTACATACATTACCACCGGATACTACATTTATGAAGTAAGATGGTATTTTAATGTTAATTAATTTCAATCATTATATTCTGTTAGTTTCACTTATATATTTATAAAAAGATTTACCTAACCATAACATAATTTATTTGAAAATTAATTTAAATTATACTCCCTCCATCCCTCTCTATTAATGACTTGTTACTGTTGGGCACATGAATTAAAAAGAAAAAGTAAAAGATAGAAAAGTAGTAGGATCCTCAATATTTGAAGGATTAATTTTTGTCATTTTGGTCTGAACCATTAATAGCGAGACAACTCAAAAAGAAAAGTGAACCATTAATAGCGGGACGGAAGGAGTATTATATTTCGTTGAAATTAAATACTAGTATAAATAAAATATTAGCCTTTAATGTAAATATACCTAAATATATATACATATATATAGGATAGGGATTTGGTGAGAATATATATATCTTATATGAGAACGTGAGAAAAATACATTTTTATCACATCGGTAATGCATAAACTACAGAAACTTAATGCATAAACATTTCAATGCATAAACTGCACTAACTTAATGCATTAACATTTAACTGAATAAATTACAGTAACTTAATGCATCGTAAAATCTAGATCATAATCAAGGGTCCAGATTTATTCCAATTTATCACCTAAGAAAGTATTCTCACTAGATCTTTTTCATATATATATATATATATATATATGGTGTGGATCTCGTATGAACTCATCGTTATATGAGTCCATAGGAATCATGTATTTTTATCACTTCGGAAATGCACAAAATACAGTACTTTAATGCACAAACTACAGTAACTTAATGCACAAATATTTAGTCCACTTTTAATGCACAAATTAATCTGGACCGCAAATCAAAAGATATCGAAGGTCCAAATTAGTTACTAGAACCTATATAATCCTTTCCCTATATATATCTATATATACATACAAAAATTAGATAACAGAAGTAATTCAGCTCCGGAATGATGACTTGGCTAGCTGGTATATACATGAAATTGACATTAAATTTTATGAAAATTGTAGTCTAAAAGCGTAGGTGTCTCGAGTAATATGAAAACACTATACATTCATATTGCTTTTAGACTACGGAGTTTTCTTATAATATTCTCATATCTTAAGACTTAGATCATTTGGACTCATAACAGTCTAGTTGATTACTTTGGGCCTCTTTGGGCAGAAATTGAGGCTCCTAATTTGACTCAGTTTCAAGTTGAGTCCATAGCAGTGCAAGCCCACCATTTTCTTTAATCACGACCCAGTAGACTCCACATGGAAAAATAAAAAAATTTGGGAAAATTTGAAGTTTGTGCCACACATTTTCGGCCTAAATTAATCTTATCGATTGAGCTTGACTTTGGATCATTCAAATTGAAGAATGCTAAAATTGGAGAAGAATACGGCCTAAATTAATTTTATTTAATTTTTTAAGAAACATTGCTGATGAGGAAAAAACAAAATTTGCCACGTCAACTAAAAAACGACATCATTTTGTCCACATAGGATGTCACACGTCACTTCAATTGTCTTTTAGCGTTGAAATTTAAATTTGGAATAAAATTGAAATGAATTTTCTCTATATTTAGAAGGGAATGTCGTATTTACTGGATAAAAGTGATACCAAGCTAATATACGAACACTTTTGAAAAAACACAATGAAGGAGTAGCTTTTATTCATTAGTTAATACAAAATACAACGATAGCAAATATATGAGGGAAAAAACCAACTTGGAAGAAGTTGATGAAAAAAACCCTCAAAACAAGCACACACAAACGGAAATTAAATAATATTCACACACCCACAAAAGCATAATATAAGGAGGAATGAAGATGGATCTTTTCGATCGATCGTCTTAGCTGAGAGGCTGAGTTTTATCGATGACAAAGGAGAAGTTGTAAGCATTGACGCCTCTGAAAATACCGTCAATGTAATCGTCTTCATTGATCCTTCCGTCGGTGGAACTGGTGTCCTGCTGAGTGTAGGAAAATGGAACATCGCACGTGCCCATCGTCGCGACATAGTTAACGCTAGCGAAACTCCGGGGAGGCACAGGAACCGTACCCGTAGCCTTAGCTGATTTTGTAGTGCTTGTGGTGTCGTTCCACTCTAGCGTCGTATTTATCTCATAACCCACCGAAATGGATGCGCCAGAAATTATGGGCACGCCAACTTCGATGGTGGTGGTGACCCCCGCCGTCAAAGACAAGCTACGGCTGAAAGAATAAGATTTGGAGTCCTCATAACCAATCTCCACAGCAATCCCAGCCTCCGAGTCTGAGTAGTTGTAAGCGGTGGTGGTCCCCGCCACGTAAGGCGTCTCGTTGAATATCCTGGAATCCTCCATCCGGTATCTCACGTTATGAATCTTTCTCTGCGACACAAGCTCCTGCACACCAATCCTGGCTTCATTGGTAATAGTGTCAACTCCCGCATTCAGACAGTTGGTCTTCCCTTCAGTGGTGAGACCTTTGCAGAATTTGTTGTTGCCTACATTGCGAAGCGCAATGGTGGTGTCGTCAATTTTGACCGGCCAGAAGAGAGTGGCTTTGTTGTTGGGCGTAGTATCAGTGGAATCCGACCATATCCAAGTAGGACTGCCACGCCAGAAGCTGGTAAAATGAAGGGAATATATTCGGACATGTCCGTCGGACATGAGATGGACCTCGTATCCCGATCTCTCGGCGTTCTGATCGCCGCTTGAGTACTGCTGGTAAGGGTGCTCTTCCTGCCAGATTGCTTGGAGGTAGCTGCCGTTGGAACCTTTGAACGCTACGCGCTTAGGCAGTTTAACAAACGTTTCCCAATTAGCAAAACTTAGATAGCCTTGGTCAGGCTCGGGATTTGAATTTACGTAGAAATTCATGCTCGTATCAAACATCAGACGCCCTCCGCTCTGGACATGGATCAAGTAGAACCACCCTTCACCACCAGAGACCTGAACGGCCTCGAACAACGTACATGATGGCTTGGATATGTCCTCCTCAGGCTGGTTGGATTCGGCAACAATCAACTTGTCGTTTGCTTTCCGGGCCCAGTATCTATTGGAATAACAGAATCTGAGGTTGACATACTTGTCGTTGCTTGTAGCTCGTTCGGCTTCAATCTTCACCAACGGGCTGAACACGTCCTGCTCTCCGAGTCGTACGGAGCCAGCATCGTTGCGGTGTGCATAGCCCTGACCACTATAAAAAGTTGATTTGATTACGATGAACCTTGTAAGCGTGCCTGCAGGCAGCAGAACAGTTTCCATGTTTCTTCCAACCTGCATGCGTTAAAATCAACAATTAATTTATTTATTTATTTACATGGAATATTTAAAAGTATTTATATAAGCTAGCTTGTTTAGTATCTCGTCTCAGGTCCCCAATCCAAATTAACAACATTGAAATTAATACTGCATGAATATGAATACGCACCAGCAGAAATATTCGTGCAACAAACTTTATCAAAATTGTAAACTAAGGAGATAGTAATTAATTGATTAGTCCTAGATACAATTTAAACTTAATGAAATGAAAAACTAACACAAATGTAAGGATAAGGAGAGAAGCTTATTGCCGGAACTGAAAAGATGGAAGAAATGATTTTGGATATATTAATTGGTGTGCGCTCAAGGTTTTCCCTTACCTCGACCCTCTTGTGTTTTTTTTCTTGAATTGCGTCCACTATATTTATAGATAAGTTTAAGGGATGGTTCTACACTTCTACTAAAGCTCCGTGACACCATTAAAATTAAGGCAAAAACTTGGGTGCGGTCGGCTGCACCATACGTCAAGTCCGACCCGACCCGCCTGTCCCTTCCGGTCAACATTGATCGTGTTGACTTTTATTTTATTTTTTTATTTTATTTTTAGTTTTTTTTAAGAGTCGAGCGAGGGGAGCCGAAGGCCTCGGAGCGAGCTAAAAAACATTAATGTTGCCACAATCATTATCTATAAATTAAAATCGCAGCCGAAGGCAAAGAGAAAAAAAAATGAAAAAGTCAACGGTCAGACGTTGACCGTTGACCGGTCAACGCTGACCGGGTCGGGCGGGGCGGGGAGGGTCTGATCGGGCGGGTTGGGTCAGCCGGCTGTACCCAAGTGCAGCTCTAAAATTAATTTGCATATATATATATATATATATATATATATATATTGTCTTTTTCTAACCAATAATATTCAATTCTTTTCTGTATATTGAATATTTCGTTATTCTTTTATGTGGTTCTTTATGATATGTATTAAGATTTTTCTTTGCTAACATCTAATCAAAACATTGATTTAAGCAATGAATTTTAGTCATTTTTGCATAGAAAATTAATCTAGAGTTCTCTAAAGAACTCTTAAGGTTATCCTTAAGGAGATGCTTACTAAGAGGGATAAACCCGAATAGATAAAGATAATATAGGCTAATCTAGTGTTTCTGTTTAATGATTAGAATTCAAAGGATATTCCATGACACGTGATTATTGCTTCTATTTGGGACTATTTGATTGACATGTATCCAATCCAAAGGGGTGAGATTGACGGAATCCTTAGGATGGGGATAAGGATAATCAATCTTATCCTGCTTAGTAAACACCCCCTAAATTTATTATAAACATAATAAATTAATTATATAGTCCTACTTCAACTATAACTCAACTTAGTAAATTAACTAATAATTTAGTCTTACGTGTATGTATTCATGTACGGAGTCATGTATAGAAGGACAATTTGGAAGGGTAGATATTATTTATCTTTTAAAGAGTTGTGGTTAGAATTTGTTTTTGCTTTTTTAAATTGGTTACTTTTGCACATTGTTTCTAAATTTAATATAGATTTATACTATCGTTCTTAAAATGAATACTATAAGAATAGGAATATATTAAGTAAAACCAATTTTATAAGAATCTGTTTTCTTATAGTAGGTACTATTATAAATTTAAAATTGGCCGAATTTTAAAAAGTGAAAACTCAAAATAGCCACTTTCCAAACTAAAAGATAAATAATAGCCCGAAAAATTTAAAACACAAATTTTGTCCCTCAAAATAATAAAATACCCCCTACATCTCTCTCTCTCTCTTTCCACCCATGTGTCAACTCTCTCTCTCTTCTCTCTCCTCATCCCATCCGCCGCCCACCCCCTCTCTCTTTCCTACTTTTCTCTCTCTCTCCCAAGCCAAAAAACTCATGTATATATATGTATACACCTACGTACGTGTTCGTGTATGTGTGCATGTTCTTCATATATGTATACATACATGAAAAAATATTTTATGTATGTATACATACATGAAAAAATGTAGAATTCATATATATATACATACATGAAAAAACTTTTCGTGTATATATATATATATAATTACAAGAAAATGTGTAGAATTCATATATATACATACTTCATGTAACACTTCATGTATGTATACATACATGAAGAATATGCACACATACACGAACATGTACGTACATGTATACATATATATATATATACATGAGAGATAGAAAAGTAGGAGAGAGAAAAGAGAGGGTGTCAGAGGAGAGAGAGTGTAAGGGTGGGGGTGTGGCGGCTGGGGTGGGAGAGAGAGGAAAGAGAGAGAGGAAAGTAGGAGAGAGAAAGAGAATGGGACCGCAATCAAAATGTGTTGCTCACACTTATGTGCAAAATTGGGACCGCAAACAAAATATTCCATCTCTCGATTGTCATACACTAAGGGCTCGATTGTCAATATAGTGGTCCCATATTGAAACCACATACAAATTACTAAATTTAATATTGGGAAAAATAGCATACTCGTATTTACAAATTGTCGGCACCCAAAAATATTCATAATTTGTCTTTTTATTTTATGTTATTCTACGTCCATTTGGAATGAGGGGGTTTTGCACTACTTATAGCACATTGGGATACTGGTAGCCCGTAAACATTCTTTGAAGCGGTAAGTTATTGAGGGTGAACGACAGGGGTAAATGCTACTTTTCCCTTTAATCTAATTAACTTAGGAAAATATTGAATTTAATACTTTGGACCCAAACACTATCTCTAGGGGAAGCTTAAGGGTTTGAGCCACTTAATTTTGGTAGTTGTTTCTTTATCATATTTTTGGAATCATCCGCAGACATAAAATTTAAATTTATTTTAAATTAAATTTCCAGACATACACACACATATATATATATATATATATATATATATTAAATGCAAGAGTTTATATTAAGGATCTTCATTATGTATAGTATTTTTTTAGTTTTAAATATATGTGTATAGTTTTCCGCATATTGTTTATATTCGGGACATGTAGAGATAATTTCTAATTTTGTGCAATAATTGGTCAAATGTAATTTTGTATTCATTACAAAACTCTTAAACAGATTTTAGCACAATAGGAACCATATCAGTCATTAATTTATGTGCTGGTAACAAACACTTATATATGTGTCCGAGATAATATTAATTGTCCAAAGGACGTGTGACACGCGTATTGCAAATCAAAATTGGGTCCGCAATTGAGATTCTCCAATCTCCATGCATCTGCCAATTATGAATTGATTGAATAAATTTAATTTAAGAAAGGTTATGCCGGTAAGGTAAGGGTATGAATTTTTACATACCGTTACTTTCAGTATGATATACGATTTGACGAAAATTTTTCGATATACTGTACCGACTCACCCCTAAGAACTAAAGCTCCATGAAAGCATTAAAATTAATTTGCATGCATTTACTAAACAAGTGGTCCTTTGTCGCATGCAAAGAATAATATCATTTCAATTAACATTTTAATAGAATTAAAAAATACGAATTTTTAGGAGAGTTATTGTAATACCCCGCTTTTTCATAACTAATCTTAGAAAATAATTAAGATAATTATTTAGAATAATTAAAATGCTAGAACTTATAAAGAAAATAAGTTCATGCAATTAAAATTTTTCGGCAGTACTAATTTGCTGAATTCAAAGTTTCTAAGATTTATTCTCATTCCGGTTAATCCGAAATGAGATAATGAAGGTATCTATGATTACGTGCTTATATATTTGATATTATCTGAGAAGTATGTGTTAGTTTTGGAAGATTTGATTTCTCCGGAAATCATAAAATTTCTCCGGCAAATTATTTTAGTTCCGGATTTTATTTCCGAAAATTTCTTGAGAAAGCTTATATTAGGGTTTGAGAAACCCAAATAATTTTTTTATAAGTTCGAAAGCTTTTTAATTAAAGCTGTGATGATTGTTTATTGGATGTTTGATTAATTAATTAGAGAATTAATTAATCAATTAAAGTAAGATTTATATGCTTAATGTTTAATAAATTAATTAAGCTAATTTTTGAAGCATAATATTCCTAAGAAATAAAGCTTGTCTTATAAGCTTTATTATTAATTTCTAATTAATTTAATCTAACAATATCTAAGAGAATAAATTATAAGATATTGTTAGTATTAAATTTAATTCATAATATCTTAATTTAGATATTATAACACTAAAGTCAAATTACTAACTAATAAGGAAGTGACACCTCACCTTATCCAAAATGCAATGATGATGAAGAGATTAGTCAAGATTAGCATGCTACATACGTGTGTTTAAGTTCAATGTATTTGGACTTAGCTATTAGTTAAGTGTGTTAGCATCCATCTTCATCCTCATTTTCTCTTCCTCAAACTCTCGACACACACACGACAACACACACTCAATCACACACAATCTTCATTGAAGAAGCTTCACCAAGCTCAAGAAATCAAAGAAACTAGCATTCAAATTAATCAAGAAGGTTAGATCTTTCACTAATCAAGTTCTTAGCTCAAGATTGAGCATAAAAATCCATCTTCTTTTTCAAAATTTATGAAAAATATGGAAAAATAAGGGATTTTTAATTTTGATACTTGATGATTAAATTGATGGATTATTTGAGCTTAGAAAATTATTTTAAGCATGTTTAATGTTGGAATTAATCAAAGATTCAAGACCCTTTTATTTATTTTGGAATTACCGAAAATTAATGAATAAATTAGGGGTTTTTGATTGTTGAATTTCATGATCAAATTGATGATTTATATGAGTTCATGTGATGTATATAAACATGTTTAGTGATTGAATTTAGCTAGCTTGATCATTTATTAATTAAATTAAAAGGGCCGAAATTAAGGGCTAAAACTAAGAATATTTTATTTAATCTTACATGCTTGAATTGATGTTTAATTTGAGCTTATATGATGTTTTTGAACATGTTTATACATGAATTAAATGAGTTGAAACTCCCTGGCCTAATTTGTAAGAAATTCGAAATTAATGGTCTTGAAATTGAGAGTTTCTGGAGTTTAATTGCTAGCTTAAGTCACCGGATCCACCAAATTGATTAACTCGATCAGTGGATTTACCCAATGACTCGATCACTGGATTTACTCACTGGACTCGATCAGTGGATTCCTCACTGAATTACCGGATGAACCTGGGCCAATGGATTTACCCAATTGGATTCACGCAATGATTGATTTACGCAATAACCCGGTCATTGATTTACCTGACTCGGTCAATGGACCAATCACTGAATTACCCATGAACTGGATTAACTCGAATGGCCATTTTCAACTTTTTTCCGGCCAACTCGGTTTTAACTCGGTTTTCATTTTTTCCAGCCAGCTCAGTTTTCCAGCCAACTCAGTTTTCCAGCCAACTCAGTTTTTCCAGCGAGCTCAGTTTTTCAGCTAGCTCAGTTCTCCAGATAGCTCAGTTTTCCAGCTAGCTTTGATTTTCCAAAATTTGATTTATCCAGCTGATCTTTGCTCAACTTGTTTTCAGTTGTTTCTTCCGTAAACTCAAAAGTTAAAACGTTAGCTAATTTTTCCTAATGATACGTTAATGATGAGTTTAAGAATTAATGATACCTCATTAATGAGCTTACATGTCAAAGACATATATTGATAATAAAATGTTAAGCTTAAATGTTATCAAAGAGCTTAATCATTTTTTTTATATGCTAAAATAAATAAAGAAAGAGCTTAATGATTAATGAGATGCTTATATGAAGAAATGAAATGTTTATTTTTTTTATGATATGATGTTACGAATGATATGATAAGCTTAAGTGTTTAATGATGTAAATAGTATGAGTTTAAATGTTAATAAAGTGTTTATATGCTTAAGTATGAGATTAAATGATGAAATATGTGATTTATGTTTTAAAATATATCCTGAAGTTATAATCGATTAATTATCGATTAAGAAGTTAAGTAAGAAAGAGGAAGTAATTAGAAAAGTTTAGTTCCTAATTGCCGAGATAAAAACCCTAGAAAAAGCCGAGACAAATTAGAGAAATTTTAAGAATAATAGCGGCATCCCTCATTTGAATATTTAATTTTTCTCGCTCTTATGTTTAAATTTAATTATTAAATGAAGGAACGAGCGGGACTGAAAAGTGAGGGAAAAGCCGAGAAGTTAAAGTATAGATAAAGTAGCTTCAGTCCAGGTGGGCTTTCTGAACTAAAGAAATAAAGAATGTGATATTATGATTATATATATGTGTGTGATGATTTTCAAAGTGATTGACTTGCCAATTTTTGAAGTTTTTGTATGATACCATCTACCAAAGAAAGACGAATTCGGTCCTACGTAATGTAGGATTTGTGTACACTATGTGGTAATCGGGAGCCTTCCTTATGGTGGGACGATTACAAGTGTTTGAGAAGGAGGCCTACTTCTCAACACTCAAAAGTTATAGTAGATGTGGTACATACATGATAAGTATTTTGACTGCGCACTTATAATGAAAGGAAAAGGTTTGAGCATGCACGTGTTTATTTATAAAAGTTACTTGTGCTATGCTTTATGGCAAGAGTCAATCTATAGCTCTAAGCAAAGAAATTTTCAATTATTTTGGCATGTGTCCACTGAGTACAAAAGTACTCAGCCCTGCATGTTATTTCTAAAATGTGCAGGCTGGCTTGGATGAAGATGGAGTGTGCTGGGCGGATTTTTGTTGTTGACATCTTGAGACATTGTTGATGTTGAGCAGGATTATATGTCTTCATACATATAATCAAAGATATGTCATGTTGTTTCCGCTGCAACACTCTGAATTTATTCAGTAATTGTTGTCTTAGTGTGATGTTGAAGCTATGACTTGATAAACCTTATTTCCGTTGTTAAACTCTGATACGAGATGGTGTTGTCTTTTGACCATTCTCGGCTATTTTGGTTTGACTTAAAAGAATGATTTATTGTACGATTGGTTTTTGTTGGATAACTGGGTCGTTATCTTGTTTCTTGGTTAATCATAAATTGTGTATGTCGTGGGACCCACCGGCTTGGTTATCTTCATTCTAAGTCGGGCTGCGACAGAGTGGTATCAGAGCAGCTTGTCTGCTCTAAGTTTAAAATTTTTCTCTTGAGTCTAGTCTAGACTTGAACCCCTAGACTAGTTAAGTCTTAAACAACAAAAGTCCAGCACCTCATCTCATCCAGCAAAGTCAGGTATGTATTAAAAGTTTTCTAAAGATTAAAAGTTTAAAGTTTGAAGATATATTGTAAAGTTTTGATGTCTTATGAAGAGTAAAGCATAGATATTCCATTTACTCTTTTTGATGAGAAAGACGTTATTTTAAGTGAAGGCTCGATTCGTGGAAGTCTTTGAAATTAGGAAATAATACGGGAGTAGCAATTTCACGCAAATCTCTAAAAGAACCTTAAATTTTCTTGAAGAGTTTGTAATCCCGTATGACAAGATTGTTGAACGTACGAGACAGAAGTTCCATGTGATCGACGGATCGTTATGTGGACTCCGATCAACCCACATAGCTAGAAACTCAGTAATATGGGTCTTCCGCCTCCATAATGAAGTTAATTAATGAAATGAAGTGAGAAAGTAAAGAAGGAGAATTTTATGAAAATAAGTTAAAGTATGAAATAAGTTATGATTGATGTGTTAAATGTTTAAAGTTAAGTAAAGAAAGTTAAATTATTCCTGACAATTGTTTAATTGTTAAGGTTATAAGTCAAGTTAGCTTGTTGCTACTTGAATAATTAAGAAAAGTCCATGAAGCTAAGTGCTTTAATATTGATTGCCAAGCTGAAAAAAAAATGAATGAAATTAAGTTACTTCGCTATTGCATGATTATTAACTTAAAGTTATGAAAGTGATGATGATGTAAATGTGTGTGTAAATATTAGATGCATAATATGACGTAGTTAGATCTGTAACGGAGTAGTAGTCCGTACCGCTAATGATATTTTGTGTGATGTATTAACATCACAGATGACCTAGGGATAGCTTTTGCAGTATATAAATCCCTTCTTTTGAAAAGACCTCTAAAAGACAATTTTTCCAAGTATATAAAGAAAAATGACCAAAGCAGTTATTTAAGTTAAGTTGATGTTTTCCTAAAGTATTTAAATAATATGAAGATATATGATGAAGTATGAAGAAAAGGGAACACATAAGTAAGAAACGAAGTTATATGAAGAAAAATGATCAAAGATAAGTTAATACTTTCTTAAAGTATTTAAGTAAGATGTGAAGTTACGATGCTTTATGAGAAAAGAGAAGTATGAGGAAAGATAAGTAAGATGATGAAGGAATGATGTAAAGGCTTTTATGGAAATGAAAGAAGAAAATATTTCTTTATAAGTTAAAGGTTGAGTGATTAAGAAAAGTTAAATAATGAGATGAAAGTATAAAGAATGTTGTGAAAATAAATTAAGAATGATAGAAGTTAAAGTTAAGTTATTAAAGACAGATAATTTATTCTGTCAATTTATAAGACAAGTTATTCTGCTATTTAAGATAAGTTTATAAAGCCGAGTACTTTATTAATGATTGCCTAATTAAGAAAAGATATAAAGCTGAGTGCTTTAATAATGATTAAGAAAAGTTATGAAGTTAAGTTATGTTGCTATTACATGACTACTAAGTGAAGTTATGTAAGTGATTATATTATGATGTGATGTGAATTCTTGAATGTTAAGATCTACGATTTAAGAATTCGCTTGTGAAGTATTTGCTTATGCAATATAGAATAAGATAAAAAGGTGCTTAAATGCAAAGCTCGATAAGAATAAAGTTATTTTCGTGATAGTTTTTTTTTGTTTCTTAAAAAAACTAGAATGCCAAAGAAGAAATAGAGTAGAGGATGAAGTAGAAGAAGAGCAGCGAGATCCTACCCTATCTCCTCAGCCTGAGAGGAGAATCGAAGAATTATTTCTTCGACAAAATCCCCGACCTTCGACGGAAGAAGAAATCCGTCAGAAGCGGAAGAATGGATTCGTGATTTAGAGCGAATTTTTTTTAGATTTCTTCGATATGATGATAGCGAGCGTCTCGCACGTATGTCATATCAGCTAAAAGGATCTGATCACGCGGTGGGAAGCTTGCCAGAAGACTTACCCGAGCAGCTTGAAAATCTCACTTGGGTGTCCAATGAAGCCCTTTTCGAAAGATGTTTCGAAAAGCTTTTGCAAGCAGAAGTCAAGTGAGTTCGTAAATTTAAAGCAAGAAAAAAAAAAGATAGAGTCAGAGTATGTCCGTGAATAATGTGACTTAGCCTGTTTCGCCCTGTCAAAGTTGATTCGGACAAGAAGATGTCTGAGCTTTTTCTTCGAACTCAGGCAAGACATAAAGAATAGTACTAGCAAGTCAAAGTGATTTGACTTATGTTGAAGCGTTAAACCGAGCTTTAGATATGGAGCTGGTATGCAGCCAGAGAAGTTAGTCCAGACTCCAGCACCTCCCCCGATTCAGTCCTCAGCGGCTGTTAAACCGCAATCTTCGCACCAAAGCCAGTTTCAAAAAGGAAAAAGGAAGTGGGATGCTAGGAATTAACCTAGCAAGAAGCCATGACATGAGCAGAGTCAACAACACTCGACTTAAGAAAAATATAGACCTCATGTGGTTGATCACGGTTGCTCGTCTCAAAGACAGTAAGGAATTTCTGCATGCTCTAAGTGCGGAAAAATGCACCAGGGAATTCGCAAAACAGGAAGTAACATCTGCTATGCATATGGGCAACCAGGGCATTATTATTATCAGTGGTCAAATAGGCAGCAAGGGGCTGGAGGAGAAAACCTAATCAGTATCAGCCTCCACATTTAAAAGCCATTGAAGGAGTCCCATAGATGCAGTAGCATCAACGTCAAATTCCTCGGCCTCAGCAGCAGAAGCTGAAGCAACAAACACCGCAGCAAGAGCAGCAGCATCACCAGAAGGTTTTTGCTCTTGAGCAGAAAGCGAGTGTCAAAGATCAGGGCAATCTGGCAGGTATGGGTCAGATAAATGATGTACCTGTTATAAACCTTTTCGATACTGGTGCATCACATTCTTTTATATCAAATGCATGCGAAGATACTCTGGGCTTTAAAATAGAGAGAGATAGCCAGAACTTAAGAGTATCGATCCCGGTAGGTAAAACTACCCTAGTCATGCATGTTTGCCCTAATCTAGAATTTGAATTTGGATTCCTTAAGATGTCAGTTAAAACCCTAAATCTATTTCAAATGTGGGACGTAGACATCATTTTGGGAATGTATTAGTAAATGAAAAAGAGTAAATTTCGTGTGTTGCTGCCGTTCAAGAGTCTACTGCTGTCCATCGAGAGAGAATGTGAGAATATGTTTAAAAAAAAAAAGGCCTTGCTGAGTGCATTTAAAATTGCGCAAGAAAGCGCTACTAATTGATGTCCACCGTCGGCTGGTTTCCAATGCCAGTTGGACCTATTTTAGAGAACGGCAAGCCAGCGCCGGCTGACAGCCAGCGATCGCTAGCTGCCTCTTCAGCGAAGCGATCCACCGACCGATGGAGTCTAATGATCGTTGGCTGCCAGTTTATAGCGCCGGATGGAATTTCAGCGGTCACTAGTTGGGTGATGCCAACCGTTCTCCTCCGCGCTTTTCCATGTCTGACACCTGTTGGTATTTTTCTCTGCTAAACAGTTTCTTTTGCAACACTTTTCAATTTGAAAATCGAGAAATTGAGAAACATAAACTTCACCGACGCAAATAACGACTAAGTAGTTGGTTAACTGAGAACTTTGCCATCATTTGGTGTAAGCAAAGATAGATTTCTTTTCATATTCCGTGAAAAGAGTCAACTTTATTCTTCGGAAAAGAGAGAAGCAAGAGAGGAATGCTGATTATTTCGGCAATTCAAGCAAGAAGATTGTTGAGAAGAAAATATGTGCAAGTATATCTTGTTTACCTCAACAAAGATGAAAAACCAGAGAAGAAAATCGATGACGTAGCTGTAGTTCGAGAATTCAAGGATGTATTTCCTGAAGTTTTGCCAGGATTACCCCAGACAGGCAATTGGAGTTTACCATTGACCTTGAATCTGGTTCAGCTTCAATATCAAAGGCGCCATATAAAATGACCCCAAAAGAATTTTAGGAACTAAAGATCCAGCCACAAGAATTGCTTGATCTTGGTTTTATCAGGCCTAATGTTTTCCCGTGGGGAGCACCAATCTTGTTTGTCAAGAAGAAAGACGGTAGTCTAAGAATGTGTATAGACTAACGAGAATTTAACAAGTTGACATTGAAGAACAAGTATCATTTGCCACGGATAGATGATCTGTTTGATCAGCTCAGAGGAGCCAGTGTTTTCTCAAAGATTGATTTAAAATCTGGCTAACATCAGTTGAAGATTTGTTAAGAAGACATTTAAAAAAAAAAAAAACTACCTTTCGAACGAGATATGGATACTACGAGTTTGTAGTAGTGCCGTTTGGATTGACAAATGCTCCGGCAGTATTCATGGATCTCATAAATCGAGTTTTTCATGAATTCTTGGATAGATTTGTCATAGTCTTTATTGATGACATTCTCGTATATTCAAGAAGTGAAACAGCGTATGAAGAGCATCTTTGAATTGTCTTAGAAAAGTTAAGATTTGAGAAGTTATATGTCAAATTCAGCAAGTGTGAATTTTGGCTAAAAGAAATAAATTTCCTCGGTCATGTTGTTTCTTCCGAAGGAATTAAAGTAGACAATTCTAAAGTTCAAGCAATTCAAGAACGAAGATCTCCAAAGTCACCCTATGAGAATCGTAGTTTCTTGGGTTTAGTAGGTTACTATCGGAGATTCATTGAAGGATTCTCTAAGATAGCAAGGCAAATGACCCAACTTTTCAAGAAAGAATTGAAGTTTAAATGGTCTCCTGAATGCGAAGAAAGTTTCCAAGAGCTTAAAAGAAAGCTAACCACTGCTCCAGTTTTAGCAGTGCCAGAAGTAGGCAAAGATTTTACCGTTTATACGAATGCATCAAGGAATGGATTGAGTTGTGTCTTGATGCAAGATGGCAGAGTTATTGTGTATGCATCATGACAACTTAGACCTCATGAAGAGAATTACCCAACCCATGATTTAGAGCTAGCAGCAGTTGTGCATGCTTTAAAAATTTAGAGACATTATCTTTATGGAGCCAAGTATGAGAACTTTTTGGATCATAAGAGCCTCAAATACTTTTTGAGTAAAAAGAGTTGAATATGAGGCAAAGAAGATGACTCGAATTAGTAAAGGACTACGATTACAAAATTTCCTATCACCCAGGAAAAGCAAACGTAGTAGCTGATGCTATAAACAGAAAGAGCAGAACCGAGTTAGGATTTCTGCTTACTCAAGAAAAAGAACTTATTAAAAAGTTTTGGAAAGCTAAAAATAGAAGTGGTTTTATAACCACAATTTACAGAGCAATTAATTGCAGCTTTGGAAATAACTCCAGATTTGAAAATGAGAATTTCAGATGCTCAAAGAAAAGATGAAAAGTTAGAGAATTTGTAACTTAAGATTCGTAAAGGAAAAAGGGAAAATTTTTGCGAAGTTGGAGATAATACTCTCCTATTTAAAGAAAGGATTTGTGTTCCAGATAAAGAAAAATTAAGAGCTGAGATCATGAGAGAAGCTCATGAAACGTCTTATACAAATTTCATTCGGAAACACCAAAAATGTATCAAGACTTGAAACGTAAATTTTGGTGGGAATGAATGAAGTGAGATATAGCTTCGTTTGTAGAGCGATGTTTAGCCCGTCGCCAGTTAAGGCTTTACATTAACGGCCTTATGGAAAATTCCAGCCGTTAGAAATTTCGGAATGGAAATGGGGTGGTACCACTATAGACTTTGTAACTAGGTTACCTAAGTCTAAGAAGGGAAATACAGAAATATGGGTAATAGTGGACAGATTGGCGAAATCTGCTCATTTCATGCCAATTCCCGAAAAATATGGATCGGATAAGTTAGCTCAGCTGTATGTCAAATAAATAGTGCGATTGCACGGCATGCCCAGATTGATCACTTCAGATCAAAATTCAAAGTTTACCTCCTATTTTTGGAGAAGTTTACAAAGTAAGATGTGTACCAATTTAAATTTCATCACTGCTTTTCATCCTCAGACGGATGGTCAGTCCGAGAGGATAATTAAAATCTTAGAAGATATGCTCAGAACTGTTGTATTAGATCGAGGTAACTAATGAGAGCAAGTTTTATCTCTCGTTGAGTTTGCATACAACAACAGTTATCAAATGACAATTGACATGGCACCCTATGAAACTCTTTAAAGAAGAAAATATAGGTCTTCGCTTTATTGGGATGAAATAAGTGAAAGAAAAGTTTTAGGGCCGATGCTGTAGAAGAAATAATCAAGATTGTTTGCCAAATTAAGCAGCGAATTAAAGAAGCGCAAGATTGTCAAAAATCTTATGCAGATTCTCGAATATCCGAATTAAAATTTGAAGTAGGACATAAAGTGTTTATAAAAGTTTTGCCTTCGAGAAGAATTTATAGTTTTGGCGTAAAAGGAAAGCTTAAGCCATGTTACATAGAACCGTATGAAATCCTGGAAAGGATTGGTCAAGTAGCATATAAGCTGGCATTACTGCCAAGCTTTGTGAATTCGCATAACGTATTCCATGTATCCCAGTTGTGTCAATACATGTTCGATCCTGAGCATGTTATTTGACAAGAAGAAGTGGTTTCAGAACCAGACCTCAGTTATGAGGAGAAACCAGAAGCGATCTTGGATCGAAAGGTCCAACAGTTAAGAAATAAATTGATCGCCTCAGTAAAAGTTAAATGGAGACATCACGGGCTAGAGAAAGCTACGTGAGAGCTCGAAAATAAAATGAAAGAGAAGTATCCCGAGCTTTTCCTTTGAGGTAAGCAAATTTCGGGACGAAATTTATTTTTAGGGGGAGAGAATGTAATACCCCGCTTTTTCATAACTAATCTTAGAAAATAATTAAGATAATTATTTAGAATAATTAAAATGCGAGAAGTTATAAAGAAAATAAGTTCATGCAATTAAAATTTTTCGGCAGTACTAATTTGCCGAATTCAAAGTTTCTAAGATTTATTCTCATTCCGGTTAATCCGAAATGAGATAATGAAGGTATCTATGATTACGTGCTTATATATTTGATATTATCTGAGAAGTATGTGTTAGTTTTGGAAGATTTGATTTCTCCGGAAATCATAAAATTTCTCCGGCAAATTATTTTAGTTCCGGATTTTATTTCCGAAAATTTCTTGAGAAAGCTTATATTAGGGTTTGAGAAACCCAAATAATTTTTTTATAAGTTCGAAAGCTTTTTAATTAAAGCTGTGATGATTGTTTATTGGATGTTTGATTAATTAATTAGAGAATTAATTAATCAATTAAAGTAAGATTTATATGCTTAATGTTTAATAAATTAATTAAGCTAATTTTTGAAGCATAATATTCCTAAGAAATAAAGCTTGTCTTATAAGCTTTATTATTAATTTCTAATTAATTTAATCTAACAATATCTAAGAGAATAAATTATAAGATATTGTTAGTATTAAATTTAATTCATAATATCTTAATTTAGATATTATAACACTAAAGTCAAATTACTAACTAATAAGTAAGTGACACCTCGCCTTATCCAAAATGCAATGATGATGAAGAGATTAGTCAAGATTAGCATGCTACAAGTTTGTCGTAGTTTTCATTGATGATATTCTCGTGTATTCAAAGAATGAATTAGAACACGAGGAACATCTACGAACTGTTCTGAAAAGGTTGAGAACCGAAAGATTGTATGCCAAATTTAGTAAATGTGAATTTTGGCTAAGAGAAGTACATTTCCTTGGACATGTTGTATCTCCGAGCGAATCAAAGTTGACCCTTCAAAAGTACAAGAAGTTGTGAATGGAAAGTTCCAACCACACCACATGAAATTGTGAGTTTCTTAGGTCTACACAGCTACTATCGGAGATTTATCGAGGATTCTCCAAAATAGCTAAGCCAATGACCCATCTCCTAAAGAAAGAATCAAAATTCAAGTGGTCAAGAATGTGAGGAAAGTTTCCAAGAACTTAAAAAAGAGATTGACCAACGCCCGTAAGCACGCCTGCATTCGGATAAAGATTATGTCGTTTTTACACGTATGCATCAAAGAATCCGGACTAGGTTCAGTGTCCCGACGCAAGAAGGAAGAGTTATTGCATATGCTTCTAGACAAGCCTTAGACCTCATGAAATAAACTATCCAACTCATGATTTGGAACTAGCGACAGGTAGTACATGCTTTAAAAATCCTGAGACACCATCTTTATGGAATGAAATGTGAAATCTTCACAGATCACAAGAGTCTCAAATATTTCTTTGAGCAGAAAAAATTAAATATGAGACAAAGAAGATGGCTCGAGTTAGTTAAAGACTACGATTGTAAAATTTCCTATCATCCAGGAAAAGCAAATGTAAATTGATGCAAGCAGAAAGGAAAATCGGAATTGGATTTCTTCTAACTCAAGAAAAAGAACTCATTGAGAGTTTCAAGAACTAAGGTTAGATCTTTCACTAATCAAGTTCTTAGCTCAAGATTGAGCATAAAAATCCATCTTCTTTTTCAAAATTTCCAATGAAAAAAAGACGAGAAATTGGAAAAATAAGGGATTTTTAATTTTGATACTTGATGATTAAATTGATGGATTATTTGAGCTTAGAAAATTATTTTCAGCGATATGGGTAATAGTGGATAGATTAACAAAATCTGCACACTTTATACCCATTCCCATAACTTATGGCGTGTATAAGTTAGCTCACCGTACGTGCGAGAAATTGTGCGATTGCACGGAAGTACTGGTAGTCGATCACTGGATCGAGACTCAAAATTTACTTCTCATTTTTGGGAATTACCGAAAATTAATGAATAAATTAGGGGTTTTTGATTGTTGAATTTCATGATCAAATTGATGATTTATATGAGTTCATGTGATGTATATAAACATGTTTAGTGATTGAATTTAGCTAGCTTGATCATTTATTAATTAAATTAAAAGGGCCGAAATTAAGGGCTAAAACTAAGAATATTTTATTTAATCTTACATGCTTGAATTGATGTTTAATTTGAGCTTATATGATGTTTTTGAACATGTTTATACATGAATTAAATGAGTTGAAACTCCCTGGCCTAATTTGTAAGAAATTCGAAATTAATGGTCTTGAAATTGAGAGTTTCTGGAGTTTAATTGTTAGCTTAAGTCACTCGGATCCAAAGCCTTGATTAACTCAAAAGTCGGATTTACTCACTGACTCGCCACTGGATTCCTCACTGAATTACCCAGATGTAGTATCCCGTCTTTCTTAAGTAATTAAAATAATTAATCTTCTGAGAAAGACAAGAATTTTAGTAAAATAAAGATTTTCTTTCCGAAAATTTTATCCGGCAGATATATTCTACCGGAAAAATGAGTTTTAATTAATTTTTATCGTCTCGGTTAATCCGAAACGAAGAAGTTTTTACATTTATCAATAGATGATAAATGTTTAGTCATTAATTGACAAGAAGAAGAATTTAATTTAATTACGTAAAATTTTACGTAATTAATCGCTTAAAAATTTAGTTTCGGTCGATTTGAAAATGCTTCAAATCTCCGATTCTTTCTGTGAGATTTTTATCTAAGGTTCGTGAAACCTTAATCTTAATTACTGTGTTGAGAAATTAGAGAATTATTAGAAGATTAATTAGTTATTAATTAATTGAATTAATAACTAATTAAATGAATTAACCAAAACTTAGCTATTAAGTTTTAATAAAATAATAACCTACCCTATAACTCTAAACCTAGGTTATTAGATTATTAAAACATCTCTCTCTCATCTCTCATTCCACACGCACACACACATAGCAGCCATCTCTCTCAATCTCTCCATCTCTCTCTCGATCTCACTCTCAAACTCACACACACAACTCCATTGTTGATCATCATCCAAGCTTCCAAGACCAAAGTCATCTTCTCAAAGTAGCTAAGTAAGATTAATTCCATCTCTTCCAAGCTCTTGATTCATGTCTTTGGTGGAAGAATTATATATATATATGTGTCGAAAATTTGTAAGAAATATGAAGAAGTAGTTGGATGATCTTGATTTCTTAGAATGATGTTTATATGATGATTTTATGATCAAATATTAAGCTTAAGATGATGCATGAAGAATTCTAGTTATGAATATATATATGTCGATTATTTTGGGAGAAACCTTAGAAATGATTAGTAAATCTTCATGTCTTAATATGATGCTTATATCATGATTATATGATGAATTGTGTGATTAAATTAGAAAAATCAAAACCCTAACCCTAAGTTGCATGAAAATCGAATTTTAGAAGAAAATGCTAAATTTTAATTCATGCATTGAATGATGATTTGTTCTTCATGAATTATGCTTAGAATATGATTATAAGATCAAATATGTAATTAGATTTAAGCATGAAAAACCCTAGCTATCAATTGGCAATTTTCGAAAATGAGAAGAAAATAGGAAATAATGAATACATGAATTATATGATTGATTTAATGATATAAATGAGTTTAGTTAAGTATTTTAAGAATGTTTCATGTTGGAAATACTTAAAAATTTCCAACCAATATCATTTTTGAGAAAATAACCGATTAAATAAGAATATAAATTAGGGTTGAAAGATTAATACTTAATTGAATGAAATTAAATGAAGAAATGAGCTTAAGATAATAATTAAGTATATTAGAAATTAAAAAGAAGAGAAAATAATTAAAGAAATATTAATTTTAATATAACCGAAAATTTAAAATAAATAAATAAAATATTAATAAAATTTTAATTAAGAAATTAATTGCATTTTTGAACTTCTTAATAAAAATTAAGTGTTATATAATTTTATGGAAATTTAATTCAAAGAAATAAAGATTTTTCTATTTATGGTTGATTTTCCCGATTTGGGGAATTTATATGTTTAATTGAGTTAATGTTGTATGAGAATTGATTAATATTGATGCTTAATGAGGAATTTAGATAGATTAAGATAGATTAAGAACGTTTGAAAAGTTAAGATAGGAATTCTCGAATTTCATCAAGTTGCGACGTAGAAATTCGAATAGAATTTCGTTAAGGATATCGAAGTCGTTAGTCGATAAAAGCTCTCGTTCTAAAATCGTTATTCCGTTTCGATTAAAGGAGCAAGCGGAAGCGGGAGCAGAAACGTGAAGTAAAAGGGCTACAAGTATTAGAGCTTAAAGTTTAAAGCTAAAGTTTATCAGGTGGGCTTTCTAAACTAAAATATGTGAAAAGCATAATATCGTATGTTTTACAAAGTTTTGATACTTGCCAAATGATTTTAAAAATGTTTAAGTATGCTACCATCTACTTCAGAAAGACGAATTCGGTTTCACGCAAGGTGAAATCTGTGTACACATTAGTAATCGTGCGCATTTCTTTGATAGGCCGATTATTCATAATCGTGAGCCTTTCCTTGATATGCCGATTACAAGTGATTGAGAAAGAGGCCTCTTTCTCATCACCATTATTTATTTGTAGATATGGTTCATACTGTTATAAATGTCTCAGACAAATGAGTTTTGAAAAGAAAGTATTTTTAGCATTTTACGAGTTGTTTTCGTAAAATCCTCGTATTATGTTTTCTCGGCAAGTTTTCATATATAGCCGTATTCAAAGAAAGTTTTCAAATGTTTTCGGCATGTGTTCACCGAGTACGTAGTACTCAAATTTCGCATGTTATTTCTAAAACGTGCAGGTTAGCAGGGATGAAGATGATGAGTACTGGATGGACTATTGTTGTTGTTAAATGATGTTATGTAAAGAAAGTCGTTTTTGAGAAGTTGACCTAGAATATATGTCTTCATACATATATTCTCATGTTTTCCGCTGCAAGAAAATGAAGTTTAATGTTGTATTAACGTTTAAGTTCTAAAATCGAACTCTTTTACTAAGTTCTTTTGAAACAGTTTTCTTTATCTTGTTTTCTTGATCCTCAAATAAATTCGTCATCTTCTTGATCAATTGTCGGTTATTTGGTTGATCAGGTCTTTTGATTCCAAGTGATTTGAGTTATGTTTATTGATATGTATGTCATATTGATTTCAGTTGATCATCTCAAGTCATATATGTCACATTATTCTAAGTGGTAAATCCAAATTTGAGTCAACTGAGTAATTCCAAATTTGACCGTCCAATTGGTAAATCCATTGGCTGAATCAATTTAATTCCAAATTGATCGGGTCCAAATTGGTAAATCCAAATTGGCGAATCATTTGAGCAATTCCAAATTGATGGTCCAACAGTAAATCCACCGGCTAGGTCCAACAAGTAATTCCATTGACCGAGCCTATTGGGTAATAGATTCGGACTGCGTCATGTTAAGTATGGTTATTCTTTTGAACGATAGCCGGGTCGCTATATCAATTTCCTTTGTTAATCATAAATTGTGTAAGTCGTGGGACCTACCGGCCTTGACATCTAATATCGGGGTTCGGGCTGCGACAGAGTGGTATCAGAGCAGGTCTGACTGCTCTGAATAATTTTTTAAAATCTAGTCTATTTTGAAATCCTAGACTAGTTAGAGCAATGTCTTCTGCTCCAAGTTGTTTCCTGAAAGTCTAGTCTGGTTTGAATTCCTAGACTAGTTAGTTTTTAACAACAACTGAAGTCCAGCATCTCTCATCTCATCCAGCTATCCAGGTACGAATTTCAAATGTTTCTAGTTATAAAGTTTGGAAGTTGAAGTATATATATAATTGTTGTGTTTTAGCCTCTAATGTGATTAATTGGTTGTTGGTGATCGATCATAAGCGAGATAATGGATCAGTTGTGCAAGCAAGTTGAGTATTTATCTGTGGAATGTAACATGAGCCCAGAACACCCTTTTGGAAGCGACATTGAGTATGTTGAGACAGTGGATTCTCAAGACTATTCGTAATTTCAGTTTAGTTGATTATTTATATTTTCCTTTATAGGATGTCCAACTCTAGAAGCGTAGCAGCGATGATTGAATTTCACCACATACACATGAGCTACACAGAAACCCTAGCAGAGTTTTTAGCTCGGTACCATAGAGTTTGGATGGACATCCATGAATCAAATATCTCGGGAGTTATTGGTATAGTTAGGCTAGTTCCTCTGCTTCCTGAGGATTGGCAGGAGTGGGCGACATCGATTGCTGCAAGGTACGTTACTCCCCAATTTTGGGATGGTGTCTTGTTTGGAGATTGCAGAGCGTTCATAGCTGCAATTAGTACTCAATATATGTGTTTTTCGTACCCACCTCCTGGACCATATCGCCCATTGATTCCCGTTGGTGAGTTTGGTTTACAACATCTCATGCCCCAAGATTACCCTATTCGGATCGAATCCTCCGTAAAATCCCGAACCTATTGCTTCTCCCATCCATGGAAATAATGGATTTGATGTTAACTCTTTTCTTGTCGAGCCATTGGCAAATGGCTATGTTTCGTCTCCTCCCAAATTGAGACTCAAACTTTTGTTCCCGAGCCTTCGTTTTGCCTAACGGCGTAGCCTCGCCTTCTTTTGTTGAGGAAGTTCCAAATGATCCTTCGTTGAAACATTGCAAGCTTTGAATTCTTCGCAGCTTGATGCCATAGTTGAAGCCCACCTATTCTTTTTGACCCTAATGTGGCTAGCACCTTCGGACCACGTCACTATGATAGTGACGAGGATAACGTTGATCCGAAGTTGGACCAACCGAAGGATACTTCCACCTCCGTAGAATACCATTTACTCATTTGAGTTTTCGGCCTAGTTTTAGGCCGTCGCCGGGAGAGGATATTACTTATGCCCTCGTGTGACTTTGGACGGAGTGGAGAGGGCAGAGGAGAGTACGGAAACGGAAGAAGAAGATCCAAGTGAGGAGGATCCGAGAGAGGAAGAGGAAGAGGATCCGTCGGAGGACGAGCAGTGAGGAAAAGATGGGTTGTGGAAAGAAGTTAATGATAATTAACGAAAAGGAAGATAATGTAATTATATGTAATAGACTAGTAAGTGAACAACTTTTAACAATTGTGTTGTAAATAAGTTCTTGTAAATAGAAGCATAATATAATAGTATAGCGAATCGGAAGCGAAGTAGAATTCCGCTCCGATAAAAACATTATGCGTGATGTTAGAAAATCACGGTTCATATAGGGAATTTTTGGGTGTAAATAATTCCCTACCTTTTGTAAAAGTCCTCAAAGAGGCAATTTTTCCTATTAAATGAAGAAGTAAGTTGAGCAAAGATCAGCTGGAAAATCAAAACTAGCCGGAAAACCGAGCCGGGCCGGAAAAACCGAAAGCTGAAAATCCAAATGGCCGAGTCACCGAGTAAATCCAAATGATCGAGATCACTGGGTAATTACAATGAGTAAATTCCAAAGAAGCCGAGTCACGTAAATCCAAATTGACCGAGTCCAACAAGGAAATCTAGCCGACCGAGTTCAACAGTAATTCCAAATGAGTGAATCCAAATTGACCGAGGTTTAGATAATAGAAGTTAAAGTAAAGAAGTGAGGTTTAAGGAATGGAAATAGACCGATTAAAAGCCCGGACGAAGAAAACAAGACAAAGCGTAGAACCGGCATCGGTCGAAATCCAAATTGGCCGAGTCACTGAGTAAATCCAAATTGACTGGTCCAATTTGGTAATTCCAAATTGGCCGAGTCACTGGTAATTCCAAATTGATCGAGTTCAATTGGTAATTCCACTGGCCGAGTCACCGAGTAAATCCAAATGACTAGGTCCAAATAATTCCAATGGCCGAGTCACCGAGTAAATCCAAATTAATCGAGTCCAAGGTAATTCCACTGGCCGAGTCACTGGTAATTCCACCAGGGTCCAATCGAGTACACGCAACGACGCGACCACGGCGCGCGCGCGCCACCCCACGACAATTTCAAAGATCGGGGCGCAGGTTGGTGTGGCGCGAGACAATCCGCCGGAGGTCAAGTCGCGCGCGCATGAAAGAAATCTCTTCTTGGCCGCGCGATGTCTGCGCGCGGGACGGCGATCTTGGCGCGGGATAGTTCGATCCAGCGCCGGGGTTTATTCGTCCATTCCGTTGTCATTCGTAGTTGTTCATTCTTCGTTTATTTTGTTCTTAATTCGTTTCGTTGTAGTTCATTCCATTCTTCGTTAATTTCGTCCGTTAATCGTGTCGTTCATTATTCGACTATTATCAGTTTAGTGTGTCGTTCGTTTTATTCGTTTCATTAATTATTCGTTATCGTTAGCTTAGTTCGTAATCATTAGTTAGGAAAAATGTTAAGATGAAGTAGATCATCTCAAAAGAGATTTATGAGGAAGTTTATACATCAAGATGATATTATTCATCTCTTGATTATAAAGAATGAAGAGCTAATTAAATTTAGCAAATAAATATGTATATATATATAATAATTACTACAGGAAAAACATTTTTAGTGATTATTTGATGATAAGCGTGAATCTTTTGATTCATTAAAGTTATGATAAAGTTTATATGCCAAGATGATGCTATTATTTCCTTGAAATATTAGGAATATATATTAGCTAAA
The DNA here is from genome assembly GCA_031470985.1 of Agastache rugosa. Lineage (NCBI taxonomy): Eukaryota > Viridiplantae > Streptophyta > Magnoliopsida > Lamiales > Lamiaceae > Agastache > Agastache rugosa. The sequence continues at coordinate 33,375,298 of CM062603.1, read as the reverse complement.
TTTTTCTTAGCAAAGATAAGTATGAAAAATATGTGTTCTTGAAATATTTTTGTGATTATAGTAATGAATGAATTGTTGATTCATTATCTATGACAATAGTGAATTGTTTAAATTGTTCATGATGATAATAAGAAGTTAAATTATGGGATTACAATGTATGATGATGTTTGTGAATCTTTGATTCATTAAATAGTATGAGCCTGTTAGATGTAATTGAAAGTTTTGATAAGCATGAATGGTGATGAGTATGAATGGTGTGATTCATTAAAAGTACGATGAGTATATTATGCATTAAAAAGGTGATAAGAAAATTTTTCTAAATTCTAAAACCTAGAAAAATTTATTTCCCTTAAAATACTTTTAAAGAAAGAAGAATTTTTATTAAAGAATAAGACTTTGTTAGAAAGAAAGAATAATTCGAATGGAAATCCTGGTTAATTAGAAAATGCCGCCAAGAGGTAGACCAAGAGGCCGAGGTCGAGGAAGGGTTGAAAATGAAAACGAAAGAGAACCTACCCCACCTCCTCCTCAACTCCGAAAGGAGAATAGAAGAATTATTTTTGCGGCAAAATCCTCCAACTCTCGATGGAAGAGGAAGTCCTTCGAAGCCGAAGAGTGGATTCGTCTTATTTGGAAAGAATTTTCCGTTTTCTTCGATGTACGGATCAAGAACGTCTAACATGCATGTCTTATCACTCAAGGGATCTGCGGATTACTGGTGGGAAGCTCGTCAAAGGGCATATACCCCTGAACAACTGGAGAACCTGACGTGGGAACAATTTAAGGATGTTTTGTTCGAAAAATTCGTTCCTCGAAGTTATCGAAAGCAGAAGGAGAATGAGTTTGCTAATCTCAAGCAAGGTAAGAAGTCAGTAGCCGACTATGATCGCGAATTTTGTGATTTGGCACGTTTTGCTCAAGATAAGGTGGACACGACGAGAAAATGGCTGAACTTTTCCGAGCGTGTCTTCGGCAGAAATAAGAATCGTTCGGCTACCAAAGTGCATTATCGTATGCCGAGACTTTAAACAGAGCTTTGGATATGGAATTGGCAATGCAGCCAGATAAGTCTTCTCAGACTTCAACAGCCACACAAGTTCAAACCCCAGTGACAGTGACAAATCCGCAGCCGTTCAACCAAAGTCAGAAACGAAAATGGAATTTTGGAAGTCAACCTAGTAAGAAGCCCTGGCAAGGACAGCAAGGACAACAACGTCATCAACAGCAGCAATTTAATCAGGGACGATTCAAACAGCCTTTCGTCAATCAAGGCAGTTCATCTCAAACTTATCAAGGAATGTCTCCATGTTCCAAGTGTGGCAAGATGCATCAAGGGATATGCAAGGCTGGAAGTAATAGTTGCTATACTTGTGGTCAAGTTGGTCATTATTCGTATCAGTGCCCAACTAAACTGCAAGGAGCAGGAGGGAATAGACCAACTCAGAACCCGCCTCAGAGATTGAAGGCAATAGAAGTTGTTCCTCAAAGAACGGCAAGAAGAACGGAATCGCCAAGGGCCGCGATTCCAGCAAAAGCAAAAGCAACCCCAGCATTTGAGAATGGAACCCCAGCAGCAATATCAAAGGGTTTTTGCTCTTGATCAGAAGCCGTTCGACAAAGATCAAGGAAATTTGACAGGTATGGGTCAATTAAATGGCATACCTGTTATAATTTTATTTGATACTGGTGCATCGCATTCATATCAGATGCATGCGTAGATAATCTTGGTCTTAAAGTAGAACGTGCTAGTCAAGACTTGAGAGTAACAACACCGTTAGGTAAATCTACCTCAGTTACTCGCATCTGTCCTAATATAGAGATTGAATTAGGATCTCTTAAGATGTTAGCGAAAACCCTAAATTTAATTAAAATGTGGGATATAGATATTATCTTGGGAATGGATTGGTTGACCGAGAATTTTGCAAGCATTCAATGCAAGCAAAGGCAAATTTCATTTCATATGCCTGGTCAGAAACCAACTCTATTTTTCGGGATAGAAAGAAGTTGTAAGAAATCGCCGATTATTTCGGCAGTTCAAGCAAGGAGGGTGTTGAAAAAGAAAGATGTGAAAGCATATCTTATCTATCTCAACAAGAAGGAAGATAAGGAGAGCAGCATTGAAGATGTAGCTGTAGTAAAAGAATTTCAAGACGTATTTCCACAAGTTTTGCCAGATTGCCACCGTATAGGCAAGTAGAGTTCACAATAGATCTTGAACCAGATCAGCCTCCGTTTCCAAGTCACCATACGTAATGGCTCCAAAGCGAGTTGCAAGAATTGAAAATTCAACTGCAAGAGTTACTTGACCTAGGTTTCATTAGACCTAGTGTTTCTCCGTGGGAGCACCATCCCGTTTGTTAAAAAGAAGGATGGTAGTTTGAGGATGTGCATCGACTACCGAGAATTAAACAAATTAACCTTGAAAAACAAATATCCTTTGCCGAGAATAGATGATCTATTTGATCAGCTCAGAGGAGCAAGGGTATTCTCGAAGATTGATCCGAAATCAAGTTATCACCAATTAAAGGTTAAGCAAGAAGATATTTCCAAGACAATTTTCGTAACAAGATATGGCCACTACGAGTTTGTAGTAATGCCATTTGGTGTGACGAATGCTCCAAAGAAATATTTATGGATCTCATGAATCGAGTATTTCATGAATTCTTGGACAAGTTTGTCGTAGTTTTCATTGATGATATTCTCGTGTATTCAAAGAATGAATTAGAACACGAGGAACATCTACGAACTGTTCGAAAAGGTTGAGAACCGAAAGATTGTATGCCAAATTTAGTAAATGTGAATTTTGGCTAAGAGAAGTACATTTCCCTGGACATGTTGTATCTCCCGAAGGAATCAAAGTTGACCCTTCAAAAGTACAAGCGCTTCAGAATGGAAAGTTCCAACCACACCACATGAAATTAGGAGTTTCTTAGGTCTAGCAGCTACTATCGGAGATTTATCGAGGGATTCTCCAAAATAGCTAAGCCAATGACCCATCTCCTAAAGAAAGAATCAAAATTCAAGTGGTCGAAGAATGTGAGGAAAGTTTCCAAGAACTTAAAAAGAGATTGACCACCGCCCTGCTATCGGGCCTGCATTCGGATAAAGATTATGTCGTTTACACAGATGCATCAAAGAACGGACTAGGTTGTGTCCCGATGCAAGAAGGAAGAGTTATTGCATATGCTTCTAGACAGCCTTAGACCTCATGAAATAAACTATCCAACTCATGATTTGGAACTAGCAAAAGTAGTACATGCTTTAAAACTGGAGACACCATCTTTATGGAACGAAATGTGAAATCTTCACAGATCACAAGAGTCTCAAATATTTCTTTGAGCAGAAGAATTAAATATGAGACAAAGAAGATGGCTCGAGTTAGTTAAAGACTACGATTGTAAAATTTCCTATCATCCAGAAAAGCAAATGTAGTTGCCGATGCGTTGCGTAAAAGGAAAATCGGAATTTGGATTTCTTCTAACTCAAGAAAAAGAACTCATTAAGAGTTTCGAAGAACTAAGGTTAGAAGTAATTCTACCTCCGCAATCTGTTGAGCAAATGGTTGCGGCTATGGAAATAATTCCGCATTTAAGATTGAGAATTTCCAATGCTCAAAGAAAAGACGAGAAATTGGAAAAGTTACGAATGAAAATTCGTCAAGAGAAAAATGAAAATTTTAAGCGAGGCAGGAGATAATGTTCTCCCGTATCGAGGAAGAGTTTGTGTGCCGAATGATGAAGAATTAAGGAATGAAATCATGAGCGAAGCTCATGAAACTCCTTATTCAAATTCACTGGAGGCACCAAAATGTATCAAGATTTGAAACAAACATTTTGGTGGGAAGGAATGAAAAGAGACATAGCTTCTTTTGTGGAAAGATGTTTAGCTCGTCGGCAAGTAAAGGCATTGCATCGTAGACCCTATGGGAAGCTACAACCTTTAGATATTCCAGAGTGGAAATGGGATAAAATTACCATGGATTTTGTAACCGGGTTACCTAGATCCAAACGAGGAAATACACGATATGGGTAATAGTGGATAGATTAACAAAATCTCGCACACTTTATACCCATTCCCATAACTTATGGCGCGTATAAGTTAGCTCACCGTACGTGCGAGAAATTGTGCGATTGCACGGAGTACCTAAGTCGATCACTTCGGATCGAGACTCAAAATTTACTTCTCATTTTTGGAGAAGTATGCAAGAAGAATTAGGTACCAAATTGAACTTCAAGACGGCTTTTCATCCTCAAACGGATGGTCAATCGAAAGAACCATTCGTATCTTGGAGGATATGTTGAGAACTCGTTGTTTTAGATCGAGGAAGTCAATGGGAGCAAATTTTACCTCTTGTTGAATTTGCTTACAACAACGCTTATCAAATGACGATTGGCATGGCGCCCTACGAAGCCCTTTATGGAAAGAAGTGTAGATCTCCGCTCCATTGGGATGATGTGGGCGAGAGAAAAATATTAGGGCCTGATTCAATGGAAGAAATGATAAAGATTGTGCGTCAAATCAAGCAAAGAATTAAAGAAGCGCAAGACCGTCAGAAGTCTTATGCTGACATCAGAAGATCAGCATTAGAATTCAATATGGGTGATAAAGTTTTCTTGAAAGTTTCGCCTTCAAGAGGAATTCAACGATTTGGTGTTAAAGGAAAGCTTAAGCCTCGCTACATAGGACCATATGAAATTCTGGAAAGAATAGGTCAAGTAGCATATAAGCTAGCTTTACCGCCAAGTTTTGGAAATTCACATAACGTGTTTCATGTATCTCAGTTGCGGAGATATATGTTTGATCCTAAGCATGTCATTCGTCGAGAAGAGGTAGTCCTTGAACCAGATCTCAGTTATGAAGAGAAACCTGAAGCGATTTTGGATCGGAAGGTCCAACAGCTTAGAAATAAGTCGATCGTGTCAGTAAAAATCAAATGGAGGCATCATGGACTAGAAGAAGCAACATGGGAATTAGAAAGCAAAATGAGAGAAAAGTATCCCGAACTCTTCCGAGAGGTAAGCAAATTTCGGGACGAAATTTATTTTTAGGGGGAGAGAATGTAGTATCCCGTCTTTCTTAAGTAATTAAAATAATTAATCTTCTGAGAAAGACAAGAATTTTAGTAAAATAAAGATTTTCTTTCCGAAAATTTTATCCGGCAGATATATTCTACCGGAAAAATGAGTTTTAATTAATTTTTATCGTCTCGGTTAATCCGAAACGAAGAAGTTTTTACATTTATCAATAGATGATAAATGTTTAGTCATTAATTGACAAGAAGAAGAATTTAATTTAATTACGTAAAATTTTACGTAATTAATCGCTTAAAAATTTAGTTTCGGTCGATTTGAAAATGCTTCAAATCTCCGATTCTTTCTGTGAGATTTTTATCTAAGGTTCGTGAAACCTTAATCTTAATTACTGTGTTGAGAAATTAGAGAATTATTAGAAGATTAATTAGTTATTAATTAATTGAATTAATAACTAATTAAATGAATTAACCAAAACTTAGCTATTAAGTTTTAATAAAATAATAACCTACCCTATAACTCTAAAACCTAGGTTATTAGATTATTAAAACATCTCTCTCTCATCTCTCATTCCACACGCACACACACATAGCAGCCATCTCTCTCAATCTCTCCATCTCTCTCTCGATCTCACTCTCAAACTCACACACACAACTCCATTGTTGATCATCATCCAAGCTTCCAAGACCAAAGTCATCTTCTCAAAGTAGCTAAGTAAGATTAATTCCATCTCTTCCAAGCTCTTGATTCATGTCTTTGGTGGAAGAATTATATATATATATGTGTCGAAAATTTGTAAGAAATATGAAGAAGTAGTTGGATGATCTTGATTTCTTAGAATGATGTTTATATGATGATTTTATGATCAAATATTAAGCTTAAGATGATGCATGAAGAATTCTAGTTATGAATATATATATGTCGATTATTTTGGGAGAAACCTTAGAAATGATTAGTAAATCTTCATGTCTTAATATGATGCTTATATCATGATTATATGATGAATTGTGTGATTAAATTAGAAAAATCAAAACCCTAACCCTAAGTTGCATGAAAATCGAATTTTAGAAGAAAATGCTAAATTTTAATTCATGCATTGAATGATGATTTGTTCTTCATGAATTATGCTTAGAATATGATTATAAGATCAAATATGTAATTAGATTTAAGCATGAAAAACCCTAGCTATCAATTGGCAATTTTCGAAAATGAGAAGAAAATAGGAAATAATGAATACATGAATTATATGATTGATTTAATGATATAAATGAGTTTAGTTAAGTATTTTAAGAATGTTTCATGTTGGAAATACTTAAAAATTTCCAACCAATATCATTTTTGAGAAAATAACCGATTAAATAAGAATATAAATTAGGGTTGAAAGATTAATACTTAATTGAATGAAATTAAATGAAGAAATGAGCTTAAGATAATAATTAAGTATATTAGAAATTAAAAAGAAGAGAAAATAATTAAAGAAATATTAATTTTAATATAACCGAAAATTTAAAATAAATAAATAAAATATTAATAAAATTTTAATTAAGAAATTAATTGCATTTTTGAACTTCTTAATAAAAATTAAGTGTTATATAATTTTATGGAAATTTAATTCAAAGAAATAAAGATTTTTCTATTTATGGTTGATTTTCCCGATTTGGGGAATTTATATGTTTAATTGAGTTAATGTTGTATGAGAATTGATTAATATTGATTCTTAATGAGGAATTTAGATAGATTAAGATAGATTAAGAACGTTTGAAAAGTTAAGATAGGAATTCTCGAATTTCATCAAGTTGCGACGTAGAAATTCGAATAGAATTTCGTTAAGGATATCGAAGTCGTTAGTCGATAAAAGCTCTCGTTCTAAAATCGTTATTCCGTTTCGATTAAAGGAGCAAGCGGAAGCGGGAGCAGAAACGTGAAGTAAAAGGGCTACAAGTATTAGAGCTTAAAGTTTAAAGCTAAAGTTTATCAGGTGGGCTTTCTAAACTAAAATATGTGAAAAGCATAATATCGTATGTTTTACAAAGTTTTGATACTTGCCAAATGATTTTAAAAATGTTTAAGTATGCTACCATCTACTTCAGAAAGACGAATTCGGTTTCACGCAAGGTGAAATCTGTGTACACATTAGTAATCGTGCGCATTTCTTTGATAGGCCGATTATTCATAATCGTGAGCCTTTCCTTGATATGCCGATTACAAGTGATTGAGAAAGAGGCCTCTTTCTCATCACCATTATTTATTTGTAGATATGGTTCATACTGTTATAAATGTCTCAGACAAATGAGTTTTGAAAAGAAAGTATTTTTAGCATTTTACGAGTTGTTTTCAGAAAATCCTCGTATTATGTTTTCTGGCAAGTTTTCATATATAGCTGTATTCAAGAAAGTTTTCAAATGTTTTCGGCATGTGTTCATCGAGTACGTAGTACTCACCGCATGTTATTTCTAAAACGTGCAGGTTAGCAGGGATGAAGATGATGAGTACTGGATGGACTATTGTTGTTGTTAAATGATGTTATGTAAAGAAAGTCGTTTTTGAGAAGTTGACCTAGAATATATGTCTTCATACATATATTCTCATGTTTTCCGCTGCAAGAAAATGAAGTTTAATGTTGTATTAACGTTTAAGTTCTAAAATCGAACTCTTTTACTAAGTTCTTTTGAAACAGTTTTCTTTATCTTGTTTTCTTGATCCTCAAATAAATTCGTCATCTTCTTGATCAATTGTCGGTTATTTGGTTGATCAGGTCTTTTGATTCCAAGTGATTTGAGTTATGTTTATTGATATGTATGTCATATTGATTTCAGTTGATCATCTCAAGTCATATATGTCACATTATTCTAAGTGGTAAATCCGTCGAGTCAACAGTAATTCCAATGATCGTCCAAATGGTAAATCCAATGTTGAATCAATAATTCCAATTGACTGGTCCAAATGTAAATCCAATTGGTTGAATCACTATAATTCCAATGATCGGGTCCAACAGAATCCAAAGCTAGGTCCAATGTAATTCCAATGATCGAGCCTAGGTAATAGATCGATCGCGTCATGTTAAGTATGGTTATTCTTTTGAACGATAGCCGGTCGCTATATCAATTTCCTTTGTTAATCATAAATTGTGTAAGTCATGACCTACCGGCCTTGACATCTAATATCGGGGTTCGGCCGCGACACTGATGAACCCAATCACTGATTTACCCACTGATCACTGGATTCACCCTGACTCGCCACCGGATTTACGCAATGGACCCTGGCCATTGGATTTACCACTGACTCACTGACCTGGCCATTGGAATTACCGACTAATAATTGGTCCCAATTTTCACAATGCTTTTTTTTCGGCCTTTTTCCACTTTGGCTCGGTTTTCCACTATTTTCCGCTTGCTTTTCCAGCCAACTCAGTTTTCCAATTAACTCGCTTTTTCCAATGAGTTTTTCATTTGGCCTCCGATAGCTCGGCTTTTCCAAATTAGCTTTGATTTTCCAAATTTTGATTTATCCAGCTGATCTTTGCTCAACTTGTTTTCAGTTGTTTCTTCCGTAAACTCAAAAGTTAAAACGTTAGCTAATTTTTCCTAATGATACGTTAATGATGAGTTTAAGAATTAATGATACCTCATTAATGAGCTTACATGTCAAAGACATATATTGATAATAAAATGTTAAGCTTAAATGTTATCAAATAGCTTAAGCATTTTTTTTATATGCTAAAATAAATAAAGAAAGAGCTTAATGATTAATGAGATGCTTATATGAAGAAATGAAATGTTTATTTTTTTTATGATATGATGTTACGAATGATATGATAAGCTTAAGTGTTTAATGATGTAAATAGTATGAGTTTAAATGTTAATAAAGTGTTTATATGCTTAAGTATGAGATTAAATGATGAAATATGTGATTTATGTTTTAAAATATATCCTGAAGTTATAATCGATTAATTATCGATTAAGAAGTTAAGTAAGAAAGAGGAAGTAATTAGAAAAGTTTAGTTCCTAATTGCCGAGATAAAAACCCTAGAAAAAGCCGAGACAAATTAGAGAAATTTTAAGAATAATAATGCATCCCTCATTTGAATATTTAATTTTTCTCGCTCTTATGTTTAAATTTAATTATTAAATGAAGGAACGAGCGGGACTGAAAAGTGAGGGAAAAGCCGAGAAGTTAAAGTATAGATAAAGTAGCTTCAGTCCAGGTGGGCTTTCTGAACTAAAGAAATAAAGAATGTGATATTATGATTATATATATGTGTGTGATGATTTTCAAAGTGATTGACTTGCCAATTTTTGAAGTTTTTGTATGATACCATCTACCAAAGAAAGACGAATTCGGTCCTACGTAATGTAGGATTTGTGTACACTATGTGGTAATCGGGAGCCTTCCTTATGGTGGGACGATTACAAGTGTTTGAGAAGGAGGCCTACTTCTCAACACTCAAAAGTTATAGTAGATGTGGTACATACATGATAAGTATTTTGACTGCGTTACTACTTATAATGAAAGGAAAAAGGTTTGAGCATGCACAGTTTGTTTATAAAAGTTACTTGTGCTATGCTTTATGGCAAGAGTCAATCTATAGCTCTAAGCAGCAAATTTTCAATTATTTTGGCATGTGTCCACCGAGTACAAAGTACTCACTCGCATGTTATTTCTAAAATGTGCAGGCTGGCTTGGATGAAGATGGAGTGTGCTGGGCGGATTTTTGTTGTTGACATCTTGAGACATTGTTGATGTTGAGCAGGATTATATGTCTTCATACATATAATCAAAGATATGTCATGTTGTTTCCGCTGCAACACTCTGAATTTATTCAGTAATTGTTGTCTTAGTGTGATGTTGAAGCTATGACTTGATAAACCTTATTTCCGTTGTTAAACTCTGATACGAGATGGTGTTGTCTTTTGACCATTCTCGGCTATTTTGGTTTGACTTAAAAGAATGATTTATTGTACGATTGGTTTTTGTTGGATAACTGGGTCGTTATCTTGTTTCTTGGTTAATCATAAATTGTGTATGTCGTGGGACCCACCGGCTTGGTTATCTTCATTCTAAGTCGGGCTGCGACAGAGTGGTATCAGAGCAAACTTTGTCTGCTCTAAGTCTAAAATTTTTCTCTTGAGTCTAGTCTAGACTTGAACCCCTAGACTAGTTAAGTCTTAAACAACAAAAGTCCAGCACCTCATCTCATCCAGCAAAGTCAGGTATGTATTAAAAGTTTTCTAAAGATTAAAAGTTTAAAGTTTGAAGATATATTGTAAAGTTTTGATGTCTTATGAAGAGTAAAGCATAGATATTCTATTTACTCTTTTTGATGAGAAAGACGTTATTTTAAGTGAAGGCTCGATTCGTGGAAGTCTTTGAAATTAGGAAATAATACGGGAGTAGCAATTTCACGCAAATCTCTAAAAGAACCTTGAATTTTCTTGAAGAGTTTGTAATCCCGTATGACAAGATTGTTGAACGTACGAGACAGAAGTTCCATGTGATCGACGGATCGTTATGTGGACTCGATCAACCCACATAGCTAGAAACTCGCAATATGGGTCTTCCGCCTCCATAATGAAGTTAATTAATGAAATGAAGTGAGAAAGTAAAGAAGGAGAATTTTATGAAAATAAGTTAAAGTATGAAATAAGTTATGATTGATGTGTTAAATGTTTAAAGTTAAGTAAAGAAAGTTAAATTATTCCTGACAATTGTTTAATTGTTAAGGTTATAAGTCAAGTTAGCTTGTTGCTACTTGAATAATTAAGAAAAGTCCATGAAGCTAAGTGCTTTAATATTGATTGCCAAGCTGAAAAAAAAATGAATGAAATTAAGTTACTTCGCTATTGCATGATTATTAAGTTAAAGTTATGAAAGTGATGATGATGTAAATGTGTGTGTAAATATTAGATGCATAATATGACGTAGTTAGATCTGTAACGGAGTAGTAGTCCGTACCGCTAATGATATTTTGTGTGATGTATTAACATCACAGATGACCTAGGGATAGCTTTTGCAGTATATAAATCCCTTCTTTTGAAAAGACCTCTAAAAGACAATTTTTCCAAGTATATAAAGAAAAATGACCAAAGCAGTTATTTAAGTTAAGTTGATGTTTTCCTAAAGTATTTAAATAATATGAAGATATATGATGAAGTATGAAGCAAAGGGAACACATAAGTAAGAAACGAAGTTATATGAAGAAAAATGATCAAAGATAAGTTAATACTTTCTTAAAGTATTTAAGTAAGATGTGAAGTTACGATGCTTTATGAGAAAAGAGAAGTATGAGGAAAGATAAGTAAGATGATGAAGGAATGATGTAAAGGCTTTTATGGAAATGAAAGAAGAAAATATTTCTTTATAAGTTAAAGGTTGAGTGATTAAGAAAAGTTAAATAATGAGATGAAAGTATAAAGAATGTTGTGAAAATAAATTAAGAATGATAGAAGTTAAAGTTAAGTTATTAAAGATAGATAATTTATTCTGTCAATTTATAAGACAAGTTATTCTGCTGCTATTTAAGATAAGTTTATAAAGCCGAGTACTTTATTAATGATTGCCTAATTAAGAAAAGATATAAAGCTGAGTGCTTTAATAATGATTAAGAAAAGTTATGAAGTTAAGTTATGTTGCTATTACATGACTACTAAGTGAAGTTATGTAAGTGATTATATTATGATGTGATGTGAATTCTTGAATGTTAAGATCTACGATTTAAGAATTCGCTTGTGAAGTATTTGCTTATGCAATATAGAATAAGATAAAAAGGTGCTTAAATGCAAAGCTCGATAAGAATAAAGTTATTTTCGTGATAGTTTTTTTTTTGTTTCTTAAAAAAACTAGAATGCCAAAGAAGAAATAGAGTAGAGGATGAAGTAGAAGAAGAGCAGCGAGATCCTACCCTATCTCCTCAGCCTGAGAGGAGAATCGAAGAATTATTTCTTCGACAAAATCCCCGACCTTCGACGGAAGAAGAAATCCGTCAGAAGCGGAAGAATGGATTCGTGATTTAGAGCGAATTTTTTTTAGATTTCTTCGATATGATGATAGCGAGCGTCTCGCACGTATGTCATATCAGCTAAAAGGATCTGCAGACTGCTGGTGGGAAGCTTGCCAGAAGACTTACCCGAGCAGCTTGAAAATCTCACTTGGGTGTCCAATGAAGCCCTTTTCGAAAGATGTTTCGAAAAGCTTTTGCAAGCAGAAGTCAAGTGAGTTCGTAAATTTAAAGCAAGAAAAAAAAAAAAGATAGAGTCAGAGTATTTCCGTGAATAATGTGACTTAGCCTGTTTCGCCCTGTCAAAGTTGATTCGGACAAGAAGATGTCTGAGCTTTTTCTTTGAACTCAGGCAAGACATAAAGAATAGTACTAGCAAGTCAAAGTGATTTGACTTATGTTGAAGCGTTAAACCGAGCTTTAGATATGGAGCTGGTATGCAGCCAGAGAAGTTAGTCCAGACTCCAGCACCTCCCCCGATTCAATCCTCAGCGGCTGTTAAACCACAATCTTCGCACCAAAGCCAGTTTCAAAAAGGAAAAAAGAAGTGGAATGCTAGGAATTAACCTAGCAAGAAGCCATGACATGAGCAGAGTCAACAACACTCGACTTAAGAAAAATATAGACCTTATGTGGTTGATCACGGTTGCTCGTCTCAAAGACAGTAAGGAATTTCTGCATGCTCTAAGTGCGGAAAAATGCACCAGGGAATTCGCAAAACAGGAAGTAACATCTGCTATGCATATGGGCAACCAGGGCATTATTATTATCAGTGGTCAAATAGGCAAAGAAGGGGCCGGAGGAGAAAACCTAATCGCATCGCCTCCACATTTAAAAGCCATTGAAGGAGTCCCATAGATGCAGATAGCATCAACGTCAAATTCCTCGGCCTCGCAGCGAAGCCGAAGCAACAAACACCGCAAAGAAGAGCAAGAAGATCACCAGAAGGTTTTTGCTCTTGAGCAGAAAGCGAGTGTCAAAGATCAGGGCAATCTGGCAGGTATGGGTCAGATAAATGATGTACCTGTTATAAACCTTTTCGATACTGGTGCATCACATTCTTTTATATCAAATGCATGCGAAGATACTCTGGGCTTTAAAATAGAGAGAGATAGCCAGAACTTAAGAGTATCGATCCCGGTAGGTAAAACTACCCCAGTCATACATGTTTGCCCTAATCTAGAATTTGAATTTGGATTCCTTAAGATGTCAGTTAAAACCCTAAATCTATTTCAAATGTGGGACGTAGACATCATTTTGGGAATGTATTAGTAAGTGAAAAAGAGTAAATTTCGTGTGTTGCTGCCGTTCAAGAGTCTACTGCTGTCCATCGAGAGAGAATGTGAGAATATGTTTAAAAAAAAAAAAAGGCCTTGCTGAGTGCATTTAAAATTGCGCAAGAAAGCGCTACTAATTGATGTCCACCGTCGGCTGGTTTCCAATGCCAGTTGGACCTATTTTAGAGAACGGCAAGCCAGCGCCGGCTGACAGCCAGCGATCGCTAGCTGCCTCTTCAGCGAAGCGATCCACCGACCGATGGAGTCTAATGATCGTTGGCTGCCAGTTTCTAGCGCCGGATGGAATTTCAGCGGTCACTAGTTGGGTGATGCCAACCGTTCTCCTCCGCGCTTTTCCATGTCTGACACCTGTTGGTATTTTTCTCTGCTAAACAGTTTCTTTTGCAACACTTTTCAATTTGAAAATCGAGAAATTGAGAAACATAAACTTCACCGACGCAAATAACGACTAAGTAGTTGGTTAACTGAGAACTTTGCCATTATTTGGTGTAAGCAAAGATAGATTTCTTTTCATATTCCATGAAAAGAGTCAACTTTATTCTTCGGAAAAGAGAGAAGCAAGAGAGGAATGCTGATTATTTCGGCAATTCAAGCAAGAAGATTGTTGAGAAGAAAAGATGTGCAAGTATATCTTGTTTACCTCAACAAAGATGAAAAACAAGAGAAGAAAATCGATGACGTAACTGTGGTCCGAGAATTCAAGGATGTATTTCCTGAAGTTTTGCCAGGATTACCCCAGACAGGCAATTGGAGTTTACCATTGACCTTGAATCTGGTTCAGCTTCAATATCAAAGGCGCCATATAAAATGACCCCTAAAGAATTTTAGGAACTAAAGATCCAGCCACAAGAATTGCTTGATCTTGGTTTTATCAGGCCTAATGTTTCCCCGTGGGGAGCACCAATCTTGTTTGTCAAGAAGAAAGACGGTAGTCTAAGAATGTGTATAGACTAACGAGAATTTAACAAGTTGACATTGAAGAACAAGTATCATTTGCCAAGGATAGATGATCTGTTTGATCACCGTAGGAGCGTTGTTTTCTCAAAGATTGATTTAAAATCTGGCTAACAACAGTTGAAGATTTGTTAAGAAGACATTTAAAAAAAAAAACTGCCTTTCGAACGAGATATGGATGCTACGAGTTTGTAGTAGTGCCGTTTGGATTGACAAATGCTCCGGCAGTATTCATGGATCTCATAAATCGAGTTTTTCATGAATTCTTGGATAGATTTGTCATAGTCTTTATTGATGAAATTCTCGTATATTCAAGAAGTGAAACAGCGTATGAAGAGCATCTTTGAATTGTCTTAGAAAAGTTAAGATTTGAGAAGTTATATGTCAAATTCAGCAAGTGTGAATTTTGGCTAAAAGAAATAAATTTCCTCGGTCATGTTGTTTCTTCCGAAGGAATTAAAGTAGACAATTCTAAAGTTCAAGCAATTCAAGAACGAAGATCTCCAAAGTCACCCTATGAGAATCGTAGTTTCTTGGGTTTAGTAGGTTACTATCGGAGATTCATTGAAGGATTCTCTAAGATAGCAAGGCAAATGACCCAACTTTTCAAGAAAGAATTGAAGTTTAAATGGTCTCCTGAATGCGAAGAAAGTTTCCAAGGGCTTTAAAGAAAGCTAACCACTGCTCCAGTTTTAGCAGTGCCAGAAGTAGGCAAAGATTTTACCGTTTATACGAATGCATCAAGGAATGGATTGAGTTGTGTCTTGATGCAAGATGGCAGAGTTATTGTGTATGCATCATGACAACTTAGACCTCATGAAGAGAATTACCCAACCCATGATTTAGAGCTAGCAGCAGTTGTGCATGCTTTAAAAATTTAGAGACATTATCTTTATGGAGCCAAGTATGAGAACTTTTTGGATCATAAGAGCCTCAAATACTTTTTGAGTAAAAAGAGTTGAATATGAGGCAAAGAAGATGACTCGAATTAGTAAAGGACTACGATTACAAAATTTCCTATCACCCAGGAAAAGCAAACGTAGTAGCTGATGCTATAAACAGAAAGAGCAGAACCGAGTTAGGATTTCTGCTTACTCAAGAAAAAGAACTTATTAAAAAGTTTTGGAAAGCTAAAAATAGAAGTGGTTTTATAACCACAATTTACAGAGCAATTAATTGCAGCTTTGGAAATAACTCCAGATTTGAAAATGAGAATTTCAGATGCTCAAAGAAAAGATGAAAAGTTAGAGAATTTATAACTTAAGATTCGTAAAGGAAAAAGGGAAAATTTTTGCGAAGTTGGAGATAATACTCTCCTATTTAAAGAAAGGATTTGTGTTCCAGATAAAGAAAAATTAAGAGCTGAGATCATGAGAGAAGCTCATGAAAGGTCTTATACAGCTCATCCTGGAAACACCAAAAATGTATCAAGACTTGAAACAGAAATTTTGGTGGGAATGAATGAAGTGAGATATAGCTTCGTTTGTAGAGCGATGTTTAGCCTGTCAGCAAGTTAAGGCTTTACATTAACGACCTTATGGAAAATTCCAGCCGTTAGAAATTTCGGAATGGAAATGGGGTGGTACCACTATAGACTTTGTAACTAGGTTACCTAAGTCTAAGAAGGGAAATACAGAAATATGGGTAATAGTGGACAGATTGGCGAAATCTGCTCATTTCATGCCAATTCCCGAAAAATATGGATCGGATAAGTTAGCTCAGCTGTATGTCAAATAAATAGTGCGATTGCACGGCATGTCCAGATTGATCACTTCAGATCAAAATTCAAAGTTTACCTCCTATTTTTGGAGAAGTTTACAAAGTAAGATGTGTACCAATTTAAATTTCATCACTACTTTTCATCCTCAGACGGATGGTCAGTCCGAGAGGATAATTAAAATCTTAGAAGATATGCTCAGAACTGTTGTATTAGATCGAGGTAACTAATGAGAGCAAGTTTTATCTCTCGTTGAGTTTGCATACAACAACAGTTATCAAATGACAATTGACATGGCACCCTATGAAACTCTTTAAAGAAGAAAATATAGGTCTTCGCTTTATTGGGATGAAATAAGTGAAAGAAAAGTTTTAGGGCCGATGCTGTAGAAGAAATAATCAAGATTGTTTGCCAAATTAAGCAGCGAATTAAAGAAGCGCAAGATTGTCAAAAATCTTATGCAGATTCTCGAATATCCGAATTAAAATTTGAAGTAGGACATAAAGTGTTTATAAAAGTTTCGCCTTCGAGAAGAATTTATAGTTTTGGCGTAAAAGGAAAGCTTAAGCCATGTTACATAGAACCGTATGAAATCCTAGAAAGGATTGGTCAAGTAGCATATAAGCTGGCATTACCGCCAAGCTTTGTGAATTCGCATAACGTATTCCATGTATCCCAGTTGTGTCAATACATGTTCGATCCTGAGCATGTTATTTGACAAGAAGAAGTGGTTTCAGAACCAGACCTCAGTTATGAGGAGAAACCAGAAGCGATCTTGGATCGAAAGGTCCAACAGTTAAGAAATAAATTGATCGCCTCAGTAAAAGTTAAATGGAGACATCACGGGCTAGAAAAAGCTACGTGAGAGCTCGAAAATAAAATGAAAGAGAAGTATCCCGAGCTTTTCCCCGAGCTTTTCCTTTGAGGTAAGCAAATTTCGGGACGAAATTTATTTTTAGGGGGAGAGAATGTAATACCCCGTTTTTTCATAACTAATCTTAGAAAATAATTAAGATAATTATTTAGAATAATTAAAATGCGAGAAGTTATAAAGAAAATAAGTTCATGCAATTAAAATTTTTCTACGTACTAATTTGCCGAATTCAAAGTTTCTAAGATTTATTCTCATTCCGGTTAATCCGAAATGAGATAATGAAGGTATCTATGATTACGTGCTTATATATTTGATATTATCTGAGAAGTATGTGTTAGTTTTGGAAGATTTGATTTCTCCGGAAATCATAAAATTTCTCCG
The DNA here is from genome assembly GCA_031470985.1 of Agastache rugosa. NCBI lineage: Eukaryota > Viridiplantae > Streptophyta > Magnoliopsida > Lamiales > Lamiaceae > Agastache > Agastache rugosa. Next base: position 33,358,050 of record CM062603.1, on the reverse strand, counting down.
GCAAATTATTTTAGTTCCGGATTTGATTTCCGAAAATTTCTTGAGAAAGCTTATATTAGGGTTTGAGAAACCCAAATAATTTTTTTATAAGTTCGAAAGCTTTTTAATTAAAGCTGTGATGATTGTTTATTGGATGTTTGATTAATTAATTAGAGAATTAATTAATCAATTAAAGTAAGATTTATATGCTTAATGTTTAATAAATTAATTAAGCTAATTTTTGAAGCATAATATTCCTAAGAAATAAAGCTTGTCTTATAAGCTTTATTATTAATTTCTAATTAATTTAATCTAACAATATCTAAGAGAATAAATTATAAGATATTGTTAGTATTAAATTTAATTCATAATATCTTAATTTAGATATTATAACACTAAAGTCAAATTACTAACTAATAAGGAAGTGACACCTCACCTTATCCAAAATGCAATGATGATGAAGAGATTAGTCAAGATTAGCATGCTACATACGTGTGTTTAAGTTCAATGTATTTGGACTTAGCTATTAGTTAAGTGTGTTAGCATCCATCTTCATCCTCATTTTCTCTTCCTCAAACTTTCGACACACACACGGCAACACACACTCAATCACACACAATCTTCATTGAAGAAGCTTCACCAAGCTCAAGAAATCAAAGAAACTAGCATTCAAATTAATCAAGAAGGTTAGATCTTTCACTAATCAAGTTCTTAGCTCAAGATTGAGCATAAAAATCCATCTTCTTTTTCAAAATTTATGAAAATATGGAAAATTAAGGGATTATTTTAAGCATGTTTAATGTTGGAATTAATCAAAGATTCAAGACCCTTTTATTTATTTTGGAATTACTGAAAATTAATGAATAAATTAGGGGTTTTTGATTGTTGAATTTCATGATCAAATTGATGATTTATATGAGTTCATGTGATGTATATAAACATGTTTAGTGATTGAATTTAGCTAGCTTGATCATTTGTTAATTAAATTAAAAAGGGCAGAAATTAAGGGCTAAAACTAAGAATATTTTATTTAATCTTACATGCTTGAATTGATGTTTAATTTGAGCTTATATGATGTTTTTGAACATGTTTATACATGAATTAAATGAGTTGAAACTCCCTGGCCTAATTTGTAAGAAATTCGAAATTAATGGTCTTGAAATTGAGAGTTTCTGGAGTTTAATTGCTAGCTTAAGTCAGCTGGATCCAGCCAGCTTGATTAACTCATCGACTGATTTACCTGACTTTCAATTAATTTACTCACTGACTCACCTAGATTCCTCACTGAATTACCCAGATGAACCCATTGGATTACCCAATGACTCGACACTGGATTCACCCAATGGACTCACTGGATTTACGCAATTGAACCTCAATTGGATTTACCAATGACTCATTGGACCACATTGAATTACCCACTGATCACTGGATTAACTCAATGGTCCATTGCTCGATTTTCCTAATCGGTTTCCAATTAACTCTTTTCCGGCCCATTTCGGTTTTCCGGCCATTTTTCCATTTTTAACTCGGTTTTCCAATACCAACTCGGCTTTTTCCAATGAGCTCGGTTTTCAAATTAGCTCAGTTCTCCAGATAGCTCAGTTTTCCAGCTAGCTTTGATTTTCCAGTCAGCTTGATTTATCCAGCTGATCTTTGCTCAACTTGTTTTCAATTGTTTCTTCCGTAAACTCAAAAGTTAAAACGTTAGCTAATTTTTCCTAATGATACGTTAATGATGAGTTTAAGAATTAATGATACGTCATTAATGAGCTTACATGTCAAAGACATATATTGATAATAAAATGTTAAGCTTAAATGTTATCAAATAGCTTAAGCATTTTTTTATATGCTAAAATAAATAAAGAAAGAGCTTAATGATTAATGAGATGCTTATATGAAGAAATGAAATGTTTATTTTTTTTATGATATGATGTTACGAATGATATGATAAGCTTAAGTGTTTAATGATGTAAATAGTATGAGTTTAAATGTTAATAAAGTGTTTATATGCTTAAGTATGAGATTAAATGATGAAATATGTGATTTATGTTTTAAAATATATCCTGAAGTTATAATCGATTAATTATCGATTAAGAAGTTAAGTAAGAAAGAGGAAGTAATTAGAAAAGTTTAGTTCCTAATTGCCGAGATAAAAACCCTAGAAAAAGCCGAGTCAAATTAGAGAAATTTTAAGAATAATAGCGGCATCCCTCATTTGAATATTTAATTTTTCTCGCTCTTATGTTTAAATTTAATTATTAAATGAAGGAACGAGCGGGACTGAAAAGTGAGGGAAAAGCCGAGAAGTTAAAGTATAGATAAAGTAGCTTCAGTCCAGGTGGGCTTTCTGAACTAAAGAAATAAAGAATGTGATATTATGATTATATATATGTGTGTGATGATTTTCAAAGTGATTGACTTGCCAATTTTTGAAGTTTTTGTATGATACCATCTACCAAAGAAAGACGAATTCGGTCCTACGTAATGTAGGATTTGTGTACACTATGTGGTAATCGGGAGCCTTCCTTATGGTGGGACGATTACAAGTGTTTGAGAAGGAGGCCTACTTCTCAACACTCAAAAGTTATAGTAGATGTGGTACATACATGATAAGTATTTTGACTGCGCAGTCACTTATAATGAAAAGAAAAAGGTTTGAGCATGCACAGGTTTGTTTATAAAAGTTACTTGTGCTATGCTTTATGGCAAGAGTCAATCTATAGCTCTAAGCAGCAAATTTTCAATTATTTTGGCATGTGTCCACTGAGTACAAAAGTACTCAGCCCTGCATGTTATTTCTAAAATGTGCAGGCTGGCTTGGATGAAGATGGAGTGTGCTGGGCGGATTTTTGTTGTTGACATCTTGAGACATTGTTGATGTTGAGCAGGATTATACGTCTTCATACATATAATCAAAGATATGTCATGTTGTTTCCGCTGCAACACTCTGAATTTATTCAGTAATTGTTGTCTTAGTGTGATGTTGAAGCTATGACTTGATAAACCTTATTTCCGTTGTTAAACTCTGATACGAGATGGTGTTGTCTTTTGACCATTCTCGGCTATTTTGGTTTGACTTAAAAGAATGATTTATTGTACGATTGGTTTTTGTTGGATAACTGGGTCGTTATCTTGTTCCTTGGTTAATCATAAATTGTGTATGTCGTGGGACCCACCGGCTTGGTTATCTTCATTCTAAGTCGGGCTGCGACAGTTATTTAATACTCCCTCCATTTTAAAAATTTACTCTTAAGGGTCCGGACACAGAGGCTTAGAAATGAGTTGTTAATTTATATTAAAATTGGAAATAGAAAACAAATTTTTTGAGGGTATTTCCATCAAACCATTAAAATGTAGTATGACGTACGAATTTTTATCCTAAGTTTGCATAAACGATGTCGTACTGCATTTTTAAAAACTGTATTGTTTAATTTGTCGGATGACAAAGAGATCGGCACATGCCCGATTGCCACATAAGCGCCAAGTTGGTTTTAATTTGGGCGGAATTTAAAATTATGAAAAAATTGAACAAAATCAAAAAGTTGTGATTTTAGGAAGAAAGTTCAAAAGTCATGTGCAAAATGAAAGGGAAACCAAAGTTCATGTATTTATATGCATTTTTCCCTAGAAATAATACAAAGGATTGAAATAATATCCACTCACATATGCATCACCGAATTATCCTCTTAAATCATCAATATCTATTATTATATAGAAATAATACAAAGGATTGAAATAATATCGAAATAATACAAAGTATCGAAATAAACTCAACTCACATATGTATCACCGAATTATCCGTTTTAAGCAAAATGCATAAGCTCTTATACTTTTTATTTTATTTTACCTTCTACAAATATTTTGTTTTAATAGATCCTTTTATTTACAATTTTAATTTTAACGAGTCCTTATTCAATGGATTGTTCACTTTTCCGTAATCTAAATAACATATCATTATTTATTTATTAAATAAAATTAATATTATGTCATATTTACGCATCTACAAATCTAGAAGACGAAACTAGACTTAATGAAGAATGTGAAATTAATCCGACAAATATAGATACACACCCAAAGTGTTGCTTCATCAAATCTACTAATTATTCTACATACACCTTAATATCTTGTTTGGTACAAAATATACGATTCTTTATAAAGTTCGGGCCAGTATGAGTTGATTGTTGTTGTTATTATGTTATACCATCTATGAGGTAGTATAAATAATACTACAACTAATTATAAGAATAAATTACTATAATTTCACCCTCTTACCATAATTACTACTCCCTCCGTCCCAACGATCTTGAGTCGTATTCCTTTTCGGGCCGTCCCAAGACACTTGGTGGTACATTTCCTTATAAGAAAATATGCTTCTCTCACAAAAAATTGCGGGCTTCACCTCTTTCTATCTTTTTACCCTTTAAATATCATTCTTCTTAAATCTCGTGGCGAAAAGTTTTGCTCCAAAATCGTTGGGACGGACGGAGTATATATGTTTTGCAGATAATTTAATACATCAAACCAAACAAAATATTAATTATTTATACATATAAGACATTCCAGTTAAACATATCAAACCTTATCCTATACACAGTAACAAACGAGCTCATATTGTCCACTAATGTCAGTTTCTCGCAAGAATTTAACGAAAAATACTACTCCATATTATAATAAATGATTCTGAAGATTGACCCTAATATTAAGAAATACCGTGAATTTTTATTTAATATAACTGATACTCTATCTGTTCTTTTTTTTAAGAAATAATATGTTATATAGATAATGGAAAAATTAACAATTTGTTAAATAAGAATTCATTGAAATCAAAATTTTAAATGACTCATTAAAACATAAATATTTTACAGAGACCTAGTGAAATAAAAAATAAAAGTACAAAAATACCGATGATGCATTTTAACCTATAATCAGTGCCTATTGTAAAATAGTCTATTCTTACAAAATATATTTTGCCTATTATATCTCTCTAATAAACTTAATTTAAGGGTAGTAATGTAATATTATAAAATTATGAAAACTTTTAATAATTGAACTCAATTTATAATATAGTTATTTTAATAACTATCTTAAGAGATTTATTATTCAATTAGGCGTCTTTATCCACCTCAATTATCAAGCCATGCTAGATAGAAAATTTGACGAAGAGTCTTGTTTCCCAATAAGTATTCCATTTCAAAATTTAAGAGAAAGAAATTGGCGACATTCTTTTCATTTTATCATTCTTTAATGCTTTTCGTAATTTGAAAATATAGTTGTGTGTATATATTTATAATATTAATTAATAAGGTTACATAAATAAATTTTTCTATTTCCTTAACATGTGTATTATGACGATAGAATACACTTGCAAAAAAATGGAGAGAATACTGCCAGGAGAACGTTTTCGTTTAGTTTCCACAATCATCTAAAGTGTGGTTGTGACACTTATGTCATTATGTGTACGATAGATACTACGAGGTATTGCAAAATTGGACCGCAAACAAAATTCTCCATCTGTCAATTGTCATGCACTAAAAAAAACGTGTTTGCTACTTGGACCAATACAGCTTGTCCCGTATTGGGACCACAAAGAAATGATTGAATTTAATCTAGGCCCTAGTTTAAAAATTAATAAAATTATTAATAAATGGAGTATATTTTATTGCCCCCATAGCTTCCAATTTGACAAAAAACAAGGAAATACCCAATTCATAGCCCCTTTCCCTGCCGCCGCCGATGGATGACGAGATTTCGTAGTTTCTTTTACACATTTAATGCCTTTGAGAAAATTGTTAGGGTTTGATTCTTGGTGTCAAGAATCGAAGAAAAAGAAGCCGAAGAAGCGACCCAAAATCGTTGAGATCACGTAAAACTAACTGCTAGATACATCTTTGAAGAATATGTTGCAGAATCAAGAATTGGCATTGATTCAGCTAAGCTGATGATCATTTTTGTCCATTTTCTTTCAAGTTTGGTTAAATTTTGTACGATAAGAAGGCTTGGAATTGAAAAAAAAAATTGCTCGATTTGATGTTGAACTCTTAACATTTTATGTATTGTTTAAGGCAAATTATTTGTAGAACGTAGTACTCCCTCCGTCCCACCGAATATGGCATGTTTTCCATTTTGGTCCGTCCCACCGAATATGGCCTGTTTCCTTTTTAGGAAAGAATTAGAGCTTACTTTAAGCTAAAAAAACGTACATTGTTGACCAAAAAATGTCGCAGCCCGGCCTAGAAATTAGATGACAAAGCCGGTGGGTCCCACGACTTACACAATTTATGATTAACAAAAGGATTAAGATAGCGACCCTGCTATCATTTAAGAGCAAGCAAGACGACTCATGCTCGACAAATCATCAAACTTAGGATAATTATGACATGCGTAACTCGAGATTAATGAAACGAACATTTGATCTCTTTTTAAAATATGCATATCATCAAATACAATCTCAAATCAGCTCGGAAATCAATAATCTCATCAACCAGATTAATGGCAAAAACCATGAAGGAAATGAGCTGATTTTCAGGATCAAGAAAGCACGATAAAATCAGTTGTAATAAGACTGAACTTCCAATATAACGAACAACTATTATATAGATAATTAGATTGGCTAGACTTCAAAATAAGATAACAAACATAGTTCAAGACTTCAGACTTCAACACTTCATCAACTTATACTAAGCTCATATATTCTAGGTTCTAAGCTCATCAAAATGACTCTTAACATTAATAAAATAATAACAACAACAAGTCCGCCAGCACACGATCATCTTCATCCCAGCTAACCTGCACATTTTAGAAATAATAGGCGGGGCTGAGTACTTCGTACTCAGTGGGCACATGCCAAAATATTTTGAAACTTACTTCTTAGAGTTAGAGATTAAACTTGCCATAAAGCATAAGCACAAATAATTTTTTGTTTCTAAAAAATAAACCTGTGCATGCTCAACTTCTTCTTTTCTGTAAATCATGTTTGTCTGGCCAGACATATACTTTAGGATGTATGTACCAGATCTACAATCACATAATGATAGTGTTGAGAAGGAGGCCTCCTTCTCAAACACTTGTAATCGTCCATTCCTTTCGGAAGGCTCCCGATTACAAAATAGTGTACACAAATCCTACCTTGCGTAGGACCGAATTCGTCTTGCTATAGTAGATGGTAACATACAAGAACTTAAACATTTGGCAAGTCAATCATTTTTAAAACATCTCATATATAATCATATAACTTCATTCGTCATTTCATTGGTTAGAAAGCCCACCTGATAATTGAAGCTTTGGACTTAACCTTTATCGATTCTGAATCCTCGGATTCACACTTCCACTCGATCCTTCATTCGAACTAGAATTCACGAATTCATAACGAGAATTAACTACTATCGAATAAACGAATTTGATATTCTTAACTTCTAATTTACTTCGAAATTCTACGTCGAAACTCGACGAAACTTGAGAATTTCTAACTTAACTTCTTAAACGCTCGTAACTAACTTAATTAACAGTTAAAATCATACTAATAGCTTCATTAACCACTTAAGCTTGCCATCTATCATACTATCGTATCATTATCACATAAACATTTCCTTAACAAATAAACATCTCATTTAGTCATATAAACATCTGATTAACACTTAAGCTTTTCATTTAATTATTTAAGCATAATATAAATGCTTAAACTTTTTGGATAATATTTAAACTTAATATTATATTATTATCAAAATATGTCTTTGACATATTAACTCATTAATGACGTATCATTAATACTTAATTCATCATTAGTGTGTCATTAATACTTAAAATCATCATTAGTTCTTAATCATTCACTAATCGAAAAGAACTTCTAAAGACATAAGCAAACATATACTTTACTTCTAACCCTTCCATCTTTTCATTAATATTTATTGACCTATAACTTATACTATTGTCAACATTAATCATATCATAAAAAAATATTTCATTTCTTCATATAAGCATCTCATTAACCATTAAGCTCTTTCTTTATTTATTTTATCACATCAAAAATGCTTAAGTTCTTTGATAACATTTAAGCTTAACATAATAACTTTTGAGTTTACGAAAGAAACAACTGAAAACAAGTTGATCAAAGATTAGCTGGATAAATCAAGCTATCTGGAAAATCAAGCTAGCTGGAAAAACTGAGTTATTTGGAAAAGCAAGTCATTAGAAAAAGCAAACATTGAAAACAGAGATTGGAAAAATAAGAGTGAAAAACAATGGAAAAAAATTTGAAAACCAAATGGCCGGAAAACATTGAAAAAATTGGACCATTGAGTTAATCCAATGATTGATCAATTGGTAAATCCAGTGAGTCCATTGGGTAAATCCATTGACGAGTCCAATTAGTAAATCCAGTGAGTCCAATTAGGTAATTCCACTGAGTCCAGTGAGTAAATCCATTGATCGAGTCCATTTGAGTAAATCCATTGAGGTCCAATAATTCCAATTGACTGGTCCATGAGTAAATCCAAGTGGATGAGTCCATTTGGGTAAATCCACTGAGTCCAATTTGAGTAATTCCAATGATGGAGTCCAATTTGGTAAATCCAATTGAGTCCAGTGAGTAATTCATTGGCCCAGGTCCATTGAGTAAATCCAGTGGATCGAGTCAATTGGGTAAATCCAATTGATCAATTTGGGTAATTCCAATTGAGTCAATTGGGTAATTCAGTGGCCGAGTTCAATTGAGTTAATGAACACTTGGTCATTGGGTTAATCAAGGAATTAAACTCTAGAAACTTTCAATTTCAAAACTTTGTATTAAAATTCTGAAAAATTCTACGTCACTTAATTTTTAACGTAGATTCCATTTCTATCATTATTTTCTTCATTAAAATCAAATACATGGCTTTATTGTACATATATATATTTCGGTTCTTTTGATAAATTAAGAATTTAAAATCCAAATTTCATTCTAATCACTTCCAATCATGTTAATTTAAATTGAAATTTCTCAAATCTTAATAAATCAAACCATCAAACATGTTTATAATCATCATAAGAGCACATAGAAATCATCAATTTGATCATAGGATCAAAGGATCAAAAACCCCTAATTTTAATTAATATTTTCGGCTATTTTGAAAATAATAGAAGGACTTTGATTCTTTGATTACTTCCAACATCAAACATGCTCAGAATAATTATCTAAGCTCAAATAATCAATTAATTTGATCATCCATCATCAAAATTTAAAAACCCCTAATTCTTCCTTCGTTTTCGAAAAATCTGGAATTTAAAAATAAGATGATCAAAGCTTATTTTTAAGCTATAAACTTGAATTAAACTTATATCTAACCTTGATTAATAACTTGGAAATGATTTGGATGGAAACCTTGATCTTCGAGCTTGGATTATGAAGACTTAAATGAAGGATTTAAGTGTGTGAAAGTGTGTGAGTGAAAGTGTGTGAGTGTTCTGCCATTTGAGAGAGAAATGGCGAGAGAGAGATGAGAGGAATTGAGTGAAATGATACATATATATATATACATAGCATAGGTTAATTAATTAATTAATTAACACAAAAGTCAACAAGATAAGGTCATCACTTAGGTCATTAGTTAGGTCATTGCTTAGGTAATAATTAGGATTATTTAATTAATTAAATGCTTAATTTAATCAATTAATTACTAACTTGCTAATCATAACTTCAATCACTAATTTCTCACTTTAGAATAATCAATTAGGGCCTCTCAAACCCTAATTCAAGTTTTGGTAATAAAACACGGAAAAACGAGTCATTTCCGAATAAATAAAAATTATCAACTTAGATAATTAATTACTAATAAATTTAATTAAGAAAATTAAATTCATAGTTTTCTTAACTAAAAATCAAATATGTAAGCACATATTGATAAACATAAATTCTTCCTCGTTTCGGGTTAACCGAGACGAGACAAAAATAATTTAATTCCTTTTTACGGCAAAAATTAGGGTTGCAGAAGAAAAATTAATAAAAAGGAAATTTTCTTCTTCTTAATTTGCTTAATTTGATTAAAGAAAAACTAAGGCAATTTATGCATGAAAAACGGGGTATTACATTCTCTCCCCCTAAAAATAAATTTCGTCCCGAAATTTACTTCTTGGAATAACTGGGGATACTTTTCTTTCATCTTACTTTCTAACTCTCATATGTCTTCTTCTAAATCATTATGATTTCACTTAATCTTTTCTGACACGATCAAATTATTTCTAAGTTGATGGACCTTTCGATCCAAAATCACTTCTAGCTTTTCTTCTTAACTTAGATCTGGATTAAAGATCACTTCTTCTAGATGGATAACATGCTTTGGTTCGAACATGTATCATCGCAACTGAGATACATGGAACACGTTATACGTACTTCTAAAACTCGGCAATAAAGCTAGCTTATCCGCTACTTGACTTATTCATTTCAGAATTTCATACGGTCTTATGTAGCGAGAGTAAATTTTCTTTTAACACCAAACGATGAATTTCTTTGCAAAGGTTTCCCCTTCAAACTCTAACGTTGATCTTCACGTGTCTTAAAAAAAATTCTTCACATTTTTTTTTTTTTTCTGACTTGACGCACATTCTCTATCATTTCTTTAATTACTTCGGCCCTAACATTTTTCTCTCGCTCACATTATTTCAAGGGAGCGGAGATTGACATTTTCTTTCATGAAGGCTTCATCGAGTGTCATGCCTATCATCATTTAGTAACTGTTGTTATAAACAATTCAACAAGAGGTAAAATTTGCTCTCAGTGATCTCTTCGATCAAGAACAATAGTTCTTAACATATCCTCTAAGATTCGAATGGTTCTTTCTGATTACTTCGTGAGGTCTAAACTATCTAGAAGCATAAGCAATGATTTTTCCTTCTTGCATCAGGACACAACTTAGTCCATTCTTTGATGCATCCGTGGAAACGGTATAATCTTTATCTGTTTCTGAAAATGCTAGCACTGGAGCAATGGATAAACTTTTCTTGAGTTTTTGATAACCTTCTTCATACTGCTAGACTACTCAAACTTTGATTCTTTCCTTAGAAGTTGGGTCATTGGCTTTGTTATCTTGGAGAATCCTTCGATAGTAGTCTGCTAAACTTAAGAAACTCCTAATCTCATGTGGCGTAGATGGAAACTTCCCTTCGTGGACTGCTTGCACTTTTGTCGAAACGACTTTGATTCCTTTAGAGAAAACAACATTTCTAAGGAAATGTACTTTTTCGTAGCTAAAATTCGCATTTATTTAGTGATATACCTAAGGGGAAAACACTAGGTCGGATAAATCCTAAAACAAGAAACTCTTGCAGCTGGATCTTTAGTTCTTGCAACTCTTTCGGGCCATCCTATACGGCGCCTTTGAACTGAAGTTGATCCTGATTAAACTTCAGGAAATACTTCCTGGAATTTCTTAACTATAGCTACATTTTCAATACTTTCTTCTCGATCTTCACTTTTGTTGCGATAGATGAGATATGATGTTACATCTTTTCTTTTCATCAATTTCTTTACTTAAACTGCCGAGATAATCGGCGATTTCTTATGACTTCTTTCTATTCCGAAGGATAGAGATTACTCTTGACTAAATGGCTGAAAAGAGATTTGTCTCTACTTGAATCGAATGATTACAAAATTCTCGGTTAACTAATCCATTCCTAGAATGATATCAACATTTCACATTTTAATCTAGGTTAAGGCTTTGGCTGACATCTTGAGAAATCCTAATTCAATCTCTAAATTAGGATAAACACTAGTAACTAAGGTAGGTTTACCTATTGAAATAATTATTATTAGGTTTTATCTAGCACGTTTTACGTTTTAGATTAAGATTATTAACGCATGCATTTTATATAAATGAATGCGATGTACTCATAAGATTATAACAGGTACGCCTTTTAATTGACCTAAACCTGTTAAATTTCCTTGATCTTCAATGCACTACTTCTGCATAGATCAATATACTCTAACTGAGTAGCACGACTCTTATTTCTCGATGTAGTCCGGCTCGAAAGAGCTCAGACCTTATCTTATCTGTGTCTACTTCATCTTAGGCGAAACGAGTGAGATCATAAAACTATATATCGATCAAACTCGGATACCGACTTCTTTCCTTGCTTAAGATTGCCATACTCATTCTTCTTTTATTTGCGATAACTTCTTGGGACATAATTCTCGAAAAGAGTATTCTTGAATTATTCTCTAGTCAGATCTTTAGTTGCTCGGGTATACGTCTCCTGACGAACTTTCCACCAATGATCCGTAGATCCTTTGAGCTGGTAGGTCATGCACGTAAGACGCTCTTGATCGATACAACGAAGAAACCTAAAAAATGCTTTCTAACGATCAAACCCACTCTTCAGCTTCTAACAAATTTTCTCTCCCGTCTAAAGTTGGGGATTTTGACGAAGAAAAAGTTCTTTTATCTTTTTTTTTTCAGGCTAAGGAGACGGAAAAAGGTTCTTGATGTTCTTCTTTTCTACTTTATTTTTTTTTTCTAAAAGGCATTATAATTAACACGCGCAAGGATTTTTCCGAAATATTTTATTTTCTTTAAACGGAATAAAACTTCCTTGATTTTTAAAACTTAATAAAATTCTTATTCACATCTTTGGCACATAACATCCTTATCATAAATAATGAATCAAACGATTCATTCTCATCATCATACAATCACATTATCAAGTATTTAACTTGAAAGTTTAAGCACTTTTCACATATTAAGCTTTAATATAAAAGCAGTTATTTCTCAAAATAATAGTTCCAAACATGGAACTTAACATTCAAGTAAATCAGATCTTATCATAACATAATCACTTTCATAACTTAACTCAATAATTAAGCAATAGCACAACAACTTAACTTCATAAACTTTTCTCATATTGACAATCAACATCAAAGCATTCAGATTCATAACTTTTCTTAACCATTCAAACAATTTGCAAAATAACCTAACGTACTTTTAACTTTTGGCAAAGCAACTTACTTCTTTCATACTTAACTTATATTCATAAAATTCTTATTCTTTAAACTCTAACTTTATCTTGACAATTTACTGTCAACTTACTTTCTGCTTCACAAAGCATCATATCTTCTTATTTTTCTTAAGCATATAAGAACTCATCAACTGAACTTAATGACTGCTTTAGTCATTCTTTCATATACTGGAAGATTTTCCCTTTTGAGATCTCTTTAAGATAAGGAATCTATCAAAAGATAAATTATTCTTATCTTAATTGTGATGTTCTAGCATCACACTAGCGTAATAGTGACGGTACAGAATACTAATCTGTTACCGAAAAATCTATGGTTAAACCATGCATCATATATTCTACTTAAAAACTCACATTTCCCGTATTTATACTACTTCTTTCTTTCACGTTCTCAAAATAATTAAAAAGGTCGACTCTCTATTGGTCGTCCTTGGAAAACTTTTCTTCTTTATTAAACTCATTATTGAATTCTACTCTATCGATTTCTACATCATCTTCTTCTGCTACTTCCTCTTTGACGATAACATCTCAGACCAAGGTAAGCTTGACTTCATCTTCAATGTCCGCAACTGGTGTCGATGAGAAACTAGCTTTGAACTTGACTTTTGGAGAGGAACACGTTGATGTTAGTTAAACAATCCATCCTTTTAGTAGTTGGATTGCTGTCGAGGTCATTATATTATTATTCTCATGACACAGGGAGAATGATCCCGCTTCATGCTCCCTTACTAGAACGGAAAAATGGAAACGGAAGAAAATTTAATATTCGCAGGGTTGGGAATATTAAGGATCCTCGGAAAGAGGGAATAAATCACCTCTGCGCGAAAGACTAAAATTAAATCCAATTCTTTAATAAAAATTTCTGAGGTCAAAACTGACGCATTTAACTGAATAAGGAATGACAAGATTAATAATCCGAGAAGTAGGTTGGGTAATGAAAGAATCCCAAACCTTAATTAAATCGGATAATCTGAGGTTAAATAAAATTTTAGCTCAGGTATTCCTAACAAAACAGAAAGGAATAACATTATCCCGAGACATTAATTTCATTGTTTACTTCTTTTGAGATATTAATTCATCTCAATCTCGTTCTAAAACATAACAAGAATGTGATTAACGACAGAAAAGAATAACGAACGACGGACGAAACAAACAAAGAATGAAACGGACGACGAATGATGAACGAATAACGGAAATATATTTTTTTTTTATATACTTTAAGTTATGTTTTCATTCTTTTATTACTTATTTTAAATCTCTTCTTCATACCCATTTTTCTTCTTTTTCTTCAGTCGATATCATCTCGTTATCACTTCCCAACGACATTTCGCATTCACTTTAATATCCAAAAACGAACAATCGCCATGCTTGCAATTTATTCATCATCTCGCTTACTAAAGTGTGTCACATAAAGGATCTCAAGCTCATAACAACGAGCAAAATTTGATTTAGAAAGTTCCAAGAAATCAAAATAAATTGATTAAACTTGAAAGAAACAACTTGCAGAAAAATTTGCACAGCTGTATCAGATTCTAACTGGATTTCAGAACAGAATACTTGGAATCAGGGGAAGTGCAGGGTACCATTTGAAAGCCACGGATGTCTAGTTTCTAACCCAATTTACGGATCTGAATTCCGTTAAACGAGCAGGAAGTTATGGCCTCCGGAGTAAAAAGTGGCAGAACAGCCGCCGCCCAGGTCAGCGACCGCTGGGACTCAGCCGCGGCTGACCTCCCAGGGTCAGCGGTCTCTGAAGCTCAATCGTGGCTGACTTCAGGTTCCCGGGGTCAGCGACCGCTCAACCTCAGCGGACGCTGAGTTCCGGCGTCCTGCTTTCTTCAGCGAGCGCTGAGTCTAGGAGATGGCTGACTTCTCGCCATGTAATATTTTTGAACGATCTCTGAGGTGCAGCCATCTCTCACTTCCATGGTTAAAAAAAAATTTCTCCTTCGATTCTTTATGCGCTTAACGAACTTTCTATCTTTCAATTCTTGTTTTAACGCTTTTATTTACTAAAAATAAACTTCATTTTACTTCAAAAAAATTCTTGTTTCATTAATTCATTTTTAAGATATAATTTCCGACATAAATACAAAACTTGGAAATTTTCTAAAATGACCGCTTTGGCCATACTTCTTCTTATAACGGAAAAAAAATAAATTACCTCTTCGAGGACTTTTTCAAAAACGAGGGATTTTTCTCTATATAAAAACTCCCCACGTTAACCGTGATTTTAGGGCATCACGCAAAACTACTTTCTCGGAGCGGAATTCTTCATCGCTACCGAATCTTTGAAAACTTAACATTTTATGCATCTTTATACGAAAATCTACTAAACAAGCGTAAAATTTGTTCGATTATTAATCTATTAAATTAACGTCACTCTCGAACTCTCTCTCTCTGCTCATCCTCTAATGGATCTTCTTCTTCTTTTTCTTCCTCACTTTTAGATTCGGTACTCTCCTCGGCTTTCTCCACTTCATCTAACGTCAAAGGGACAACACTCATGTCGACCACACCCGAAAAAGGTCTAAAACTAGGTTTGAAATCTTAGATGACTAAACGGCATACAACGAAGATAAAAATATCCTTCGGTTGCTCCGACCTCGGGGTCAACGATCTCCTCGTCACTGACATGACGACGCGGTCCAGACGTAGTCCTCTCGCAGAAACGAAAGAAACAAGCTGAATTCCAAAGAAATAATCAAGCTCTGAAGAATTCAAAGCTTGAAGAGTATCCAAAGGAGGATTTAATGGAACTACATCAATAGAGGGAGCTGAACCAAGTTGTTCGCCGAAGCAGAAGGCTTGGAAACAGAAGCAAAACATTTGTTAAAGGTGGAGATGAAACATAGCCATTCAACAACGGCTAAGAAATAATTCTGTTTTTATCAAAACTATAATCATTAGGATGAGGAGAAACAACGGTTTCAGGGTTCTCTTGAGGAATGAGAAAAGAAATTGGGTTGTCTTGAATATCGAATCCTGCCATCCTACTTCATCCACTCGTCAGAAAGAAGAGGAACCAACTTTACTATTTCGAGAACCCCTGAAATATTACTCTCATTAATATTCATCTAAACACGATGGAAACGGCTCAACTCTAATATTTACATAGCTCATATGCATTTACTGAAACTTTTTCATGGCCTCGTCACTTCGAGAAACTAATTTCCTTTCCATACGTGATACCAAGTTCACGATACTTTCCAAAAACGTACAATTGTCTTGCTTACAATTGTTAAAACTTACTTTAAACAACTCAATCATAAAACAACCTCATTAAAATCTCAAATCCACATCACAATTTCATATTTCTCAGACTTTCTAACTTCATCTTATTAATTAACTCCGTTATGGAGACAGAAGACCATATTACTGAGTTTCTAGCTATGTGGGTTGATCAGGTCCACATAACAGTCCCTCAGTCACATGGAACTTCAAATTTTAAACTTTTTATCATAGGAAACTTTTAAATGCGTACCTGGTTTGCCAGATGAGATGATGTGCTGGACTTTTGTTGTTGTTCAAATTTGACTAGTCTAGAACTCAAACCAGACTAGACTTTTTAAAAAAAAAAATATGAACTTAGAGCAATAGACTTTGCTCTCGACTAGTCTAGGGATTCAAACTAGACTAGACTTTTAAGAAATAATGACTCAGAGCAAACAGACCTGCTCTGATACCACTCTGTCGCAGCCCGGCCTAGAAATTAGATGACAAAGCCGGTGGGTCCCACGACTTACACAATTTATGATTAACAAAAGGATTAAGATAGCGACCCTGCTATCATTTAAGAGCAAGCAAGACGACTCATGCTCGACAAATCATCAAACTTAGGATAATTATGACATGCGTAACTCGAGATTAATGAAACGAACATTTGATCTCTTTTTAAAATATGCATATCATCAAATACAATCTCAAATCAGCTCGGAAATCAATAATCTCATCAACCAGATTAATGGCAAAAACCATGAAGGAAATGAGCTGATTTTCAGGATCAAGAAAGCACGATAAAATCAGTTGTAATAAGACTGAACTTCCAATATAACGAACAACTATTATATAGATAATTAGATTGGCTAGACTTCAAAATAAGATAACAAACATAGTTCAAGACTTCAGACTTCAACACTTCATCAACTTATACTAATCTCAATATCATAATCTTGCAGCGGAAAAACGAGAGAATATATGTGTGAAGACATATATTCTAGGTTCTAAGCTCATCAAAATGACTCTTAACATTAATAAAATAATAACAACAACAAGTCCGCCAGCACACGATCATCTTCATCCCGCCTAACTCCGCACATTTTAGAAATAATAGGCGGGGCTGAGTACTTCGTACTCAGTGGGCACATGCCAAAATATTTTGAAACTTACTTCTTAGAGTTAGAGATTAAACTTGCCATAAAGCATAAGCACAAATAATTTTTTGTTTCTCAAAAATAAACCTGTGCATGCTCAACTTCTTCTTTTCTGTAAATCATGTTTGTCTGGCCAGACATATACTTTAGGATGTATGTACCAGATCTACAATCACATAATGATAGTGTTGAGAAGGAGGCCTCCTTCTCAAACACTTGTAATCGTCCATTCCTTTCGGAAGGCTCCCGATTACAAAATAGTGTACACAAATCCTACCTTGCGTAGGACCGAATTCGTCTTGCTATAGTAGATGGTAACATACAAGAACTTAAACATTTGGCAAGTCAATCATTTTTAAAACATCTCATATATAATCATATAACTTCATTCGTCATTTCATTGGTTAGAAAGCCCACCTGATAATTGAAGCTTTGGACTTAACCTTTATCGATTCTGAATCCTCGGATTCACACTTCCACTCGATCCTTCATTCGAACTAGAATTCACGAATTCAGAACGAGAATTAACTACTATCGAATAAACGAATTTGATATTCTTAACTTCTAATTTACTTCGAAATTCTACGTCGAAACTCGACGAAACTTGAGAATTTCTAACTTAACTTCTTAAACGCTCGTAACTAACTTAATTAACAGTTAAAATCATACTAATAACTTCATTAACCACTTAAGCTTGCCATCTATCATACTATCGTATCATTATCACATAAACATTTCCTTAACAAATAAACATCTCATTTAGTCATATAAACATCTGATTAACACTTAAGCTTTTCATTTAATTATTTAAGCATAATATAAATGCTTAAACTTTTTGGATAATATTTAAACTTAATATTATATTATTATCAAAATATGTCTTTGACATATTAACTCATTAATGACGTATCATTAATACTTAATTCATCATTAGTGTGTCATTAATACTTAAAATCATCATTAGTTCTTAATCATTCACTAATCGAAAAGAACTTCTAAAGACATAAGCAAACATATACTTTACTTCTAACCCTTCCATCTTTTCATTAATATTTATTGACCTATAACTTATACTATTGTCAACATTAATCATATCATAAAAAAATATTTCATTTCTTCATATAAGCATCTCATTAACCATTAAGCTCTTTCTTTATTTATTTTATCACATCAAAAATGCTTAAGTTCTTTGATAACATTTAAGCTTAACATAATAACTTTTGAGTTTACGAAAGAAACAACTGAAAACAAGTTGATCAAAGATTAGCTGGATAAATCAAGCTATCTGGAAAATCAAGCTAATTGGAAAACCGAGTTATTTGGAAAAATCAATTTGGAAAAAGCCATTGGAAAAACAATGGAAAAATAAAATTAAAAAAGAACTGAAAACCAATTGGAAAAACAATGGCATTGAAAAGCCAATGCATTGGACAAGATTAATCCAGTAACCAAAGTTCAATGGTAAATCCAATTGGGTCAATTGAGTAAATCCAATTGAGTCCAATTGGGTAAATCCATCAGTCCAATGAGGTAATTCCAATTGATCGTCCAGTGAGTAAATCCAATGATCGAGTGGGTAAATCCATTGGCCAGGTCCAATTAGGTAATTCCAATGATGGGTCAATGAGTAAATCCAATGTGAGTCCAATAGTAAATCCAATTGGATCAATTGGTAATTCAATTGATCCAGTGAGTAAATCCAAATTGGATCCATTGAGTAAATCCAATTTGAGTCCAATTTGGGTAATTATTGACTGGTCAATTTGGGTAAATCAATTGGATTGTCCAATTTGAGTAATTCATTATGGGTCAATTTAGGTAATTATTGTGAGTTCAATTTGAGTTAATGAAGGCGACTTGGTCCAAATTTGGGTTAATCAAGGAATTAAACTCTAGAAACTTTCAATTTCAAAACTTTGTATTAAAATTCTGAAAAATTCTACGTCACTTAATTTTTAACGTAGATTCCATTTCTATCATTATTTTCTTCATTAAAATCAAATACATGGCTTTATTGTACATATATATATTTCGGTTCTTTTGATAAATTAAGAATTTAAAATCCAAATTTCATTCTAATCACTTCCAATCATGTTAATTTAAATTGAAATTTCTCAAATCTTAATAAACCAAACCATCAAACATGTTTATAATCATCATAAGAGCACATAGAAATCATCAATTTGATCATAGGATCAAAGGATCAAAAACCCCTAATTTTAATTAATATTTTCGGCTATTTTGAAAATAATAGAAGGACTTTGATTCTTTGATTACTTCCAACATCAAACATGCTCAGAATAATTATCTAAGCTCAAATAATCAATTAATTTGATCATCCATCATCAAAATTTAAAAACCCCTAATTCTTCCTTCGTTTTCGAAAAATCTGGAATTTAAAAATAAGATGATCAAAGCTTATTTTTAAGCTATAAACTTGAATTAAACTTATATCTAACCTTGATTAATAACTTGGAAATGATTTGGATGGAAACCTTGATCTTCGAGCTTGGATTATGAAGACTTAAATGAAGGATTTAAGTGTGTGAAAGTGTGTGAGTGTTCTGCCATTTGAGAGAGAAATGGCGAGAGAGAGATGAGAGGAATTGAGTGAAATGATACATATATATATATACATAGCATAGGTTAATTAATTAATTAATTAACACAAAAGTCAACAAGATAAGGTCATCACTTAGGTCATTAGTTAGGTCATTGCTTAGGTAATAATTAGGATTATTTAATTAATTAAATGCTTAATTTAATCAATTAATTACTAACTTGCTAATCATAACTTCAATCACTAATTTCTCACTTTAGAAAAATCAATTAGGGCCTCTCAAACCCTAATTCAAGTTTTGGTAATAAAACACGGAAAAACGAGTCATTTCCGAATAAATAAAAATTATCAACTTAGATAATTAATTACTAATAAATTTAATTAAGAAAATTAAATTCATAGTTTTCTTAACTAAAAATCAAATATGTAAGCACATATTGATAAACATAAATTCTTCCTCGTTTCGGTTAACCGAGACGAGACAAAAATAATTTAATTCCTTTTTACGGCAAAAATTAGGGTTGCAGAAGAAAAATTAATAAAAAGGAAATTTTCTTCTTCTTAATTTGCTTAATTTGATTAAAGAAAAACTAAGGCAATTTATGCATGAAAAACGGGGTATTACAAAAAAGCACTTTATTAACTAAAAAGTTACTTTATTAACACTTTATTACACATAATTCTCTTTTTCTTAATCTCCGTGCCGAAAAGAAATGAGCCATATTCGGCGGGACGGAGGGAGTATAATTTTTCATTTCAACGAATCTTTTCTTCCAATCAACTGATTCCTTTTGCTTTTCTCAATATTTTATTTTGGTTGAATATGCACAGGATATGCGAGAAGAAGTTGGGTTTGTTTAATTTAGGGGTTTTGAGGATAAGAATTGGGAAATACTGAATTTGATACTATGGAAAATTGGGACCGCAAACAATATAAATTTGGTCCCAAATAATGGGGCTAAGGATAGGGCCACTGATTTTTGGCCGAAAGTATTTAATCATTGGATCAATCAATTCAAGACATGGTCGCCGAGTCCCAACCAATTTTTTTTTCCGTTACTTTTCGACCGTGATTTTTTAAGCTTTAAAAATGTTTCTTCTTTTAAATGATTTTTGGATTTTTTAGGGTACCTTCTATTTAATTTTATTATCACATAATAATGGTTCACATATTTTCTATTACATGTTCTCTAGTGTGGAAAATAAAATTCTACCACATGGTCCTTCCCTTTTTATCTCTTTTATTTTGGGAAAATATTATCAACCACTTCCCCTATGATAATATTATTCAAGAAAATTTCTCATCTTTCCCGGAGAAAATTATCCATTATACAGAATATATGAAAAGAGTGAAAGAAGAGTGAAAATATATATTTCCACCGTTTTACATCAAAGAGAACAACTGTTTCTCTATTTTCGTGTATCCAGAATATACGAACGCAGGGTTTCGTATATCCATCTCTGCTTGATGGACAGCCTGGACCTGCTTTTGCTCTACTTTCTTGGGGTTGAGTGTTGGTTCTACTTCTTTAGCTATTATTTGTCCTTATTTCTACGTGTTTGAATGAGAGAGAAAACTCTTGATTTAACACATTTTAAAAAGAATCCCGTGAGCTTTAATATCCCCCATCATTAGTGATTGATTATAAACAGAAAGCCAAGTTCACCACTGTCACAAGTCGATTTTTTTTAATAAAAAAGTTTTTTAGTCATGATCAATTGTATATGCATGGTTGTTTTACAAGTTATTACAAGTGCAAATCCAGAGACCACCCACCAACTGTTTGATAAAGTTCCAAGAAGAAAACAATAATGATGGAGCAGAAACCTTATGCTCACCAGGTGCTCGATAAAAGAATGATCCCAGGGAATGCATCGACTTAAAATCAACAATGAAATTAATCTACCATAAATTGAAAGAAAAATTGGAATCAATAAATCAAAAATATCGTCTCAATTGAGTCTTACAAACCCTAGGATCAATAAGAAAATGGGCTACTCATACTTGAAATAAAAACAATCAAATAAAATACTAAATAGAAAAAAAAAAACTGAGGTTCAAATTGTTGATGTCATCTTGAATATCTTCAATCTTCAATGCTGAATCTTCTCCAAGCTTAAGAACTTAAAATATACTAAGGGAATTAAAAGAGAGGCAAAACTTCCTTCTCCACAGCTGTGAAGCCCTATTTATACTATAAGGGTCGAGTCCTAGTGCAAAAAGGAAAGAAAAATAGGTAAAAACGCAAATCTGGATAAAACAGGTGATCAAACCGGCGACCGGAACTAGGTCGCCGGATCATGCCTTTTGGTTAACCCTTCGACTGGCGACCTACCCCGGCCTCCTATCTGTCGCCTATTTCACGAAAATTACAGAGAATTCCGGAGACCTGGCCGGCGGCCACCTATCCGGTCTCCGGAAACAGCCTTGTGGATAACATTGAAGTCGGAGACCAAATTGGGTCGCATGTTCGGTCGCCGGTTTTTGTCAGCATGCGCAGTAAAATTGAGGATGATAATTGGAATTTATTGCGAAACACTATACATCAAATTTGGACTCAGACTAATTGATTACTTTGAGGCTCCTAATTTGACTCAGTTACTAGTTGAGTCCATAGAATTGCAAGCCCACCAAGCCTACCATTTTCTTTAATCACGACCCAGTGACTTCACATGGGAAAATTCAAAAAATTGGGAAAACTTGAAGTTTGTGCCACAGATTTTTTGCCTAAATCTTATCGATTGAGCTTCAACTTGACTTTGAATCAATCAAATTGAAGAATATTCAAATTGGAGAAGAATACGGCCCATGGATTCCTTTTGTTGGAACTATGTTTTTATTTAATTTTTTAAGAAACAGGCTGATGAGGAAAAAAACAAAATATGCCACTGTAAACTAAAAACGGCATCGTTTTGTCTTCATAGGGCGTCACACGTCACTTCAATTGTCTTTTGGCATTGAAATTTGAATTTAAGATAAAATTGAAATGAATTTTCTATTTACCTGGTAGGGGATTATTATTAATTATTTAATGGGATAAAATTGATACCAAGCTAATATATGTACCCTTTTGAAAACACACAAATAAAGGAGTAGATTTTTTTCATTATTTAATACAAAAAACTACGATAGCAAATATATGAGGGAAAAAACGAACTTGGAAAAAGTTGAAAAAACCCTCACTTAGACTAGACTAGAAATGCAAATTACAACAATACATATATTATGACAAGCACACACGCATAAACATGTACTACCTCCATCCCGCCATAAGTGGCCACTTGTTTTGCTTTTTGTCTCACAAAAAATAAAACAAGTGGCCACTTATGAAGGGATGGAGGTAGTATTAGACAAACACGCATAAGAAATGATTATTGGCCCAATTGGACTTTGGATCAATCAGTTTTAGACATGGTCATGGTCAGGTCAACAATCAGTTTTAGACAAAAACGTTTCAGCGTTTGTAGCTTTTGAATTTCTAAAACTGAATTATCTTTGCATCCAAACGGGTTTAGCTCTCTTTACGTACTGGTTGACAATTCATCGAACACCTTAAAACTCTCTGTCTGACATTTCATCGAACATCTTAAACTCTCTGTCTGACATTTCGTCGAACACCTTAAACACAATCAGATTCGCATCGCGTCAAACATGAAAGCCTTGGTGAATTTTCCACACAACTTTCAAAAAAACACCAGAATATACAAGGAAATGTGAATAAATACAACATGTGAAATATCCTCTACAATGCTCCTTCAAATATGAAGAATAAAAAGAATACTATTCGTCCAGTTCAACTTCAAAATTTCGAGCTGCCAAATTCTGCAGTGCTTCGTTCTTCTCTTGGATCGCAACTCGAACACGGAAACTCAGCTCTTCTCCTTGCGCTTTCTCTTGTTCCTCTACTATCTCCTTAGCAGATCTCACCACCGATTCGCTGCAATCGATCAACTCTATTGATTTGAGCGTCGGTATCTCTCCTGTTAGAAACTGGAGAGCTAATGAAAGAAATAAGGAAAAATAACTGACAGGAACAGGGAGGAAACTCTTGACTCTTATAAAATATTTGTGAAGATGTGTATATCATCCAGTGAATACACGCACAATATATAGGCTTCAAATGAAACCTTTCATCTAATCCTCATTATGGTGATACCCACTACTCTCATCATTATCACCTCTCACAAATATCATTAACTCTAATAACTTACGACAATTAATCTAGTAACTCATAACCCACTAACTCTATTACATTAATACTCATAAAACAAATTTCTAAATTATTATTACTGTTATTTCAATACTCTCCCTTAATTTGAAATTTCCCTTGCGATTCCAAGCAACTCTCTCAATCTTTGAAAATCTTCAAACTTCAATGGTTTTGTGAAGATATCCGCGACTTGATCCTGAGTCTTCACATAGTTAAGCTCCACTTCTTTCTTGGATATGTGCTCTCGAATAAAATGATACTTCGTGTCAATATGCTTGCTTCTATCATGGAACACCGGATTCTTTGCCAATGCTGTAGCAGACTTGTTATCGACAAATATCTCCGTCGGACCTTCTTGTGGTAAGTTAAGTTCCTCAAACAAACTTCTCAACCACATAGCATGACAAACACAAGAAGTAGCTGCCACGAACTCCGCTTCACATGTTGACAAAGTCACAATAGGCTGCTTCTTAGAATTCCAAGTAAATGCCGATTTCCCCACAAAGAATACAAATCCAGTTGTACTCTTTCGACTTTCAATATCACCAGCCCAATCACTATCGCAATATCCAACAAGCTTGAAATCATCAATAGGAGAATAGAAAATTCCATAATCAATTGTACCTTTGATGTATCGAAGGATTCTTTTCGCCACTTTTAGATGAAAAGTGGTAGCAGCTTCCATGTATCGACTAGCAATCCCAACACCAAAAAGAATATCGGGCCTAGTACAAGTAAGGTACCTCAAGCTTCCAACAATACTTTTAAATAATATTGGACTTATCTTCTCACCATCTTGATCGGCATGAATCTTGACACCACATTCCACGGGGGTAACAACAGGATTGCAATCATCCATCTCAAATTTCTAGAGAATTTCTTTGGCATATCCTCCTTGAGAAATGAAAATTCCATCATCTCTTTGCTTCACTTCAATGCCAAGATAGTAGGACATCAAACCAATGTCAGTCATCTCAAATTCTCTCGTCATGGCACTCTTGAATTCATCAAACATCCTCGGATTATTTCCTGTAAAAATCAAATCATCCACATACAAACAAACAAACAATATATCATGGTTGTTTGATTTGACATAAAGAGCATGTTCGTGTGGACACTTAGAATAACCATTTGCTTGAAAATATGCATCAATGCGGTTATTCCAAGCACGCGGGGCTTTCTTCAATCCGTAGACAGCCTTGTTTAGCTTCAACACCTTATTCTCGTGGCCTTTCACAACATAGCCCAATGGTTGTTCAATGTACACCTCCTTCTCTAAAAATCCGTTTAAGAAAGCGGATTTCACATCCATTTGATGGATTTTCCACTGATTTTGGGCAGCAATGGAAATCATCAAACGAATCGTCTCAAGACGAGCAACGAGTGCAAACACTTCATCATAATCGATTCTAGCGTTTTGCTTGTAACCTTTCACGACCAATCTTGCTTTGTGTTTCTCCACCTCTCCTTTGGCATTTCTCTTTATTTTATACACCCATTTCACGCCAATTACATTTTTGCTTGTCGGTAGCGATACCAACTCTCATGTATCATTCTTTATGATTGAGTTTATTTCATCATCCATGGCCTTTCTCCACACATCTTCTTGAGCAGCATCTTCATACCCTACATGCTCAGTTTCCACAAATAAACAAAATTGAGTAAACTCACTCAAATTTGTTACCTCTTCCGTCGTCTCATACAAATCTTGTAGAGTTCTTGTTTTTAGAGGTTGTCTTTCATTCGAACTTGTCTCACCAACTTGATTATCTTGTGGTTACGGTGTTGGTGGTGGTGTGTTGGGCTCCGCCACATCTTCTTTTCCATCAATGAGAAATGGATTATTATTGTTGTTTTTCTTATCAACAATCCACTCCCATTCACCTTCTTCGTCAAACTCAACATCTCTACTCACAATAACTATCTTGTTGCTTGGATTATATAATTTATAACCTTTTGAGTGTTGATCATAGCCAATGAAAACATACCTCGCACTTTTATCATCAAGCTTAGTTCTTCTTTCGTTAGGGACATGTGCAAAGGCTATGCTTCCGAAAACCCGCAAGTGAGAGACACTTGGTTTATGACCACTCCAAGCTTCTTGTGGTGTTAGCCCATTGACACTTTTTGTGTGGCAGCGATTCAGCAAATAGACTGCACACATAACAGCTTCGGCCCAAAACTTATTTGGCATATTCTTACACTTCAACATGCTTCTCATCATGTTGAGGATGGTTCGATTCTTTCTTTCCGCTACTCCATTTTGTTGTGGTGAATATGGAGTTGTCATTGGACGCCGAATGCCATTCTCCTCACAAAAGTCTTTGAATCTAGTTGAGGTGAATTCACCACCTCTATCGGATCAGAGTGCTTTGATTTGATAGCCACTCTGTTTCTCCACCATAACTTTAAACTTCTTGAAAGTTTCAAACACCTCCGATTTCTCCTTTAGAAAATACACCCAAGTTTTGCGAGAATAATCATCAATAAAAGTTAAAAAATAATTATTCTCACCAAGTGAAGATGGCGTGATTTTTTCACTAACATCTGAGTGAATCAGCTCCAATGGATATTGAGCTCTTGTCAAAGACTCCTTCGGAAAACTCTTTCTTGCTTGTTTCCCGTAAAGACGCCCTTCACACAATTGATTTGGATGGTCAATGGTTGGCAAGCCTTTCACCATTCTCCCTTTGCTCATATAGCCTTTAGGCCATAAAAATTTAAATGGCCAAACCTCATGTGCCACAGCCAAGAAGTATCTTTAAAGCAAGACTTCAAACATAAAGGCACATCTTTTTTAATGTTTAACAAAAACATTCTATTCTTTGTCATTGGCACAGAAACAATCAATCTCCCATTCTCATCTTTCATTGTTAAACTTAGATTCTTAAAATGGATGTCATAATTTTTCTCCAGAAGTTGTCCCAAACTTAAAATATTACATTTTATTTTGGGCGCATATGTGACATCGGAGATAAATTGATGACTTCCATTCTTTAAACGAATCAAAATTGTACCTTTCCCTTTCGCTTGGATTTTTGAGCTGTCTCCAAAGGTAATATCTTCTTCAATGGAATCATCTAATTCCACAAATAAATCTCTCCTCCCACAGATGTGATTGCTCACTCAGGAGTCAAGATACCATCGGGTTTTCTCCTCTTGATCCGTTTTGCACACGAGAAGCAAAGTATGATCTTCATTGTCTTTGTTACTGTCATTGCTCTCCATGAAATTGTTAGTCTCCTCCACATTATTCTGACACTCCCAGGCAAAATGACCATATTTATGACAATTGTAACATTCAATATTCGATTTATCATACCTTGCTTGATTGGACTTATTGCCTCCTCCTCTTTGGCCTCTACCTTGTCCACGACCTCTACCACCATGGCTGTGGTCGTTATTTCTATCTCCTCATCCGCCTCTTCCTCGGCCTCTCCCACGTCCGCGACCTCTTTGGAACGTGTTTTGATTTGACTCCTTCTCTTTGAAGGTCAGCTTTGCTTTCAAAGCTTGGTCTGCCACTTCTTGCACCATCTTCTTCAATCTTTCTTCACGAGCTTGTAATGAACCCGCAAGTTCATCAACGGACAAGGCGTCCAAGTCTTTGGACTCTTCTATGGCAACAACCACATAATTAAATTTTGGATCTAAAGATCTCAAAATTTTCCCGACAATTCGATCATCTTTTAGATTGTCGCCATATCTTTTCATCTGGTTTGTTACGGCCAACACCCGTGACATATAATCTGAAACCGATTCAGATTCCTTCATACGTAGAGATTCAAACTCTCCTCTTAATGTTTGGAGACGCACCTTCTTCACTTTATCTACTCCTTTGAAAGAGGCTTGAAGAATCTCCCATGCTTCCTTGGAGGTAGTTGCTGCTGCTACTTTCTCGAACATCTTTTCATCCAAACTTTGATGGATGAGTGTGAGTGCTTTCTGATCTTTTTCCCTGGCAGCGGAATCTTCAGCATCAGCACCCACATCAACAACATCCCATACTTCATAGGCTCCAAGTAAAACCTTCATTCTTATGCACCAATTTTCGTAATTTTCTTTGGTGAGTGAAGGAACCACAAATGGTGCTCCGTTCGACGACATTTTTTTCTTTCAAATAAAATGTGGCTCTGATGCCACTATGTTAGAAACTGGAGAGCTAATGAAAGAAATAAGGAAAAATAACTGACAGGAACAGGGAGGAAACTCTTGACTCTTATAAAATATTTGTGAAGATGTGTATATCATCTAGTGAATACACGCACAATATATAGGCTTCAAATGAAACCTTTCATCTAATCCTCATTATGGTGATACCCCACTACTCTCTCATTATCACCTCTCACAAATATCATTAACTCTAATAACTTACGACAATTAATCTAGTAACTCATAACCCACTAACTCTATTACATTAATACTCATAAAACAAATTTCTAAATTATTAATACTGTTATTTCAACATCTCCAATCTCCCAAGGGATCTCCTCCAGCAGTTGTAATCCTTTGAGAACAAGGTGCTCGAGCCTCGGGAAGTGGGACCACTCTGTCGTCTCCCAGCTTTCTAAATTACTACACTCCATTGCAATGACAAGAATTCCAGACTCGTGAATTGGCCTTCGACCGTTTCCCACTTGCAAGTTTTGAAGGAGCCACCTGTCAACTCCAGCTTCTGAAGAAGCGCCAACGAACCTATCTTTTCTAACATGTCTTTGCAATCGAAGTCGCTGCGGATGAGAGACAGTTTCTTGACGGAGTGTGGGAAGGTAAGCTTCTGCAGATGATCATGGCTTCCTCTATCGTTCCAGCACCACAAAGATTGCTGAGACAGTAATAATTATAACCATTTCTCTCAATCCCATCATAGATTATTCTCAATTTCTTGATTCTAGGAATTCTTCTAACCACCTCTTCACTACACTTGAACTTCGATACCATTCTGAGCGTCTGTAGATTCTCCATGACGATAACATCCTTTTCGCTGCTTGCAGGATCCGGGAGGCGCAGTCCTCGGATGAAGTCGACATACTTTAGTGCACAAACATGTTAATGCACAAATTACAATAACTTAATGCACAAATATTTAGTCCACTTTTAATGCACAAATTAGAGTAATTTAATGCACAAATCAACTGTCCAAATTAATTCCTAGAACCCATATAAAGATGAGTTCCTATAAGAAGGATTATTATAAAAACTATTCCTCCCATGAGAACTTGAGAACATCCTTAAAATTATATATATTCATGGTTAAATCTATATGTAGTCATGCTTAATGAGATTCATGCTTTTTTGTATAAACAATTGTGCTTATATAAAATCATGCTTAAATTTATATATATTCATGCTTCGAATAATGACAACCGTAGATCATACAAAGATCAACGGTTCAACGGTTCAACGGTTCAGATTGGTTCCTAATTCCCACACTAAGAATAATTTTTATATGAACTAATCCCTATATATATCTATATATACATACAAAAATTAGATAACAGAAGTAATTCAGCTCCAGAATGATGACTTGGCTAGCTGGTATATACATGAAATTGACATTAAATTTTATGAAAATTGTAGTCTAAAAGCCTAGGTGTCTCGAGTAATATGAAAACACTATACATTCATATTGCTTTTAGACTACGGAGTTTTCTTATAATATTCTCATATCTTAAGACTTAGATCATTTGGACTCATGACAGTCTAGTTGATTACTTTGGACAGAAATTGAGGCTCCTAATTTACTTAGTTGAGTCCATTGCAGTGCAAGCCCACCATTTTCTTTAATCACGACCCAGTATACTGACTCCACATGGAAAAATAAAAAAATTTGGGAAAATTTGAAGTTTGTGCCACACATTTTCGGCCTAAATTAATCTTATCGATTGAGCTTGACTTTGGATCATTCAAATTGAAGAATGCTAAAATTGGAGAAGAATACGGCCCATGGATTCCTTATTTCCTTTTATTGGAACTATGTTTTTATTTAATTTTTTAGCAAACATTGCTGATGAGGAAAAAACAAAATATGCCACATCAACTAAAAAACGAGATCATTTTGTCGACATAGGATGTCACACGTCACTTCAATTGTCTTTTGGCGTTGAAATTTAAATTCGGGATAAAATTGAAATGTATTTTCTATATTTCTGAAAGGGAATGTCGTATTTACTGGATAAAATTAATACCAAGCTAATATACGAACACTTTTGAAAAAACACAATAAAAGAGAGTAGCTTTTATTCATTAGTTAATACAAAATACAACGATATCAAATATATGAGGGAAAAAACCAACTCGGAAGAAGTTGATGAAAAAAACCCTCACAACAAGCACACACAAACGGAAATTAAATAATATTCACACACCCACAAAAGCATAATATAAGGAGGAATGAAGATGGATCTTTTCGATCGATCGTCTTAGCTGAGAGGCTGAGTTTTATCGATGACAAAGGAGAAGTTGTAAGCATTGACGCCTCTGAAAATACCGTCAATGTAATCGTCTTCATTGATCCTTCCGTCGGTGGAACTGGTGTCCTGCTGAGTGTAGGAGAATGGAACATCGCAGGTGCCCATCGTCGCGACATAGTTAACGCTAGCGAAACTCCGGGGAGGCACAGGAATCGTACCCGTAGCTTTAGCTGATTTTGTAGTGCTTGTGGTGTCGTTCCACTCTAGGGTCGTATTTATCTGATAACCCACCGAAATGGAGGCGCCAGAAATTAAGGGCACGCCAACTTCGATGGTGGTGGTGACCCCCGCCGTCAAAGACAAGCTACGGCTGAAAGAATAAGATTTGGAGTCCTCATAACCAATCTCCACAGCAATCCCAGCCTCCGAGTCTGAGTAGTTGTAAGCGGTGGTGGTCCCCGCCACGTAAGGCGTCTCGTTGAATATCCTGGAATCCTCCATCCGGTATCTCACGTTATGAATCTTTCTCTGCGACACAAGCTCCTGCACACCAATCCTGGCTTCATTGGTAATAGTGTCAACTCCCGCATTCAGACAGTTGGTCTTCCCTTCAGTGGTGAGACCTTTGCAGAATTTGTTGTTGCCTACATTGCGAAGCGCAATGGTGGTGTCGTCAATTTTGACCGGCCAGAAGAGAGTGGCTTTGTTGTTGGGCGTAGTATCAGTGGAATCCGACCATATCCAAGTAGGACTGCCACGCCAGAAGCTGGTAAAATGAAGGGAATATATTCGGACATGTCCGTCGGACATGAGATGGACCTCGTATCCCGATCTCTCGGCGTTCTGATCGCCGCTTGAGTACTGCTGGTAAGGGTGCTCTTCCTGCCAGATTGCTTGGAGGTAGCTGCCGTTGGAACCTTTGAACGCTACGCGCTTAGGCAGTTTAACAAACGTTTCCCAATTAGCAAAACTTAGATAGCCTTGGTCAGGCTCGGGATTTGAATTTACGTAGAAATTCATGCTCGTATCAAACATCAGACGCCCTCCGCTCTGGACATGGATCAAGTAGAACCACCCTTCACCACCAGAGACCTGAACGGCCTCGAACAACGTACATGATGGCTTGGATATGTCCTCCTCAGGCTGGTTGGATTCGGCAACAATCAACTTGTCGTTTGCTTTCCGGGCCCAGTATCTATTGGAATAACAGAATCTGAGGTTGACATACTTGTCGTTGCTTGTAGCTCGTTCGGCTTCAATCTTCACCAACGGGCTGAACACGTCCTGCTCTCCGAGTCGTACGGAGCCAGCATCGTTGCGGTGTGCATAGCCCTGACCACTATAAAAAGTTGATTTGATTACGATGAACCTTGTAAGCGTGCCTGCAGGCAGCAGAACAGTTTCCATGTTTCTTCCAACCTGCATGCGTTAAAATCAACAATTAATTTATTTATTTATTTACATGGAATATTTAAAAGTATTTATATAAGCTAGCTTGTTTAGTATCTCGTCTCAGGTCCCCAATCCAAATTAACAACATTGAAATTGATACTGCATGAATATGAATACGCACCAGCAGAAATATTCATGCAACAAACTTTATCAAAATTGTAAACTAAGGAGATATTAATTAATTGATTAGTCCTAGATACAATCTAATCTTAATGAAATGAAAAACTAACACAAATTTAAGGATAAGGAGAGAAGCTTATTGCCGGAACTGAAAAGATTGAAGAAATGATTTTGGATGTATTAATTGGTGTGCGCTCAAGGTTTTCCCTTACCTCGACCCTCTTGTGTTTTTTTCTTGAGGTGCGTCCACTCTATTTATAGATAAGTTTAAGGGATGGTTCTACACTTCTACTAATGCTCCGTGAACCATTAAAATTAATTTGCATATATATATATATATATATATATATATTGTCTTTTTCTAACCAATAATATTTGTTGAATTTTGAGTTGGTACTCAATTTATGTTGGCAAGTTTATGTAGTCAAAAGTTCAGCTGAAGACTTTCATCTGCTGCGTGTCAATCTCTGTTTTGTGTGCTTCAGTCTGAGCTATGTAGAATCGAGAACAGTTCGCCGAGAAGCTGTTATGATATGCACGAATTTTGCGGGATTCTTTCCTTTTATTGTCTAATGCGGAAATAATATTTTATTTACAGATATCTTTGAGTGTTTTACAAGGCTTATCCTCACAAGAAAGTTTCCATCCTTTAGAAAACGTATTTCAAGAAAGTGGGGACCGCTTCTAGGGTTTTCAAGTGATTATATATATATAAGTCTTTTTCAAGACTTTGGAGCGGCTGATGTTTTATTGTTTTCATAATATACTTTCTTACGAGGATATCGTTTTGTGATTTCATACACTTGAGTGTTTATATTCTTTGTAACTGAGAGTTGAGTGTTGAGCGTGGGTGAAGCTTAGATTGCGAGAGGTGCTCGAGCAATCATCGATTCACGGAGTTAGGAAGGGAGTGAGCGAAAAGGTGACATAAGGTGGTACGCTTGTGTGTAAGATCCTCTGTAGTCACTTTCTCTAATAGTGGATTGGTTCTCTCTTTTGGGCAAGGCCCCCAGACGTAGGTTGATTAACCGAACTGGATTACCATATCGTGTGTCCTTTACTTTGCTGAGTTTCTGTTCTCTGTGCTTTTAACTGTGCTTAGTTTTTGCATTAACACTTTCACTTTATGGGCTTAAAGTACGTGGTTTAGAAATTACAATATTCAATTCTTTTCTGTAAATTGAATATTAAGTTATTCTTTTATGTGGTTCTTTATGATATGTATTAAGATTTTTCTTGCTAACATCTAATCAACACATTGATTTAAGCAATGAATTTTAGTCATTTTTGCATAGAAAATTAATCTAGAATTCTCTAAAGAACTCTTCAGGTTATCCTTAAGGAGACTCTTACTAAGAGGGATAAACTCGAAGAGATAAAGATAATATAAGCTAATCTAGTGTTTCCTTTTAAGGATTAGAATTCAAAGAATATTCTATGTCCCGTGATTATTGCTTCTATTTGGGACTATTTGATTGACATGTATCCAACCCAAAGGGGTGAGGTTGAAGGAATCCTTAGGATAGGGATAAGGATAATCAATCTTATCCCGCTTAGTAAACACCCCTAAATTTATTATAAACATAATAAATTAATAATATAGTTCTACTTCAACTATAACTCAACTTAGTAAATTAACTAATAATATAGTCTTACTAGGGCTGTCAAAATTCCGGGTCGGGCCGACCCGGGCTGAGCCCGTCGGGCTTTTCGGAAAATTCGGGCCAGCTAGAAATTTTTGTAGGAGAAATCAGGCCGGGCCGGGCCGGCCCGGAAATTTTTCGGGCTTGAAAATGTGCGGCCCAGCCCGGCCTGAAAATAGATTTTGTAGTGTAATTTTCCGGGCCCGCCCCGAAAATGTTTCACGCCTGAATATATGCAGCCCAGCGTGGTTTTGGGCCGGGCCGGGCAATTTTTGACACCCCTAAGTCTTACGTGTATGTATTCGTGTATGTCTTGTATGTATTCATGTATGTCATGATGTATATATTCGTGTATGGATTCATATATGGACTCGTGTGTATGCAGTCATGTATAGAAGGACAATTTGGAAGGGTAGAAATTATTTATCTTTTAAAGATTAGTGGTTAGAATTTATTTTTGTTTTTTTCAAATTGATTACTTTTGCACATTATTTCTAAATTTAATATAGATTTATACTATTCTTAAAATGAATATAAGAATAGGAATATATTAAGTAAAACCAATTTTATAAAAATCTGTTTTCTTATAGTAGGTACTATTATAAATTTAAAATTGGCCGATTTTTGAATTGCAAACTCAATCACATTAATACTACCGCCTTACTGGTCCCCGCCCGCCCGATGCCAGTGAAAGTTTGTCTTTTAATTTGCATAATCAAAATGTGTTGCTCACACTTATGTGCAAAATTGGGACCGCTAACAAAATTCTCCATCTCTCGATTGTCATACACTAAAAATATAGTGGTCCCTATTGGAACCACAAACAAATTACTAAATTTAATATTGGAAAAATAGCATACTCATACTTGCCGCCTAGAGTAATATTTACAGATTGTCAGCACCCAAAAATATTCATAATTTTTCTTTTTATTTTATGTTATTCTATGTGATCTCATCACAAAAGGATCAAAATGACAGTTGTTTTGGTCGAAGAAAAAAATATAAAAAATGCAAATATACACTTCATCTGCCACCTCCATATATCTCTCTCTTCTCGCTCTCTCTCCTGCTATCGAACATATTTGCAGGTCTTCAAAGAATAATTTTTCTCTTTATTCTCAAAATTTGAATCGCAACAAATTGGTGATGACAACAAATTAAAACAGAACAGGAACGAAAAATCAAAGAACTAAAATATTTATTTCTATTTTTTCCAATTCAAACAACAATTACAAAACAAATTCACTAAAATGGTATCTCTCTTCCAGCCCCAATCCATCATCTGATCACAATTCTTGGTGAGCCTCGGTGGTGTTTGGTGTCGAGGGACTATGGGTCTCTGGTGGCGGCTACTCCGGGAGGAAATTAAATCCTCACAAGAAATCAAGAAATCTTCATTTTCTGGCTTTCTCTCTCCGCCTCCATATTTACAAATCACGCCACCAAAATTTCAAGAAAAATGAAGAATATTATTAGCTTGCCCACTCGACATTAGAAAGAAAATTTAGTTCGATATTGATTTCATAAAGATGTATCATAATGATAATAATAACACTGCGTGATTAATCTTCAATTTTACGACATACTTTTGCCAAAAAATGTCGTGTTTATTAATTCTTTCATGATGGTTTCAAGGAATTTAGGACCATAAAAGCCCAAATACATAAGTTAAATATGAAGGTGAAGAGAGAAAGTTAGAGAGAAAGATGAGAGTTAAAGAGAGAGGTGAGGTGTAAGGAGAGAAAGTGATGATGTGAAACATTCATTTGGAACGAGGGAGTTTTGCACTACTTATAGTTTGTTGGGATGCTGGCAGCTCGTAAACATTCTTTGAAGCGGTAAGTTATAGAGGGTGAACGACAGGGGTAAATGCTACTTTTCCTTTTAATCTAATTAACGTGGAAAAAATTGAATTTAATACTTTGGACCCAAACACTAGCTCTAGGGGAAGCTTAAGGGTTTGAGCCACTGAATTTTGGTGGTTGTTTCTTTGTCATAATTCTGGAATCATCCGCAGACATAAAATTTAAATTTATTTTAAATTAAATTTCCAGACAAACACACACATACATATATATATATATAGGGGAGAGTTCAAATGAGAACTCAAGCTTTAGGTGTTAACTTAGGAACCAATCTTGTACATTCATTTTTTTAGATCAATGGTGTTAATTAATTAGATGGTTTTCTATTAAATTTATTCTAATATAACGGCTGAAGGTTATAGAAGTAAATCTAACACTCAATCCATAAATTATGGAATTTATGATCTCTATGCCTTTAATGACCAATTCACTTACGTTTCTTTTAACATTTTATAATAAAACAATCTTTAATTATGCAAGTTTTTTGAAATTGACATTGCAAAGAGACATACATAATAAACCAAATATCATAATTTTTTTTCCAATTTCAAGTTATGAACACGTTGGATTGAATGTGTATTTATTTATATTAAATTTTGTTTATGTTTATTTTACCACTTTCTATAATTAACATTTATATTTGATGTTTTTTAATAATATTTTATTTGCTTGTGCTTATTATCAATTGGCGAGATGCTTATTTATATTTTTTTATTGCTTTTTCATAATTTTTTATTTGCTTATCATCAATTGAAGAGATGCTTATATATATTTAATCAATTGTTTTTCTAGTTTTTTTTATTTTCTTATTATCAATTGGGGAGATGCTTATTTATGTTTTATTCTGTTATTTTTTTTTTAGATTTTAATTTTCCTATTATTAATTGATGATATGCTTATTTATGTTTATTTTACTGCTTTCATATAGTTTTTTATTTGCTTGTTATGAACTGGAGAAATGTTTACTGATTTTTTATTTTGTTGCTTTTTTTTCTTTCTAGTTTTTAGTTTGCATATTTGCTTATTTGTCTCATAATGATATTTTAAAAAGCATTCTAAATTTAGAAAACATATATAATAAAGGGTTAATTTCTATATGCTTTTTAAATAAAGGGTTAATTTCTCAAAACAGACGCAATCAAATAAGCATAATTTTTATATGCTTTTGTATAATTTTTTATTTGCTTGTTATGAATTGGAGAGATGCTTATCTATATTTATTTTGTTGCTTATTTATATTATGCTTATTTGCTTATGGAATTAACCCTTTATTTAAATATAGGTTAATTCCTTTATTAACTTAGTTTTAGTTAGTGTTTTAAGCAAATAAATTGTTCGTGTAGAATATGATAACAAAGGAAAAGTTAATTAAACTTAAACTAAATTGAAAAGGTAAAAAAAAATATTACATCAAATATAAAAGCAAAGCAAAGGAGCGAGATAAGCAAATATACTAAATATAAAAAGCATGCTGATCTAGAATATTACGTCTAATTAATATATAAGCAAAACTAACAGATAATATATTTTATGGATATAATTAGAAAGTTGCATACTATACTACCCATATTGAAGCTTGTCTCGATTAACAATTCGGAATCTCAAATTTTTGTGCTTTGTGGTTGTTTGGGTTTCATAAATCACGCCACAACAAAAATCTAGCCCTATATCATGCTAATGTATGTTTAATATTGCTTCATCTTTACTTATTTACCCTTAGCAGCTTATTTTAGGAATTTTTTGCTCAAAATTACAATATTTCCATTAATGTTAAGATTGCATCTAATCCATCCATTTACACTCAATCTATGGTTTATATTAGTTCCAGTTAACACCTGGGATGGTTTCATTTGATCCAACCCCTATATATATATATATATATATATATATATATATAATAAATGCGAGAGTTTATATTAAGGATCTTCATTATGCATAGTATTTCTTTAGTTTTAAATATATGTGTATAGTTTTCCGCATATTGTTTATATTCGGGACATGTAGAGATAATTTCTAGTTTTGTGCAATAATTGGTCAAATGTAATTTTGTAATATTCATTACAAAACTCAAACAGATTTTAGCACAATAGGAACCATATCAGTCATTAATTTATGTGCTGGTAACAAACACTTATATATGTGTCCGAGATAATATTAATTGTCCAAAGGACGTGTGACACGCGTATTGCAAATCAAAATTGGGTCCGCAAATGAGATTCTCCATGCATCTGTCAATTGTCAGCCGTCAGCCGCTGCCCCACCTTCTTCATTTCTCTTTATATTTAGCGAAAACCCCAAAAGTTAGGAGCTAGCTCTCGTTATAATTTCTTTTCGTTCAGTGGCAGTTATGAATTGATTGAATAAATTTAATTCATGAAAGGACTAAATTTAATTCATGAAAGGACTGTGCCGGTAAGGTAAGGGTTTGAATTTTTTCATACCGTTACTTTCAGTATGATATATGATTTGACGAATAATTTTTCGATATACAGTACCGACTCACTCCTAAATAATTTAACTAAAGCTCCTTGAAAGCATAAAAATTAATTTGCATGCATTTACTAAACAAGTGATCCTTTGTGGCATGCAAAGAAAAAAATTTAATCATTCCTGTGAATATTTTACATAGAATTAAAAAATACGAATTTTCTGGGAGAGTTATTTAATACTCCCTCCATTTTAAAAATTTAGTCTTAAGGGTTCGGATAAGAGGCTTAGAATTGAGTTGATTATATTAAAATTTGTAATATCCTGTTTTCATGAATAATTAAACCTAGTATTTCTTTAATTAAATTAAAAGAATGAAGATGAAGAAAAATTTTCTTTTTAATAATTTTATTCGGCAATCCAAATTTGTGCCGAAAAAGTGGAATTTAATTATGTTTGTTTCGTCTCGGGTTAATCGAAACGAATTAGAATTTATGTTTATTGAATTGTGCATTTATGCATGATTTTTAATTGAGAAAATTATGAATTTAATTTTCTTAATTTATTTTATAAGCAATTAATTATTAAAAATAATAATCTTATTTATTTCATAAATGATTCGTTTTTCGGTATTTTCTTCCGAAAATTTATATTAGGATTTGAGATGCCCTAATTGATTTTTCTAGATCAAGAAATTAGAGAATGAAGTTATGATTAGCAAGTTAGTAATTAATTGATTAAATTAAGCATTTAATTAATTAAATATTCCTAATTATGACATAAGCCATGACCTAATCTTGGTTGACTAATTATTATTTAAATAAGTGTGTATGCTAAACTATTCATCATCTTTCTCTCCTCTTTCTCTCGACACAATACAGCACACACACACACGCATATATACATATACATCTTCTCCATTACAGCTTCATTTTTAAGCTCAAATCCAAGATCAAATCATCTCCAAATCATTAATCAAGGTAGATTATATGTTTAATTTATGTTCTAGCTCAATGATTCCTCATTTGTATTCTTTTATATTTTTCGAAAAAAAATGAGAAAGATTAGTAGATGATGTTGATTTTAAATTATGATGTTTAATTCATGCTTAGGATGCATGATAGATCATTAAATCATGATCAATTCAAACCTTAACCCTAATCTTAGCTATTTTCGAAAATTTAAGAAAATTAGGGGTTTTCAATTGTGATGTTGGATGATCAAATTGATTGAATAATTGAGCTTAGATAATTATTCTAAGCATGTTTGATGTTGGAAGTGACCAAAGAATCAAAGCCCTTTTATGACTTTTAATTTT
The DNA here is from genome assembly GCA_031470985.1 of Agastache rugosa. Lineage (NCBI taxonomy): Eukaryota > Viridiplantae > Streptophyta > Magnoliopsida > Lamiales > Lamiaceae > Agastache > Agastache rugosa. The sequence goes on along the minus strand of CM062603.1, from coordinate 33,318,711 downwards.
GGCCGAAAAATATTATATAAATTAAGGGTTTTTGATTTTAATATTCTATGATTGATTTGAAGTTTAAATTGAGCTTATATGATGTTATTGAGTATGATTATGTATAGAATTAATGGATTGAATCATTAATTCTCCAATTTTATAATTAATTTCGAAATTAGGGTTCATCAAAATTGGGATTTTGATTTGGATCTTGAATGATGAAATTGATAATAGCATTGAGTCAATAATATTTATTTAAGCATGTGAGAATATTATTAGAATTTTTGGAGTTTAATTTCTATTATTTAGAAATTTTCAGCTTTTAAATTAATTAAGAAATAATTAATTTAAGGCTTAAATGGATTAATTGAAGTTATAATTAATCTCTATGATTTTAATCAAGCATGTTATGAATTGATTTGAAGAGAAAGTAATCATCCATATATTATACATGAAAAAGCCGAAATATATATATATATATATATATGTGGAATTATGATTTTTATTCAAGTTATCCAAGAAATTAAATTATAATTATAGTTTATAATTTAATTAAGAATGTTTGGAAGTAATTAGAATGAGATTGGATATTTAATCCAAGAGTTGAAAAAGGGCAGCCCCTTTAATCTTAATTTATAAAGATTATTTGATTTTTAATCAAATAAATAATCATAGATATGGATTCTATGTTAAAAACTAAGTGTTGTGGAATTTTTCGGAAATTTAATACGAAGGTTTGATAATTTCTATTTTCCGATGAATTTTTCCAAGTTGAAGGTTATTATGTTTGTATGATATGAAGTGATGATTTGAATATGTAATTATGCTTATTATGGTTTAGTAATAATAAGGAATTAATTTGAGAATTTTCAGAGCTCGTTTGTCGAGTCAAATCCGTTTCGTATTTGAAGATATGAATAGTAATTAATGTATGATTATGTTAAGTGTGATTTTGGTTAATGATGAGTTAAGATAGAGTAAGAGCGTTTAAGAAGTTAAGTTAGAAATTTTCAAGTTTCGTCGAGTTTCGACTTAGAATTTCGAAGTAAATTAGAAGTTAAGAATATCGAATTCGCTTATTCGATAGTAGTTAATTCTCGTTCTGAATTCGTGAATTCTAGTTCGAATGAAGGACCGAGTGGAAGTGTGAATCCAAGAATTCAGAATCGATAAAGGTTAAGTCCAAAGCTTTAGTTATCAGGTGGGCTTTCTAAACAAAGAAATGATGAATGCTATATATATATATGATTATATATATGTGATGTTTTAAATTGATTAACTTGCCAAATGTTTTAAGTTGTGTATGATACCATCTACTGAGGAAGGATGAATTCGGTCCCGCGCAAGGTGGGATTTGTGTACACATTAGTAATCGTGAGTCTTTCTTTGATGGTGTAATACCCCGCTTTTTCATAACTAATCTTAGTAAATAATTAAGATAATTATTTAGAATAATTAAAATGCGAGAACTTATAAAGAAAATAAGTTCATGCAATTAAAATTTTTCGGCAGTACTAATTTGCCGAATTCAAAGTTTCTAAGATTTATTCTCATTCCGGTTAATCCGAAATGAGATAATGAAGGTATCTATGATTACGTGCTTATATATTTGATATTATCTGAGAAGTATGTGTTAGTTTTGAAGATTTGATTTCTCCAGAGATCGTAAAATTTCTCCAGCAAATTATTTTAGTTACGGATTTTATTTCCCAAAATTTCTTGAGAAAGCTTATATTAGGGTTTGAGAAACCCTAATAATATTTATAAGTTTGAAAACTTTTTAATTAAAGCTGTGATGATTATTTATTGGATGTTTGATTAATTAATTAGAGAATTAATTAATCAATTAAAGTAAGATTTATATATTGTAGTATCCCGTGTTTCTTAAGTAATTAAAATAATTAATCTTCTGAGAAAGACAAGAATTTTAGTAAAATAAAGATTTTCTTTCTGAAAATTTTATCCGGCAGATATATTCTACCGGAAAAATGAGTTTTAATTAATTTTTATCGTCTCGGTTAATCCGAAATGAAGAAGTTTTTACATTTATCAATAGATGATAAATGTTTAGTCATTAATTGACAAGAAGAAGAATTTAATTTAATTACGTGAAATTTTACGTAATTAATCGCTTAAAAATTTAGTTTCGGTCGATTTGAAAATGCTTCAAATCTCCGATTCTTTCTGTGAGATTTTTATCTAAGGTTCGTGAAACCTTAATCTTAATTACTGTGTTGAGAAATTAGAGAATTATTAGAAGATTAATTAGTTATTAATTAATTGAATTAATAACTAATTAAATGAATTAACCAAAACTTAGCTATTAAGTTTTAATAAAATAATAAGCTACCCTATAGTTCTAAACCTAGGTTGTTAGATTATATATCTAACTCTCTCATCTCTCTATCTCACCACACGCACACACACAGCAAACACAGCAGCAGCAGCAGCTTCTCTCTCTCCCTCTCGATCTCTCTTCTCTCTCAATACACACACTCACACACACTTAAGAACACCATCTTGATCTTCAAGCTCAAAGATTTCAACTTCTAGCAATCCTCTCAAGTAGTCAAGTAAGCTTAGATTCTTCTATTCCAAGCTCTTGATTCATGTCTTTGGTGGAAGAATTATATATATATATGTGTCGAAAATTTGTAAGAACTATGAAGAAGTAGTTGGATGATCTTGATTTCTTAGAATGATGTTTATATGATGATTTTATGATCAAATATTAAGCTTAAGATGATGCATGAAGAATTCTAGTTATGAATATATATATATCGATTATCTTGGGAGAAACTCTAGAAATGATTAGTAAATCTTCATGTCTTAATATGATGCTTATATCATGATTATATGATGAATTGTGTGATTAAATTAGAAAAAATCAAAACCCTAACCCTAAGTTGCATGAAAACCGAAATTTAGAAGAAAGTGCTAAATTTTAATTCATGCATTGAATGATGATTTGTTCTTCATGAATTATGCTTAGAATATGATTATAAGATCAAATATGTAATTAGATTTAAGCATGGAAAACCCTAGCTATCAATTGGCAATTTTCGAAAATGAGAAGAAAATGGGAAATAATGAATACATGAATTACATGATTGATTTAATGATATAAATGAGTTTAGTTAAGTATTTTAAGAATGTTTTATGTTGGAAGTAATTAAAAATTTCCAACCAATTTCATTTTTGAGAAAATAACCGATTAAATAAGAATATAAATTAGGGTTGAAGAATTAATACTTAATTGAATGAAATTAAATGAAGAAATGAGTTTAAGATGATAATTAAGTATATTAGAAATTAAAAAGAAGAGAAAATAATTAAAGAAATATTAATTTTGAAATAACCGAAAATTTAAAATAAATAAATAAAATATTAATAAAATTTTAATTAAGAAATTAATTGCATTTATGAACTTCTTAATAAAAATTAAGTATTATAAAATTTTATGGAAATTTAATTCAAAGAAATAAAGATTTTTCTATTTATGGTTGATTTTCCCGATTTGGGAATTTATATGTTTAATTGAGTTAATGTTGTATGAGAATTTATTAATATTGATGCTTAATGAGGAATTTAGATAGATTAAGATAGATTAAGAACGTTTGAAAAGTTAAGATAGGAATTCTCGAATTTCATCAAGTTGCGACATAGAAATTCGAATAGAATTTCGTTAAGGATATCGAAGTCATTAGTCGATAAAAGCTCTCGTTCTAAAATCGTTATTCCGTTTCGATTAAAGGAGCAAGCGGAAGCGGGAACAGAGACGTGAAGTAAAAGGGCTACAAGTATTAGAGCTTAAAGTTTAAAGCTTAAGTTTATCAGGTGGGCTTTCTAAACTAAAATATGTGAAAAGCATAATATCGTATGTTTTACAAAGTTTTGATACTTGCCAAATGATTTTAAAAATGTTTAAGTATGTTACCATCTACTTCAGAAAGACGAATTCGGTTTCACGCAAGGTGAAATCTGTGTACACATTAGTAATCGTGCGCATTTCTTTGATAGGCCGATTATTCATAATCGTGAGCCTTTCCTTGATATGCCGATTACAAGTGATTGAGAAAGAGGCCTCTTTCTCATCACCATTATTTATTTGTAGATATGGTTCATACTGTTATAAATGTCTGCAGACAAATGAGTTTTTAAAAGAAAGTATTTTTAGCATTTTACGAGTTGTTTTCAGAAAATCCTCGTATTATGTTTTCTGGCAAGTTTTCATATATAGCTGTATTCAGCAAAGTTTTCAAATGTTTTTGGCATGTGTTCACTGAGTACGTAGTACTCAGCCCTGCATGTTATTTTTAAAACGCGCAGGTTAGCAAGGATGAAGATGATGAGTACTGGATGGACCATTGTTGTTGTTAAATGTTGTTATGTCAAAAAAGTCGTTTTTGAGAAGTTGACCTAGAATATATGTCTTCATACATATATTCTCATGTTTTCCGCCGCAAGAAAATGAAGTTTAATGTTGTTTTAACGTTTAAATTCTAAAGTCGAACTCTTTTGCTAAGTTCTCTTGAAACAGTTTTCTTTATCTTGTTTTCTTGATCCTCAAATAAATTCATCATCTTCTTGATCAATTGTCGATTATTTGGTTGATCAGGTCTTTTGATTCCAAATGATTTGAGTTATGTTTATTGATATGTATGTCATATTGATTTCAGTTGATCGTCTCGAGTCAGATATGTCACATTATTCTAAAGTGGTAATTCCAGCTGGCTGAGTCAGCTGAGTAAATCCAAATTGATCGGGTCCAATGGGTAAATCCAATTGGCCGAGTCACTGGTAATTCCACTCGACCGGGTCCAAATTGGGTAAATTCAATGGCCGAGTCACTGAGTAATTCCAATTGAGTCCAAATTTGAGTAAATCCAAATTTGAGTCAATTGGAAAATTCCAAATTTGGCCGGGTCACTGGGTAAATCCAATTTGGCCGGGTATTAGGTAATTCCAATGACTTGGGCCCAAATTCGGGTAATAGTTTCGAGTTGCGACATGTTAAGTATGGTTATTCTTTTGAACGATAGCCGGGTCGCTATCTTAATTTCCTTTGTTAATCATAAATTGTGTAAGTCGTGGGACCTACCGGCCTTGACATCTAATATCGAGGTTCGGGCTGCGACAGAGTGGTATCAGAGCAGGTCTGACTGCTCTGAATAATTTTTAAAATCTAGTCTATTTTGAAATCCTAGACTAGTTAGAGCAATGTCTTCTGCTCCAAGTTGTTTTCTGAAAGTCTAGTCTGGTTTGAATTCTTAGACTAGTTAGTTTTTAACAACAACTGAAGTCCAGCATCTCTCATCTCATCCAAATTATCCAGGTACGAATTTCAAATGTTTCTAGTTATAAAGTTTGGAAGTTGAAGTATATATATAATTGTTGTGTTTTAGCCTCTAATGTGATTGGTTGTTAGTGATCGATCATAAGCGAGATAATGGATCAGTTGTGCAAGCAAGTTGAGTATTTATCTGTGGAATGTAACATGAGCCCAGAACACCCTTTTGGAAGCGACATTGAGTATGTTGAGACAGTGGATTCTCAAGACTATTCGTAATTTCAGTTTAGTTGATTATTTAAATTTTCTTTTATAGGATGTCCAATTCTAGAAGCGTAGCAGCGATGATTGAATTTCACCACATACACATGAGCTACACAGAAACCCTACGAGTTTTTAGCTCGGTACCATAGAGTTTGGATGGACATCCATGAATCAAATATCTCGGGAGTTATTGGTATAGTTAGGCTAGTTCCTCTGCTTCCTGAAGATTGGCAGGAGTGGGCGGCATCGATTGCTGCAAGGTACGTTACTCCCCAATTTTGGGATGGTGTCTTGTTTGGAGATTGCAGAGCGTTCATAGCTGCAATTAGTACTCAATATATGTGTTTTTCGTACCCACCTCCTGGACCATATCAGCCATTGATTCCTGTTGGTGAGTTAGGTTTACAAAATCTCATGCCCCAAGATTACCCTATTCTGGATCAGAATCCTCCAGAAAATCCTGAACCAATTGCTTCTCTCATCCATGGAAATAATGGATTTGATGTTAACTCTTTTCTTGTTGAGCCATTGGCAAATGGCTATGTTTCGTCTCCCTCCCAAATTGAGACTCAAACTTTTGTTCCTGAGCCTTCTGTTTTGCCTAACGGCGTAGCCTCAGCTTCTTTTGTTGAAGAAGTTCCAAATGATCCTTCTGTTGAAACATTGCAAGCTTTGAATTCTTCAGAGCTTGATGCCATAGTTGAAGCCCAGCCTATTCTTTTCGACCCTAATGTGGCTAGCACCTCTGGACCACGTCACTATGATAGTGACGAGGATAACGTTGATCCAGAAGTTGGACCAACCGAAGGATACTTCCACCTCCGTAGAATACCATTTACTCAATTAGGTTTTCAGCCTAGCTTTAGGCCGTCGCCGGGAGAGGATATTACTTATGCCCCTCGTGTGACTTTGGACGGAGTGGAGAGGGCAGAGGAGAGCACGGAAACGGAGGAAGAAGATCCAAGTGAGGAGGATCCGAGAGGCGACGAAGAGGAGGGAGAAGAAGAGGATCCGTCAGAGGATGAGCAGTGAGGGAAAGTGTCGGGAAGATAATGATGTAAATATATGTAATAGACTAGTAAGTGAACAACTTTTAACAATTATGTTGTAAATAAGTTCTTGTATATAGAAGCATAATATGATAGAATAGCGAATCGGAAGCGACGTAGAATTCCGCTCCGATAAGAACATTTTGCGTGATGTTAGAAAATCACGGTTCATATATGGAATTTTTGGGTGTAAATAATTCCCTACCTTTTGTAAAAGTCCTCAAAGAGGCAAATTTTCCTACTAAATAAAGAAGTAAGTTGAGCAAAGATCAGCTGGATAAATCAAGCTAACTGGAAAAACTGAGCTGGCTGGAAAACCGAGCCGACCGGAAACCGGAGCCGTCGAGTCACTGCAGAACTACCACTAAGTCCAAATCGAGAAAATCCAAATGATCGAGTTCAAATTTCGGTAATTCCAATTTGAGAAAATCCAAAGACTAAGTTCAACAGAAATCCAAATTGACCGAGTTCACAGGTAATTCCAGCTGAGTGAATCCAGCTGACCGAGGTTTAGATAATAGAAGTTAAAGTAAAGAAGTGAGGTTTAAGGAATGGAAAAAGATCGATTAAAAGCCCGGACGAAGAAAACAAGACAAAGCGTCAAACCGGCATCAGGCTGCGAAATCCAGCTGGCTGAGTCAGCTGAGTAAATCCAAATGATCGGGTCCACTGGTAATTCCAAATGGCCGAGTCACTGAGTAAATCCATTGACGGGTCCAAATTGTAATTCCAATGGCCGAGTCACCGAGTAAATCCAATGATCGGGTCCAGCTGGGTAATTCCAGCTGGCTGAGTCAGCTGGGTAATTCCAGCTGACTGGGTCCAGCTGAGTACTGGCAACAGACGCGACCACAGCGCGCGGCGCGCCAGCCCCACGACAATTTCAGCATCAGGCGCGGGTTGGTGTAGAGCGGAACAATCCGCCGGAGGTCAAGTCGCGCGCGCATGAAGGAAATCTCTTCTTAGCCGCGCGACGTCTGCGCGCGGGACGGTGATCTTGGCGCAGGATAGTTCGATCCAGCGCCGGGGTTTATTCGTCCATTCCGTTGTCATTCGTAGTTGTTCATTCTTCGTTTATTTTGTTCGTAGTTCGTTTCGTTGTAGTTCGTTTCATTCTTCGTTAATTTTGTCCGTTAATCGTTTAGTTCATTATTCGACTATCATTAGTTTAGTGCGTCGTTCATTTCGTTTCATTAATTAGTCGTTATCGTTAGCTTAGTTCGTAATCATTAGTTAGGAAAAATATTAAGATGAAGTAGATCATCTCAAAAGAGATTTATGAGGAAGTTTATACATCAAGATGATATTATGCATCTCTTGATTATAAAGAATGAAGAGCTAATTAAATTTAGCAAATAAATATATATATAATAATTACTACAGGAAAAACATTTTTTTTATTTATTTATTATGTGATGATAAGCGTGAATCTTTTGATTCATTAAAGTTATGATGAAGTTTATATGTCAAGATGATGCTATTATTTCCTTGAAATATTAGGAATATATATTAGCTAAATTTTACTTAGCAAAGATAAGTATGAAAAATATGTGTTCTTGAAATATTTTGTGATTATAGTAATGAATGAATTGTTGATTCATTATATATGACAATAGTGAATTGTTTAAATTGTTCATGATGATAATAAGAAGTTAAATTATGGGATCACAATGTATGATGATGTTTGTGAATCTTTGATTCATTAAATAGTATGAGCCTGTTAGATGTAATTGAAAGTTTTGATAAGCATGAATGGTGTGATTCATTAAAAGTACGATGAGTATATTATGCATTAAAAAGGTGATAAGAAAATTTTTCTAAATTCTAAAACCTAGAAAATTTTTTTTCCTTAAAATACTTTTAAAGAAAGAAGAATTTTTATTAAAGAATAAGACTTTGTTAGAAAGAAAGAATAATTCGAATAAAAATCCTGGTTAATTAGAAAATGCCGCCAAGAGGTAGACCAAGAGGCCGAGGAAGAGGAAGGGTTGAAGATGAACCCGAAAGAGAACCTACCCCACCTCCTCCTCAACCTGAAAGGAGAATAGAAGAATTATTTTTGCGGCAAAATCCTTCAACTCTCGATGGAAGAGGAAGTCCTTCAGAAGCCGAAGAGTGGATTCGTGCGCTGGAAAGAATTTTCCGTTTTCTTCGATGTACGGATCAAGAACGTCTAACATGCATGTCTTATCAGCTCAAGGGATCTGCGGATTACTGGTGGGAAGCTCGTCAAAGGGCATATATCCCTGAACAACTGGAGAACCTGACGTGGGAACAATTTAAGGATGCTTTGTTCGAAAAATTTGTTCCTCGAAGTTATCGAAAGCAGAAGGAGAATGAGTTTGCTAATCTCAAGCAAGGAAAGAAGTCAGTAGCCGACTATGATCGCGAATTTTGTGATTTGGCACGTTTTGCTCAAGATAAGGTGGACACAGACGAGAAAATGGCTGAACTTTTCCGAGCAGGTCTTCGGCAGGAAATAAGAATCGTTCTGGCTAGTCAAAGTGCATTGTCGTATGCCGAGACTTTAAACAGAGCTTTGGATATGGAATTGGCAATGCAGCCAGATAAGTCTTCTCAGACTTCAGCAGCCACACAAGTTCAAACCCCAAAGGATGACGGTGACAAATCCGCGGCCGTTCAAGCAAAGTCGAAACGAAAATGGAATTTTGGAAGTCAACCTAGTAAGAAGCCCCGGCAAGGACAAAGAAGTGGCAACAACGTCATCAACAAAGAAGAATTTAATCAAGGACGATTCAAACGGCCTTTCGTCAATCAAGGCGGTTCATCTCAAACTTATCAAGGAATGTCTCCATGTTCCAAGTGTGGCAAGATGCATCAAGGGATATGCAAGGCCGGAAGTAATAGTCGCTATACTTGTGGTCAAGTTGGTCATTATTCGTATCGTTGCCCAACTAAACCGCAAGGAGCGGGGAGGAAGTAGACCAACTCGAACCCGCCTCGTAGATTGAAGGCAATAGAAGTTGTTCCTCAAGCAACGGCGAAGCAACGGAATCGCCAAGGGCCGCGATTCCAAAAGCAAAAGCAACCCCATTTGAGAATGGAACCCCAAAGAAGCAATATCAAAGGGTTTTTGCTCTTGATCGAAGCCGTTCGACAAAGATCAAGGAAATTTGACAGTATGGGTCAATTAAATGACATACCCGTTATAATTTTATTTGATACCGGTGCATCGCATTCATTTATATCGATGCATGCGTAGATAATCTTGGTCTTAAAGTAGAACGTGCTAGTCAAGACTTGAGAGTAACAACACCGTTAGGTAAATCTACCTCAGTTACTCGCATCTGTCCTAATATAGAGATTGAATTAGGATCTCTTAAGATGTTAGCGAAAACCCTAAATTTAATTAAAATGTGGGATATAGATATTATCTTGGGAATGGATTGGTTGACCGAGAATTTTGCAAGCATTCAATGCAAGCAAAGGCAAATTTCATTTCATATGCCTGGTCAGGAACCAACTCTATTTTTCGGGATAGAAAGAAGTTGTAAGAAATCGCCGATTATTTCGGCAGTTCAAGCAAGGAGAGTGTTGAAAAAGAAAGATGTGAAAGCATATCTTATCTATCTCAACAAGAAGGAAGATAAGGAGAGCAGCATTGAAGATGTAGCTGTAGTAAAAGAATTTCAAGACGTATTTCCACAAGTTTTGCCAGGATTGCCACCAGATAGGCAAGTAGAGTTCACAATAGATCTTGAACCGGGATCGGCTCCTGTTTCCAAGTCACCATACAGAATGGCTCCAAAGGAGTTGCAAGAATTGAAAATTCAACTGCAAGAGTTACTTGACCTAGGTTTCATTAGACCTAGTGTTTCTCCGTGGGGAGCACCAATTCTGTTTGTCAAAAAGAAGGATGGTAGTTTGAGGATGTGCATCGACTACCGAGAATTAAACAAATTGACCTTAAAGAATAAATATCCTTTGCCGAGAATAGATGATCTATTTGATCAGCTCAGAGGAGCAAGAGTATTCTCGAAGATTGATCTGAAATCTGGTTATCACCAATTAAAGGTTAAGCAAGAAGATATTTCAAAGACAGCTTTCAGAACAAGATATGGCCACTACGAGTTTGTAGTAATGCCATTTGGTGTGACAAATGCTCCAGCTGTATTTATGGATCTCATGAACCGAGTATTCCATGAATTCTTGGACAAGTTTGTCGTAGTTTTTATTGATGATATTCTCGTGTATTCAAAGAATGAATTAGAACACGAGGAACATCTACGAACTGTTCTGAAAAGATTGAGAACCGAAAGATTGTATGCCAAATTTAGTAAATGTGAATTTTGGCTAAGAGAAGTACATTTCCTTGGACATGTTGTATCTTCTGAAGGAATCAAAGTTGACCCTTCAAAAGTACAAGCAGTTCAGGAATGGAAAGTTCCAACCACACCACATGAAATTAGGAGTTTCTTAGGTCTAGCAGGCTACTATCGGAGATTTATCGAGGGATTCTCCAAAATAGCTAAGCCAATGACCCATCTCCTAAAGAAGGAATCAAAATTCAAGTGGTCAGAAGAATGTGAGGAAAGTTTCCAAGAACTTAAAAAGAGATTGACCACTGCCCCAGTGCTATCAGTTCCAGATTCGGATAGAGATTATGTTGTTTACACAGATGCATCAAAGAACGGACTAGGTTGTGTCCTGATGCAAGAAGGAAGAGTTATTGCATATGCTTCTAGACAGCTTAGACCTCATGAAATAAACTATCCAACTCATGATTTGGAACTAGCAGCAGTAGTACATGCTTTAAAACTCTGGAGACACCATCTTTATGGAACGAAATGTGAAATCTTCACAGATCACAAGAGTCTCAAATATTTCTTTGAGCAGAAAGAATTAAATATGAGACAAAGAAGATGGCTCGAGTTAGTTAAAGACTACGATTGTAAAATTTCCTATCATCCAGGAAAAGCAAATGTAGTTGCTGATGCGTTAAGCAGAAAAGGAAAATCGGAATTTGGATTTCTCCTAACTCAAGAGAAAGAACTCATTAAGAGTTTCGAAGAACTGAGGTTAGAAGTAATTCTACCTCCGCAATCTGTTGAGCAAATGGTTGCAGCTATGGAAATAATTCCAGATTTAAGATTGAGAATTTCCAATGCTCAAAGAAAAGATGAGAAATGGGAAAAGTTACGAATGAAAATTCGTCAAGAGAAAAATGAAAATTTTAAGGAGGAAGGAGATAATGTTCTCCTGTATCGAGGAAGAATTTGTGTGCCGAATGATGAAGAATTAAGGAATGAAATCATGAGCGAAGCTCATGAAACTCCTTATTCAAATTACTGGAGGCACCAAAATGTATCAAGATTTGAAACAAACATTTTGGTGGGAAGGAATGAAAAGAGACATAGCTTCTTTTGTGGAAAGATGTTTAGCCTGTCAACAAGTAAAGGCATTACATCAGAGACCCTATGGGAAGCTACAACCTTTAGATATTCCAGAGTGGAAATGGGATAAAATTACCATGGACTTTGTAACTGGGTTACCTAGATCCAAACGAGGAAATACAACGATATGGGTAATAGTGGATAGATTGACAAAATCTGCACACTTTATACCTATTCCCATAACTTATAGCGCAGATAAGTTAGCTCAGCTGTACGTGCGAGAAATTGTGCGATTGCACGGAGTACCTAAGTCGATCACTTCGGATCGAGACTCAAAATTTACTTCTCATTTTTGGAGAAGTATGCAAGAAGAATTAGGTACCAAATTGAACTTCAGTACGGCTTTTCATCCTCAAACGGATGGTCAATCAGAAAGAACCATTCAGATCTTGGAGGATATGTTGAGAACTGTTGTTTTAGATCGAGGAAGTCAATGGGAGCAAATTTTACCTCTTGTTGAATTTGCTTACAACAACGGTTATCAAATGACGATTGGCATGGCGCCTTACGAAGCCCTTTATGGAAAGAAGTGTAGATCTCCGCTCCATTGGGATGATGTGGGCGAGAGAAAAATATTAGGGCCCGATTCAATGGAAGAAATGATAAAGATTGTGCGTCAAATCAAACAAAGAATTAAAGAAGCGCAAGACCGTCAGAAGTCTTATGCTGACGTCAGAAGATCAGCATTAGAATTCAATATGGGTGATAAAGTTTTCTTGAAAGTTTCGCCTTCAAGAGGAATTCAACGATTTGGTGTTAAAGGAAAGCTTAAGCCTCGCTACATAGGACCATATGAAATTCTGGAAAGAATAGGTCAAGTAGCATATAAGCTAGCTTTACCGCCAAGTTTTGGAAATTCACATAACGTGTTTCATGTATCTCAATTGCGGAGATATATGTTTGATCCTAAGCACGTCATTCGTCGAGAAGAAGTAGTCCTTGAACCAGATCTCAGTTATGAAGAGAAACCTGATGCGATTTTGGATCGGAAGGTCCAACAGCTTAGAAATAAGTCGATCGCGTCGCAAAAATCAAATGGAGGCATCATGGACTAGAAGAAGCAACATGGGAGTTAGAAAGCAAAATGAGAGAAAAGTATCCCGAACTCTTCCGAGAGGTAAGCAAATTTCGGGACGAAATTTATTTTTAGGGGGAGAGAATGTAGTATCCCGTCTTTCTTAAGTAATTAAAATAATTAATCTTCTGAGAAAGACAAGAATTTTAGTAAAATAAAGATTTTCTTTCCGAAAATTTTATCCGGCAGATATATTCTACCGGAAAAATGAGTTTTAATTAATTTTTATCGTCTCGGTTAATCCGAAACGAAGAAGTTTTTACATTTATCAATAGATGATAAATGTTTAGTCATTAATTGACAAGAAGAAGAATTTAATTTAATTACGTGAAATTTTACGTAATTAATCGCTTAAAAATTTAGTTTCGGTCGATTTGAAAATGCTTCAAATCTCCGATTCTTTCTGTGAGATTTTTATCTAAGGTTCGTGAAACCTTAATCTTAATTACTGTGTTGAGAAATTAGAGAATTATTAGAAGATTAATTAGTTATTAATTAATTGAATTAATAACTAATTAAATGAATTAACCAAAACTTAGCTATTAAGTTTTAATAAAATAATAAGCTACCCTATAGTTCTAAACCTAGGTTGTTAGATTATATATCTAACTCTCTCATCTCTCTATCTCACCACACGCACACACACAGCAAACACAGCAGCAGCAGCAGCTTCTCTCTCTCCCTCTCGATCTCTCTTCTCTCTCAATACACACACTCACACACACTTAAGAACACCATCTTGATCTTCAAGCTCAAAGATTTCAACTTCTAGCAATCCTCTCAAGTAGTCAAGTAAGCTTAGATTCTTCTATTCCAAGCTCTTGATTCATGCCTTTAGTGGAAGAATTATATATATATATGTGTCGAAAATTTGTAAGAACTATGAAGAAGTAGTTGGATGATCTTGATTTCTTAGAATGATGTTTATATGATGATTTTATGATCAAATATTAAGCTTAAGATGATGCATGAAGAATTCTAGTTATGAAAATATATATATCGATTATCTTGGGAGAAACTCTAGAAATGATTAGTAAATCTTCATGTCTTAATATGATGCTTATATCATGATTATATGATGAATTGTGTGATTAAATTAGAAAAATCAAAACCCTAACCCTAAGTTGCATGAAAACCGAAATTTAGAAGAAAGTGCTAAATTTTAATTCATGCATTGAATGATGATTTGTTCTTCATGAATTATGCTTAGAATATGATTATAAGATCAAATATGTAATTAGATTTAAGCATGAAAAACCCTAGCTATCAATTGGCAATTTTCGAAAATGAGAAGAAAATGGGAAATAATGAATACATGAATTACATGATTGATTTAATGATATAAATGAGTTTAGTTAAGTATTTTAAGAATGTTTCATGTTGGAAGTAATTAAAAATTTCCAACCAATTTCATTTTTGAGAAAATAACCGATTAAATAAGAATATAAATTAGGGTTGAAGAATTAATACTTAATTGAATGAAATTAAATGAAGAAATGAGTTTAAGATGATAATTAAGTATATTAGAAATTAAAAAGAAGAGAAAATAATTAAAGAAATATTAATTTTGAAATAACCGAAAATTTAAAATAAATAAATAAAATATTAATAAAATTTTAATTAAGAAATTAATTGCATTTATGAACTTCTTAATAAAAATTAAGTATTATAAAATTTTATGGAAATTTAATTCAAAGAAATAAAGATTTTTCTATTTATGGTTGATTTTCCCGATTTGGGAATTTATATGTTTAATTGAGTTAATGTTGTATGAGAATTTATTAATATTGATGCTTAATGAGGAATTTAGATAGATTAAGATAGATTAAGAACGTTTGAAAAGTTAAGATAGGAATTCTCGAATTTCATCAAGTTGCGACGTAGAAATTCGAATAGAATTTCGTTAAGGATATCGAAGTCATTAGTCGATAAAAGCTCTCGTTCTAAAATCGTTATTCCGTTTCGATTAAAGGAGCAAGCGGAAGCGGGAACAGAGACGTGAAGTAAAAGGGCTACAAGTATTAGAGCTTAAAGTTTAAAGCTTAAGTTTATCAGGTGGGCTTTCTAAACTAAAATATGTGAAAAGCATAATATCGTATGTTTTACAAAGTTTTGATACTTGCCAAATGATTTTAAAAATGTTTAAGTATGTTACCATCTACTTCAGAAAGACGAATTCGGTTTCACGCAAGGTGAAATCTGTGTACACATTAGTAATCGTGCGCATTTCTTTGATAGGCCGATTATTCATAATCGTGAGCCTTTCCTTGATATGCCGATTACAAGTGATTGAGAAAGAGTCCTCTTTCTCATCACCATTATTTATTTGTAGATATGGTTCATACTGTTATAAATGTCTGCAGACAAATGAGTTTTTAAAAGAAAGTATTTTTAGCATTTTACGAGTTGTTTTCAGAAAATCCTCGTATTATGTTTTCTGGCAAGTTTTCATATATAGCTGTATTCAGCAAAGTTTTCAAATGTTTTTGGCATGTGTTCACTGAGTACGTAGTACTCAGCCCTGCATGTTATTTTTAAAACGTGCAGGTTAGCAAGGATGAAGATGATGAGTACTGGATGGACCATTGTTGTTGTTAAATGTTGTTATGTCAAAAAAGTCGTTTTTGAGAAGTTGACCTAGAATATATGTCTTCATACATATATTCTCATGTTTTCCGCTGCAAGAAAATGAAGTTTAATGTTGTTTTAACGTTTAAATTCTAAAGTCGAACTCTTTTGCTAAGTTCTCTTGAAACAGTTTTCTTGATCCTCAAATAAATTCATCATCTTCTTGATCAATTGTCGATTATTTGGTTGATCAGGTCTTTTGATTCCAAATGATTTGAGTTATGTTTATTGATATGTATGTCATATTGATTTCAGTTGATCGTCTCGAGTCAGATATGTCACATTATTCTAAAGTGGTAATTCAATTTGTAAAATCAATTTGAAGTAAATCAATTATTTAGGTCAATTTGAGTAAATCAGTGGTAGTCAATTTGGAAATAATTCAATTATTTAGGTCAATTGGAGTAAGTCAATTTGGTGAGTCAATTTAGTAATTCAAATTTGAGGTCAATTTGGAGTAAATCAGTAGCTCAAGTAAATTTGAGAAATCAGTATTTGGAGTCAATTTGAGTAAATCCATTATTTGAGTACTGGTAGGTAATTCCAGCTGACTTGGGCCCAGCTGGGTAATAGTTTCGAGTTGCGACATGTTAAGTATGGTTATTCTTTTGAACGATAGCCGGGTCGCTATCTTAATTTCCTTTGTTAATCATAAATTGTGTAAGTCGTGGGACCTACCGGCCTTGACATCTAATATCGAGGTTCGGGCTGCGACATATATGCTTAATGTTTAATAAATTAATTAAGCTAATTTATGAAGCATAATTTTCCTAGGAAATAAAGCTTGTCTTATAAGCTTTATTTTTAATTTCTAATTAATTTAATCTAACAATATCTAAGAGAATAAATTATAAGATATTGTTAGTATTAAATTTAATTCATAATATCTTAATTTAGATATTATAACACTAAAGTCAAATTACTAACTAATAAGGAAGTGACACCTCACCTTATCCAAAATGCAATGATGATGAAGAGATTAGTCAATATTAGCATGCTACATACGTGTGTTTAAGTTCAATGTATTTGGACTTAACTATTAGATAAGTGTGTTAGCATCCATCTTCATCCTCATTTTCTCTTCCTCAAACTCTCGACACACACACGGCAACACACACTCAATCACACACAATCTTCATTGAAGAAGCTTCACCAAGCTCAAGAAATCAAAGAAAGTAGCATTCAAATTAATCAAGAAGGTTAGATCTTTCACTAATCAAGTTCTTAGCTCAAGATTGAGCATAAAAATCCATCTTCTTTTTCAAAATTTATGAAAAATATGGAAAAATAAGGGATTTTTAATTTTGATACTTGATGATTAAATTGATGGATTATTTGAGCTTAGAAAATTATTTTAAGCATGTTCAATGTTGGAATTAATCAAAGATTCAAGACCCTTTTATTTATTTTGGAATTACCGAAAATTAATGAATAAATTAGGGGTTTTTGATTGTTGAATTTCATGATCAAATTGATGATTTATATGAGTTCTTGTGATGTATATAAACATGTTTAGTGATTGAATTTAGCTAGCTTGATCATTTGTTAATTAATTTAAAAAGGGCCGAAATTAAGGGCTAAAACTAAGAATATTTTATTTAATCTTACATGCTTGAATTGATGTTTAATTTGAGCTTATATGATGTTTTTGAACATGTTTATACATGAATTAAATGAGTTGAAACTCCCTGGCCTAATTTGTAAGAAATTCGAAATTAATGGTCTTGAAATTGAGAGTTTCTGGAGTTTAATTGCTAGCTTAAGTCGTTGGACCCGGCCCGTGATTAACTCAATTTGGACCCACAATTGGAATCACCCAGTGAACCCATTGGAATTACCAGTGACTCGATCAATTTGGATTTACTGTTGAGTCCAATCATTGAATTACCGTGGACGTCCATTGGATTAACTCATTTTCTCGATTTACTCGGTTTTCCGGCCATTCGGTTTTCCGGCCGGCTCGGTTTTCCAATTTCGGCTTTTCCAACAGTTTTCAGCTCGGTTTTTCGGCTTTTTCCAAGCTCGGCTTTTCCAGCCTAGCTCGATTCTCCAGATAGCTCGATTTTTCCATTAGCTTTGATTTTCCGATCGACTTGATTTATCCGGTGATCTTTGCTCAACTTGTTTTCAGTTGTTTCTTCCGTAAACTCAAAAGTTAAAATGTTAGCTAATTTTTCCTAATGATACGTTAATGATGAGTTTAAGAATTAATGATACGTCATTAATGAGCTTACATGTCAAAGACATATATTGATAATATAATGTTAAGCTTAAATGTTAATAAAGTGTTTATATGCTTAAGTATGAGATTAAATGATGAAATATGTGATTTATGTTTTAAAATATATCCTGAAGTTATAATCGATTAATTATCGATTAAGAAGTTAAGTAAGAAAGAGGAAGTAATTAGAAAAGTTTAGTTCCTAATTGCCGAGATAAAAATCCTAGAAAAAGCCGAGACAAATTAGAGAAATTTTCAGAATAACAGCGGCATCCCTCATTTGAATATTTAATTTTTCTCGCTCTTATGTTTAAATTTAATTATTAAATGAAGGAACGAGCGGAACTGAAAAGTGAGGGAAAAGCCGAGAAGTTAAAGTATAGATAAAGTAGCTTCAGTCCAGGTGGGCTTTTCTATTATACAAATAAAATGTGGGCTTTTCTATTATACAAATAAAATGTGGGCTTTTCTATTATACAAATAAAATGTGGGCTTTTCTATATATTAAATAACTCGAGCTTTGCTCTATTTTTGAAATGCTTTAAAAGTATGTTTTAAAGTGATTATCATGCATAAAAGAATTGTTTTATGGATTCTCTTATGCCTATCTGTGTTGGTTCGCCAACTGTTATAATCGATCGGATTCTGAGTTAGCCAAAAGGGTGCTTTCCAGAATTAGTGTACACGGTAGCCATGAGTATGGACCCTGTTGAGGGGCGACCAGCCATGGTGAGTTGCGTTCGCGGAAGAAGGCCTTCTTCCCCGGCGTTGTTTCAGATATGGTTTTAATTGAATAAATAAAGTGGAGAAGCAAGTACGAAAATGATTTAGTAAACACGGGCTTTTTCTGAAAAACCCCTGTGTGTTACTTTGGAGATGCATGATTAATCTATAAAATCTATTATATATTTTGGCATGTGTCCACTGAGTACAAAAGTACTCAGCCACATGTTATTTCTAAAATGTGCGGTGGCTTGGATGAAGATGGAGTGTCTTTGGCGGATTTTTGTTGTTGATCTCTTAAGACATTGTTGATGTTGAGCAGGATTATATGTCGTCATACATATAATCAAAGATATGTCATGTTGTTTCCGCTGCAACACTCTGAATTTATTCAGTAATTGTTGTCTTAGTGTGATGTTGAAGCTATGACTTGATAATCCTTATTTCCGTTGTTAAACTCTGATACGAGATGGTGTTGTCTTTTGACCATTCTCGGCTATTTTGGTTTGACTTAAAAGAATGATTTATTGTACGATTGGTTTTTGTTGGATAACTGGGTCGTTATCTTGTTCCTTGGTTAATCATAAATTGTGTATGTCGTGGGACCCACCGGCTTGGTTATCTCCATTCTAAGTCGGGCTGCGACAGATGGGCCGATTACATTAGTAATCGTGAGTCTTTCTCTGATAGACCGGTTATAAGTGATTGAGAAAGAGGCCTCTTTCTCATCACTACTAATTATAGTAGATATGGTTCATACTTAATGAGTATTTTGATTTGCGATCACTATTATCAAAAGAAAATGTTTGAGCAAGCACAAGTTTATTTTCAAAAGTTACTTGTGCAATGCTTTATGGCAAGTTTAATCTATAGCTCTAAGAAGCAAGTTTTCAAATATTTTGGCATGTGTCCACTGAGTACGAATTCGTACTCAGCCCCGGCATGTTATTTCTAAAATTTGCAGGTTAGCTCGGATGAAGATGAGAGTGTGCTTGGACGGACTTTTGTTGGTTGAGTCTTTTGAAAGTTGATTAAACTAGAGTTGAGTCATATGTTTTCATACATATGATTCTCTTTGTTTTTCCGCTGCAATACTTTGAAATATATGTTGAAGTATGAAACATGTTCTCGACTTTGAAGTCGTTAATGTTATTTGTTAAGGTTTCAGCTGCAAACTTGTTTTAGCTTGAAATAAGTTGTCAATCCTTTGTTGAGATCTTTTAAATCATACGACCATCTTTTATCGTGCTTTCTTGATCTAATGGACTTCTTGTCGATATTGATCTCTTGGCATCGTTGGTCGTACGATACTAATTGTTGGTTGGAATTGTCGAACATGTTATTGATTTCTTGTTAAGCATGTTCGTTGAGATGTTGTTCAAGAATAAGTTTAACTCCCGGTATCGTTGTTTGTTAAGAATAATTTGTCAAATGTTCAGTTTTGTTGGATAACTGGGTTGTTATCGATTCCATGGTTAATCATAAATTATGTACGTCGTGGGACCCACCGGCTCGGTCATCTTTATTCTGAGTCGGGCTGCGACAAAATTGAAAATAGAAAACAAATTTTTTAAGGGTATTTCCATCAAACCATTAGGAGCTGGAAAGGAAAAATACATTTTTGGCATGATATAATGTGCAATTTAAAAGTTATGTTTAGAGTGTTTGTAATGTATAATAGGGTATTATAGTTTTTATATTGAATGTGATACTAATTTATTATAACGACTAAATAAGGAAACCGACAACAAATTTTTGGGGAGGAATGGGTTTATATTATTTCTCATAACTTTTGCTCCATATACGAAAAACTTATCCAACAATTCATGAAATAATATAGGTAGATGAAGATAGGGGTCGAGAAGGTGTGGGGGCCATTCTTAGAAACAATAGAGGAGTTGTTGTTTTTGCTATGGCTAAACCTATAGCACAATCACTAATGGAGAGCTGAAACCTTTAATTTTTGGAATTTGTCAGTGCATTGAAGAGGAAATCTAGTGGATAGAAGTTTTTTCTGATTCTCTTATGGCGGTGATGGCTATTGCGGAGGAGAAGGACGAAGCAAGCATGCTTTATGAAGATATGTTCGACTTCTTTGCAAAGGTAAAAGAGCTTAATGTTATTTTAGTGAGTCATATGTTCGCAGGGAAGCAAATAGAGCTGCTCATGAGTTGGCTTGATTAGCTAGAAGTCTAGATACCACCGTTGTGTGGCATGATAATTGACCATCTTGGCTCAAGTATTGTTTGTGACGATTCTACGTATTAAATGAGTTTCTTTTTTCCCCTAAAAACAATTAAAAAAATACATAGGATTGAAATAATATCCACTCACATATGCATCACCGAATTATCCTCTTAAATCATCAATATCTATTATTATATAGAAATAATACAAAGGATTGAAATAATATTGAAATAATACAAAGTATCGAAATAATGTCCACTTACATATGTATCACCGAATTATCCGTTTTATGCAAAATGCATTAGCTCTTACACTTCTGTATTTTATTTTATTAGGCCCCTGTACAAATATTTTGTTTTAATAGATCCTTTTATTTACAATTTTAATTTTAACGAGTCCTTATTCAACGGATTGTTAACTTTTCTGTAATCTAAATTACATATCATTATTTATTTATTAAATAAAATTAATATTATGTCATAATTACGCATCTACAAATCTAGAAGACGAAACTAGAATTAATGAAGAATGTGAAATTAATCCGACAAATATAGATACACACCCAAAGTGTTGCTTCATCAAATCTACTAATTATTCTATATACACATTAATATCATATTTGGTACAAAGTATACGATCCTTTATAAAGTTCGGGACCGTATGAATTGATTGTTGTTATTATGTTATACCATCAATGAGGTGGTATAAATAATACTACTAATTATAAGAATAAATTACTATAATTTCACTCTTTTACCATAATTACTACTCCCTCCGTCCCAACGATTTTGAATCGCTATATTCGTTTTCGAGCCGCCCCAAGATACTTGGTGCATTTCCTTATAAGAAAATATATTTATCTCACAAAAAGTTGTGGGCTCCACCACTTTATATATTTTTACCTTTTAAATATCATTCTCCTTATTCTTCAAAAAAAAAAATATATCATTCTCCTTAAATCTCGTGCCGAAAAGTTTTGCTCCAAAATCGTTGGGACAGACGGAGTATATATGTTTTGCAGATAATTTAATATATCAAACCAAACAGAATATTAATTATTTATACATATAAGACATTCCAATTAAACATATCAAACCTTATCTCATACACAGTAACAAACGAGCTCAAACTGTCCACTGATGTCAGTTTCTCGCAATAATTGAATGAAAAAAACTACTCCATATTATAATAAATGATTCTGAAGACTGACCCTAATATTGAAAAATACTGTGAATTTTTATTTAATTTAACTGATACTCTATCCGTTCTTTTTCTTAAGAAACAACATGTTATATAGATAATGGAAAAATTAACAATTTGTTAATTAAGAATTCATTGAAATCAAAATTTTAAATGACTCATTAAAACATAAATATTTTACAGACCTAGTGAAATAAAAAATAAAAGTACAAAAATACCGATGATGCATTTTAACCTATAATCTGTGCCTATTGTAAAATAGTCTATTCTTACAAAATATATTTTGCCTATCATATCTCTCTAATAAACTTAATTTAAGGGTAGTAATGTAATATTATAAAATTATGAAAACTTTTAATAATTGAACTCAATTTATAATATAGTTATTTTAATAACTATCTTAAGAGATTTATTATTCAATTAGGAGTCTTTATCCACCTCAATTATCAAGCCATGCTAGATAGAAAATTTGACGAAGAGTCTTGTTTCCCAATAAGTATTCCATTTCAAAATTTAAGAGTAAAATTATGACATTCTTTTCATTTTATCATTCTTTAAAGTTTTTCGTAATTTGGTAATATAGTTGTGTGTATATATTTATAATAGTAATTAATAAGGTTACATAAATGAATTTTTCTATTTCCTTAACATGTGTATTATGACGATAGAATACACTTGCAAAAAAATGGAGGGAATACTGCCAGGAGAACGTTTTCGTTTAGTTTCCACAATCATCTAAAGTGTGGTTGTGTCGCAGCCCGACTTAGAATGAAGATAACCAAGCCGGTGGGTCCCACGACGTACACAATTTATGATTAACCAAGGAACAAGATAACGACCCAGTTATCCAACAAAAACCCATCATACAATAAATCATACTTTTAAGTCAAACCAAATTAGCCGAGAATGGTCAACAGACAACACCATCTCGTATCAGAGTTTAACAATGGAAACAAGGTTTATCAAGTCATAGCTTCAACATCACACTAAGACAACAATTACTGAATAAATTCAGAGTGTTGCAGCGGAAACCAACATGACATATCTTTGGTTATATGTATGAAGACATATAACCCTGCTCAACATCAACAAAGTCTCAAGAGGTCAACAACAAAAGTCCGCCCTGCACACTCCATCTTCATCCAAGCTAGCCTGCACATTTTAGAAATAACATGCAGGGCTGAGTACTTTTGTACTCAGTGGACACATGCCAAAATAATTGAAAATCACGTCGCTTAGAGCTATAGATTGACTCTTGCCATAAAGCGTAGCACAAGTAACTTTTATAAACAAACATGTGCATGCTCAAACCTTTTCCTTTCATTATAAGTGACTGCGCAGTCAAAATACTTATCATGTATGTACCACATCTACTATAACTTTTGAGTGTTGAGAAGTAGGCCTCCTTTTCAAACACTTGTAATCGTCCCACCGTAAAGGAAGGCTCCCGATTACAACATAGTGTACACAAATCCTACATTACGCAGGACCGAATTCGTCTTTCTTTGGTAGATGGTATCATACAAAAACTTCAAATATTGGCAAGTCAATCATTTTAAAAACATCACATATATATATATATATATATATATATATATCATAATATCACATTCTTCATTTCTTTAGTTCAGAAAGCCCACCTGGACTGAAGCTACTTTATCTATACTTTAACTTCTCGGCTTTTCCCTCACTTTTCGGTCCCGCTTGATCCTTCATTTAATAATTAAATTTAAACATAAGAGCGAGAAAAATTAAATATTCAAATGAGGGATGCCACTGCTATTCTTAAAATTTCTCTAATTTGTCTCGGCTTTTCTAGGGTTTTCATCTCGACAATTAGGAACTAAATTTTTCTAATTACTTCCTCTATCTTACTTAACTTCTTAATCGATAAATAATCGATTATAACTTCAGGATATATTTTAAAAATAAATCCATATACTTCTCATTTAACTTCATAAATAAACATGTAATCACATAATTCCTCATTTAACTCCATAAATAAATATATAATTAAGCATTTAACTTCATAAATGCATATAAGCATATAATTAGTAATTAAACTCATATTAATCACTTCATCCATCATTGAAACTTATTCTTAAATATATTATCATTCCAAAGAAATTAAACATATCATTTAATCATATAAGTGTTTATTTAAACACTTAAACTCTTCATCTAATTCAATAAGCATATTAAAATGCTTAACTTCTTTATTAACAAATAATCATAACATTATATTAATAAAATATGTCCTTGACATATTTATTTATTAATATCGTATCATTAATACTTAATTCGTCATTAGCACGTCATTAGCAACTAATGACCATTAACATATATAATTAATAGCTAAAATCATCATTAACATTTAATTGATGATTACTATGTTCATTATCCTTTATTTAACATATATTTAATTTCTATTATTCATATCTTTAAATTAAAATATTTTCGACTCGTCAAACGAGCTCCGAAAAATTTCAAATTAATTCCTTATACTTTTTATGCTAAATTTAGCATATTTACATAGTCACATCATTAAACTGGATCTTCTATCTGTATAAACCTCCAACTTGGAAAAATAGCCGGAAAATAGAAAAATCTCAAAACTTCGTATTAAAATTCCGAAATATTCTACGATACTTAATTTTTATCGTAGAATTCATTTCCATCATAATTTTCTTAATTAAAAATCATATACATCCTTTTAATATATATATATATATATATTTCGGCCCTTTTTCTAGAAATTAGGTTAAATACCCAATTTCATTCTAATCACTTCCAAACATGCTTATTTAATTTATATACCTCAAATATAATATTATTACTTAATTAAATTGGAGAAAATTAAAACCCTAGTTCTTTAAACCTTCGAAAATTTCAACTTTAGGGTTTAGGTGATATATTTTCCTCCAATTTCACTTGTAATATTCTTAGATATAATTATAGTGATTAATTGTATCATTACTTAATCAAATTATGCTTTGAATTAAAAACCCCTAATTTTAAGCAAACTTTAATTTTCCAACTTCATTCAAAGAGCTTCAAAAATTCCAATCAATTCATCATAACCTTATTTCATCATTCTAAACTCAAATCTATCATCAATTTCATCATAAAAATTCATCATCAAAATTTCCCAATTTATAACCCTAATATTTCGAAATTAATTAAAATTAGGGCAAGGGAAATTCTAACTCATTAAAACCATATATCATCATGCTCAATAACATCAATTAAGCTTACATTGATCATCAATTCAAGCTTAGAACATCAAAATCAATTATTCCTATTTTTAGCCAAATTTTTCGGCTATATTGAAAAAAATAGGAAATTGATTATTTTCTTCTCAATTCAATTATCTAACATGCTCATAGACATCATATAAGCTCATATCAATCATCAATTTGATCATAGAAGATCAAATTCTAAAAATCTCAATTTTGGCCAACTTTCGGCCATTTTGACAAATAAAATAAATTGATAAATTCTTGCTAAATTCAATCATATAACAAGCTTATAATCATCATAGAAACTCATATAATTCATCAATTTGATCAATTAAATCAAGAATCAAAAACCCCTAATTATTTCATAATTTTCGAAAAATAGAGATTAGGGTTAGGGTTTGATTTCTCAATGATTTAATGATAGAAATATAATCTAAATCATAGATCTAACATAATACTTGAAGATCAAAATCATCTACCATCATCTTCATGATTTTCAAAAATTTTAAAAAATATAAAGAAAATGGATTTCTATGCTCAATCTTAAGCTAAGAACTTGAGTACTACTAGATCTAACCTTTGATAATGATTTGGGAGC
Source organism: Agastache rugosa (assembly GCA_031470985.1). Classification (NCBI taxonomy): domain Eukaryota; kingdom Viridiplantae; phylum Streptophyta; class Magnoliopsida; order Lamiales; family Lamiaceae; genus Agastache; species Agastache rugosa. The sequence continues at coordinate 33,292,841 of CM062603.1, read as the reverse complement.
TAAACCTTGATCTTTTCTTGAGCTTGAAGATGCTTCTTCAATGGAGGTTTTGTGTGTGTATGTGCTGCTGTTGTGTGTGTGTATATGAGTGCGTGTGTCGAGAGTTTTTGTGAGGGAGAGATGAATGAGGATGATTTAAATATATGCTAACATACTTAGTAGTCAAAATACATTGAATTTGGATTAAGATGTTGGCTACTCATCCAACACACCTCATAATTATGTTGGAAACATAATGAGGTGGCACCATTAATTAATTAAAAACTATATATTAATGTTAGCATATTAGATATTATGGATTAAATTTAATGCTAACAATATCCTAGCAAATATTCTTTCTAGATATTGCTAGGTTAAAATAATTAGAAAAATATTAATAAAGCTTATAAGACAAGCTTTATTTCCTAGGAACATTATGCTTAATAAATTAGTTTAATTAATTAATTCAACATGTAATTAATTAATTAAACATTAAGCATTTAAATCTCATCTTAATCGATCAATTAATTTTCTAATTAATTAATCAATCATCCAATAAATAATCATCGAGGCTTTAATTAAAAAGCTCTCGATCTATAAAAATTTATTAGGGTTTCTCAAACCCTAATATAAACTTTCTCTGAAAATTTCTGAAAATAAAATCCGAAAATTAATTAAATTACCAGAGAAAAATTCATAAATCCTTAGAAAATGAAATACTTCAAAAGTGGCACATATTTCTCAAATAATGCACATATAATAGCACATAATCATAAACACTTTCAATATTTCATTTCGGATTAACCGAAACAAAAATAAAACTTAAATCATCAAAATTCGGCAAATTAGGACTGCCGAATTAATTTAAATGCTAGAACTTAATTTCCTTCTAATTTTTGCATTTTAAAATTATTCTCAATAATTATCTTAGTAATTAATTACTAAGATTAGTTATGAAAAAGCGGGGTATTACATTCTCTCCCCCTAAAGATAAATTTCGTCCCGAAATTTGCTTACCTCAAAGGAAAAGCTCGGGATACTTATCTTCCATTTTATCTTCGAGCTCCCACGTAGCTTTCTCTAGCCCGTGGTGTCTCCATTTAACTTTTACTGAGGCGATCAATTTATTTTTTAACTGCTGGACCTTTCGATCCAAGATCACTTATGGTTTCTTCTCATAACTGAGGTATGGTTCTAAAACCACTTCTTCTTGTCGAATAACATGCTTAGGATCGAACATATATAAGTTCAACTGAGATACATGAAACACGTTATGCAAATTTCCAAAGCTTGGCGGAAATGCCAGTTTATACGCTACTTGACCAATCCTTTCTAGAATTTCATATGGTCCTATGTAACGTGGCTTAAGCTTTCCTTTTACGCCAGATCAGTAAATTCCTTTCGAAGGCGAAACTTTTAAAAACACTTTATCTCCTACTTCAAATTCTAATTCGGATCTTCAAGAATTTGCATAAGATTTTCGGCGATCTTACGCTTTTTTAATCCGTTGTTTGATTTGGCGGACAATCTTAATCATCTCTTCCACAACATCGGCCCTAAAACTTTTCTTTCACCTATTTCATCCCAATAAAGTGGGGACCTACATTTTCTTCCATAAAGAGTTTCATAGGACGCCATGCTAATCGTCATATGATAACTGTTGTTGTATGCAAACTCAACGAGAGGTAAAACTTGCTCTCATTGGTTACCTCGATCTAATACAACAGTTTTGAGTATATCTTCTAAGATTTGAATTGTCCTTTCGGACTGGCCATCCGTCTGAGGACGAAAAGCAGTACTGAAATTTAAATTGGTGCCCATCTTACTTTGTAAACTTCTCCAAAAAATAGGAGGTAAACTTTGAATTTTTGATCTGAAGTGATCAATCTGAGCATGCCGTGCAATCGCACTATTTATTGAACATACAACTGAGCTAACTTATCCGATCCATATGTTTCTGGAATTGGTATAAAGTGAGCAGATTTTGTCAGTCTGTCCACTATTACCCATATAGTTGTATTTCATCTCTTAGACTTTGGTAACCCAGTTACAAAGTCTATAGTGGTACCATCCCATTTCCATTCCGAAATTTCTAACGGCTGAAGCTTTCCATAAGCTCGTTGATGTAAAGCTTTAACTTGCTGACAAGCTAAACATCACTCTACAAACGAAGCTATATCTCGCTTCATTCCTTCCCACCAAAATTTTCTGCTTCAAATCTTGATACATTTTGGTGCTTTCAAGTTGAGCTGTGTAAGGCATTTCATGAGCTTCTCTCATGATCTCAGCTCTTAATTCTTCTTTATCTGGAACACAAATCCTTTCTTTAAATAGGAGAGTTATCTCCAGCTTCACGAAAATCTTCTGCTTTTTCTTTGCGAATCTTAAGTTGCAAATTCTCTAACTTTTCATCTTTTCTTTGAGCATCTGAAATTCTCATTTTCAAATCTGGAGTTATTTCCAAAGCTGCAATTAATTGCTCCTTAAATTGTGGTTATAAAACCACTTCTATTTTTAGCTTTCTAAAACTTTTAATAAGCTCTTTTTCTTGAGTGCGAAATCCTAACTCGGTTCTCGCTTCTTCGCTAGAGCATCAGTTACTACGTTTGCTTTTCCTGGGTGATAGGAAATTTTGCAATCGTAGTCCTTTACTAACTCGAGCCATCTTCTTTGCCTCATATTCAACTCTTTTTACTCGAAAAAGTATTTGAGGCTCTTATGATCCAAAAAGATCTCACACTTGGCTCCATAAACATAATGTCTCCAAATTTTTAAAGCATGCACAACTGCTACTAGCTCTAAATCATAGGTTGGATAATTCTCTTCATGAGGTCTGAGCTGTGTGATGCATACGCAATAACTCTACCATCTTGCATCAGGACATAACCCAATCCATTCTTTGATGCATCCGTATAAACGGTAAAATCCTTGCCTGCTTCTGGCACTGCTTGAACTGGAGCAGTGGTTAGCTTTCTTTTAATCTCTTGGAAACTTTCTTCGTATTCAGGAGACCATTTACGCTTCGATTCTTTCTTGAAACATTGGGTCATTGGCCTTGCTATCTTAGAGAATCCTTCAATGAATCTCCGATAGTAACCTACTAGACCCAAGAAACTACGATTCTCATATGGTGACTTTGGAGATTTCCATTCTTGAATTGCTTGAACTTTAGAATTGTCTATTTTAATTCCTTCGGAAGAAACAACAAGACCGAGGAAATTTACTTCTTTTAACCAAAATTTACACTTGCTGAATTTGGCATACAATCTCTCAGATCCTTAACTTTTCTAAGACAATTCGAAGATTCTCTTCGTACTCCGATTCACTTCTTGAATACACAAGAGTGTCGTCGATAAAAACTATGACAAATCTGTCCAAGAATGCATGAAAAACTCGATTCATGATATCCATGAATACTGTTGGAGCATTTGTCAATCCAAACGGCACTACTACAAACTCGTAGTAGCCATATCTCGCTCGAAAGGCAGTTTTTTGGACTGTCTTCTTGACGAATCTTCAATCGATGATAGCCGGCATTTTAAATCAATCTTTGAGAATACACTGGCTCCTCTGAGCTGATCAAACATATCATCTATCCTTGGCAAAGGATACTTGTTCTTCAATGTCAACTTGTTTAATTCTCGGTAGTCTATACACATTCTTAGACTACCGTCTTTCTTCTTGACAAACAAGATTGGTGCTCCCCACGGGAAAACACTAAGCCTGATAAAACCAAGATCAAACAATTCTTGTAGCTGGATCTTTAGTTCCTGCAATTCTTTTGGGGCCATTCTATACGGCGCCTTTGATATTGAAGCTGAACCAGGTTCAAGGTCAATGGTAAACTCCAATTGCCTGTCTGGGGTAATCCTGACAAAACTTCAGGAAATACATCCTTGAATTCTTGGACTACGGCTACATTATCAATTTTCTTTCCTTGATTTTCCTCTTTATTAAGATAAACAAGATATACTTGTACATCTTTTCTTCTTAACAACCTTCTTCCTAGAATTGCCGAAATAATCGGCATTCTTTTTTTTTTTTTTTCCTTTTCTCTATTCCGAAGAATAGAGTTGGCTCTTTTCGAGGGGCATGAAAAGAAATCTATCTTTGCTTACACCAAATGGTGGCAAAGTTCTCAGTTAACCAACTACTTAGTCGTTATTTGCATCGGTGAAGTTTATGTTGTTCAATTTCTCGAGTTTCTAATTGAAAAGTGTTGTAAAAGAAACTGTTTAGCGGAGAAAAAGACCAACATGTGTCAGACATGGAAAAGTGCGGAGGAGAGCGGTTGGCATCACCCAACTAGTGACTGCTGAAATTCCATCCGGCGCTGGAAACTGGCACTCAACGGTCACTAGACTCCAACGGTCGTTGGATCGTTCGCTGAAGAGGCAGCTAGCGATCGCCGGGCCGTCGGCCCGCGCTGGCTTGCCGTTCTCTAAAACAGGTCCAACCGGCATTGGAAACCAGCCGACGGTGGACATCAATTAGTAGCGCTTTCTTGCGCAATTTTAAATGCACTCAGCAAGGGGTTTTTTTTTTTTAAACATATTCTCACATTCTCTCTCGACGGACAGCAGTAGACTCTTGAACGGCAGCAACACACGAAATTTACTCTTTTTCACTTACCAATACATTCCCAAAATGATGTCTACGTGCCACATTCGAATTAGATTTAGGGTTTTGGCTGACATCTTAAGGGAACCAATCTCAAATTCTAGATTAGGGCAAACATGCGTGACTGGGGTAGTTTTACCTACCGGGGTCGATACTCTTAAGTTTTGGCTATCTCTCTCTATTTAAGGCCAAGAGTATCTACACATGCAAAAGAATGTGATGCACCAGTATCGAAAAGATTTATAACAGGTACATCATTTATCTGACCCATACCTGCCAGATTGCCCTGATCTTTGACACTCACTTTCTGCTCAAGAGCAAAAACTCTCTAGTGTTGTTGCTGCTCTTGCTGCGGTGTTCGCAGCTTCGGCTTTAGTTGCTGCTGCTGAGGCCTAGGAACTTGATGTTAACGTGCTGCGTCTGTGGGACTCCTTCAATGGCTTTTAAATGCGGGGGCTGATACTGATTAGGTTTTCCTCCTCCAGTCCCTTGCTGCATATTTGGGCACTGATAAAAATAATGCCGTGATTTCCCACATGCATAACACCTATTACTTCATGCTCTGCAAATATCCCTGGTGCATTTTTTTTTCGCACTTAGAACATGCAGAAATTCATTGCTGTCTCTGAGACAAGTTACCTTGATCAACCACATCAGGTCTATATTTTTCTTGAGTCGATTGTTGTTGACTCTGCTCATGTCATGGCGTCTTGCTAGATTGATTCCTAGCATTCCATTTCTTTTTTTCCCTTTTGAAACCGGCTTTGATGCGAAGATTGCGGTTTAATGTACCGTTGAGGATTGAATCGGGGGAGGTGCTGGAGTCTGGACTAACTTCTCTGGCTGCATAGCCAACTCCATATCTAAAGCTCGGTTTAAAAAAACACTTTGACTTGCTAGTACTATTCTTTATGTCTTGCCTGAGTTCGAAGAAAAAGCTCAGACATCTTCTTGTCCGAATCAAATATATGCTAACATATTTAGTCAAAATACATTGAATTTGGATTAAGATGTTGGCTACTCATCCAACACACCTCATAATTATGTTGGAAACATAATGAGGTGGCACCATTAATTAATTAAAAACTATATATTAATGTTAGCATATCTAAATTTAGATATTATGGATTAAATTTAATGCTAACAATATCCTAGCAAATATTCTTTCTAGATATTGCTAGGTTAAAATAATTAGAAAAATATTAATAAAGCTTATAAGACAAGCTTTATTTCCTAGGAACATTATGCTTAATAAATTAGCTTAATTAATTAATTCAACATCTAATTAATTAATTAAACATTAAGCATTTAAATCTCATCTTAATCGATCAATTAATTTTCTAATTAATTAATCAATCATCCAATAAATAATCATCGAGGCTTTAATTAAAAAGCTCTCGATCTATAAAAATTTATTAGGGTTTCTCAAACCCTAATATAAACTTTCTCTGAAAATTTCCGGAAATAAAATCCGAAAATTAATTAAATTACTAGAGAAAAATTCATAAATCATTAGAAAATTAAATACTTCAAAAATGGCACATATTTCTCAAATAATGCACATATAATAGCACATAATCATAAACACTTTCAATATTTCATTTCGGATTAACCGAAACGAAAATAAAACTTAAATCATCAAAATTCGGCAAATTAGGACTGCCGAATTAATTTAAATGCTGGAACTTAATTTCCTTCTAATTTTTGCATTTTAAAATTATTCTCAATAATTATCTCAGTAATTAATTACTAAGATAAGTTATGAAAAAACGGGGTATTACATGTTGTGACACTTATGTCATTATGTGTACGATAGATACTACGAGGTATTGCAAAATTGGACCGCAAACAAAATTCTCCATCTGTCAATTGTCATGCACTAAAAAAAAACGTGTTTGCTACTTGGACCAATACAGCTTGTCCCGTATTGGGACCACAAACAAATGATTGAATTTAATCTAGGCCCTAGTTTAAAAATTAGTAAAATTATTAATAAATGGAGTGTATTTTATTGCCCCCATAGCTTCCAATTTGACAAAAAACAAGGAAATACCCAATTCATATCCCCTTTCCAATTTGATTAAATGAATTTTATTTAATCGGCTAATATATATCATGACTATGTTGCATGGGTGCGTGGGGCGGTTGCGGGGGCGATACGATACGGATACGTGGATACGGAATTTTAAAAATTAAAGGGTGCGATTCGGCAAAAATACGTTTAGTATTAATATTTTATTATATGTACGTTACACTTATAAAATAATTAGAAATATAAATTTTTATAAATCATATGGAATTCATTTTCTTTAACCCAAAACTTAAGCATTTTCAATTATGTAATTTAATTAAGTAACAAAATATCAATTCAAATATCATTAGTCGATAGAAGTTTCATAATTCAAATAAGTTATCAGATGGATGACTAGATTTCGTAGTTTCTTTTACACATTTAATGCCTTTGAGAAAATTGTTAGGGTTTGATTCTTCGTATCAAGAATCGAAGAAAAAGAAGCCGAAGAAGCGACCCAAAATCGTTGAAGAATATGTTGCTAGATACATCTTTGAAGAATATGTTGCAGAATCAGGAATTGGCATTGATTCAGCTAAGCTGATGATCAGTTTTGTCCATTTTCTTTCAAGTTTGGTTAAATTTTTGTACGATAAGAAGGCTTGGAACTGAAAAAAAAAATTGCTCGATTTGATGTTAAACTCTTAACATTTTATGTATTGTTTAAGACAAATTATTTGTAGAACGTAGTATAATTTTTCATTTCAACGAATCTCTTCTCCCAATCAACTGATTCCTTTTGCTTTTCTCAATATTTTATTTTGGTTGAATATGCACAGGATATGCGAGAAGAAGTTGGGTTTGTTTAATTTAGGGGTTTTGAGGATAAGAATTGGGAAATAATTGGGAAATACTGAATTTGATACTTTGGAAAATTGGGACCGCAAACAATATAAATTTGGTCCCAAATAATGGGGCTAAGGATAGGATCAATCAATTCAAGACATGGTCGCCGAGTCCCAACCCATTTTTTTTCCGTCAACTTTTCGACCGTGATTTTTTAAGCTTTGAAAATGTTTCTTCTTTTAAATGATTTTTGGTATTTTTAGGGTACCTTTTATTTAATTTTATTATCACATAATAATGGTTCATATATTTTCTATTACATGTTCTCTAGTGTGGAAAATAAAATTCTACCGCAAGGTCCTCCCCTTTTTATCTCTTTTATTCTGGGAAAATATTATCAACCAGTTCCCCTATGATAATATTATTCATAATTGAAGTGAAAATGAGGGGAAAGATAGGCCCTAAGAAAATTTCTCATCTTGCTCGGAGAAAATTATCCATTATACAGAACATATGAAAAGAGTGAAAGAAGAGTGAAAATATATATATATATATATATTTCCACCATTTTAGAGAGGAGCTGTTTCTCTATTTTCGTGTATCCAGAATATACGAACGCAGGGTTGCGTCAATGCTTAGCCTCCCTATCCATCTCTGCTTGCTGGACAGCCTGCTTGCTCTACTTTCTCGGGGTTGAGTGTTGATTCTACTTCTTTAGCTATTATTTGTCCTTATTTCTACGTGTTTGAATGAGAGAGAGAACTTTTTATTCAACATTTATTAACACATTTTTAAAAAGAATCACGTGAGCTCTAATATCCCCCATCATTAGTGATTGATTATAAATAGAAATCCAAGTTCACCACTGTCACAAGTCGATTTTTTTTAAGAAAAAAAAGTTTTTTACTCATGATCAATTGTATATGCATGGTTGTTTCACAAGTTATAACAAGTATAAATCCAGAGACCACCCACCAACTGTTTGATAAAGTTCCAAGCAGAAAACAAGAATGATGGAGCAGAAACCTTGTGCTCACCAGGTGCTCGAAAAAAGAATGATCTACATCGACTTAAAATCAACAATGAAATTAATCTACTATAAATTGAAAGAAAAATTGGAATCAATAAATCAAAAATATCGTCTCAATTGAGTCTTACAAACCCTAAGATCAATAAGAAAATTAATTAGCTACTCATGCTTGAAATAAATACAATTAAATAAAATACTAAATAGAAAAAAAACTGAGGTTCAGATTCTTGATGTCGTCTTGAATATCTTCAATCTTCAATCCTGAATCTTCTCCAAGCTTAAGAACATAAAATATACTAAGGAAATTAAAAGAGAGGCAAAAGTTCCTTCTCCACAGCTGTGAAGCCCTATTTATACTATTAGGGTCGAGTCCTAGTGCAAAAAGGAAAGAAAAATAGGTAAAAACGAAAATCCGGATAAAACAAGCGATCAAACCGGCAACCAGATCTGGGTCGCCCGATCATGCCTTGTGGTTAACCCTTCGACCGGCGACCTACATCCTATCCGATCGCCTTTTTTTGGCCTAAATCTTATCGATTGAGCTTCAACTTTACTTTGAATCGATCAAATTGAAAAATACTCAAATTGGAGAAGAATACGGCCCATGGATTCCTTTTGTTGGAACTATGTTTTTATTTAATTTATAAGATAGAGGGCTGATGAGGAAAAAATAAAATATGCCACGTCAACTAAAAAACGACATCGTTTTGTCTTCATAGGACGTCACACGTCACTTCAATTGTCTTTTGGCATTGAAATTTGAATTTGGGATAAAATTGAAATGAATTTTCTATTTACCTGGTAGAGGATTATTATTAATTATTTAATGGGATAAAATTGATACCAAGCTAATATATGTACCCTTTTGAAAACACACAAATAAAGGAGTAGATTTTTTTCATTATTTAATACAAAAAACCATGATAGCAAATATATGAGGGAAAAAACGAACTTGGACGATGTTGAAAAAACCCTCACTTAGACTAGACTAGAAATGCAAATTACAACAATACATATATTACGACAAGCACGCACGCATAAACATGCACTACCTTCATCCCGCTGTAAGTGGCCACTTATTTTGCTTTTTGTCTCACAAAAAACAAAACAAGTGGCCACTTATGACGGGATGGATGTAGTATTAGACAAACACGCATAAGAAATGATTATTGGCCCAATTAGACTTTGGATCAATCAGTTTTAGACATGGTCATGGTCAGGTCAACAATCAGTTTTAGACAAAAACGTTTCAGCGTTTGTAGCTTTTGAATTTCTAAAACTGAATTATCTTTGCATCCAAACGGGTTTAGCTTTCTTTACGTACCGGTTGACAATTCATCGAACACCTTAAAACTCTCTGTCTGACATTTCATCGAACATCTTAAACTCTCTGTCTGACATTTCATCGAACACCTTAAACACAATCAGATTCGCATCGTGTCAAACATGAAAGCCTTGGTGAATTTTACACACAACTTTCAAAAAAACACCAGAATATACAAGGAAATTTGAATAAATACAACATATGAAATATCCAGTACAATGCTCCTTCAAATATGAAGAATAAAAAGAATACAATTCGTCCAGTTCAACTTCAAAATTTCGAGCTGCCAAATTCTGCAGTGCTTCGTTCTTCTCTCGGATCGCAACTCGAACACGGAAACTCAGCTCTTCTCCTTGCGCTTCCTCTTGTTCCTCTACTATCTCCTTAGCAGATCTCACCACCGATTCGCTGCAATCGATCAACTCTATTGATTTGAGCGTCGGTATCTCTGCAATCTCCCAAGGGATCTCCTCCAGCAGTTGTAATCCTTTGAGAACATGGTGCTCGAGCCGCGGAAAGTGGGACCACTCTGTCGTCGCCCAGCTTTCTAACTTACTACACCATTGCAATGACAAGAATTCCAGACTCGTGAATTGGCCTTCGACCGTTTCCCACTTGCAAGTTTTGAAGGAGCCACCTGTCAACTCCAGCTTCTGAAGTAGCGGCAACGAACCTATCTTTTCTAACATGTCTTTGCAATCGAAGTTGCGGATGAGAGTCAGTTTCTTGAGGGAGTGTGGGAAGGTAAGCTTCTGCAGATGATCATGGCTTCCTCTATCGTTCCAGCACCACAAAGATTGCTGAGACAGTAATAATTATCACCATTTCTCTCAATCCCATCATAGATTATTCTCAATTTCTTGATTCTAGGAATTCTTCTAACCACCTCTTCACTACACTTGAACTTCGATACCATTCGAGCGTCTGTAGATTCTCCATGACGATAACATCCTTTTCACCGCATGCAGGATCCGGGAGGCGCAGTCCTCGGATGAATTCGACATACTTTAGTGCACAAACATGTAAATGCACAAATTACAATAACTTAATGCACAAATATTTAGTCCACTTTTAATGCACAAATTAGAGTAATTTAATGCACAAATTAATCTGGATTGCAAATCAAAAGATATCAACGGTCCAAATTAATTCCTAGAACCCATATAAAGATCAGTTCCTATATGATACTTTCCATATATATATATATATATATATATATATATATATATGGATGGGTTATTATAAAAACTATTCCTCCCGTGAGAACTTGAGAACATGCTTAAATCTATATATATTCATGCTTAAATCTATATGTAGTCATGCTTAATGAGATTCATACTTTTTTGTATAAACAATTGTGCTTGTATAAAATCATGCTTAAATTTATATATATTCATACTTCGAATAATGACAACCGTAGATCATACAAAGATCAACGATTCTGATTGGTTCCTAATTCCCATACTAGGAATAGTTTTTATATGAACTAATCCCTTGGTGAACGTCGTTTACCACCTAATAATTTCTGCAATTCGCTCAGAATTAAACTAGTATAGCAACAAGCAGGGTCGAACCACATAGATCGGGAGTAAAAGGTGGCAGAACAGCCGCCGCCCAGGTCAGCGACCGCTGGGACTCAGCGGACGCTGAGTTCCGGTGTCCTGCTTCCTTCAGCGAGTGCTGAGTCTAGGAGATGGCTGACTTCTCGCCCTGTATTAATTTCGAAAAATCTCTGAAGTGCAGCCGTTTCTGACTTTTATGACTGAAAATTTATCCTTCGATTCTTTATGCTCTCAACGAACTTTCTATCTTTCAATTCTTGTTTTAACGCTTTATTTACTAAAATAAACTTTATTTTACTTCAAAAAAAATTCCTGTTTCATTAATTCATTTTTAAGATATAATATCCGACATAAATACAAAACTCGGAAATTTTCTAAAATGACTGCTTTGGCCATACTTCTTCTTATAACGGAAAAATTTACCTCTTCGAGAACTGTTTCAAAAACGAGGGATTTTTCTCTATACAAAAACTCCCCATATTAACCGTGATTTTAGGGCATCACACAAAACTACTTTCTCGGAGCGGAATTCTTCATCGCTACCGAATCTTTGAAAACTTAACATTTTATGCATCTTTATACGAAAACCTACTAAACAAGCGTAAAATTTGTTCGATTATTAATCTATTAAATTAACGCCACTCTCGAACCCTCTCTCTCTGCTTATCCTCTAATGGATCTTCTTCTTCTTTTTCTTCCTTACTTTCAAACTCGGTACTCTCCTCGGCTTTCTCCACTTCATGTAACGTCAAACGGACAACACTCACGTCGACCATACCCGAAAAAGGCCTAAAACTAGGCTGAAATCCTTGATGGCTAAACGGCATACAACGAAGATAAAAATATCCTTCGGTTTCTTTGACCTCGGGGTCAACGATCTCCTCGTTATTGAAATGATGATGCGGTCCAGACATACTCCTCTCGTAGAAACGAAAGAAACAAATCGAGTTCCAAAGAATTAATCAGGCTTTGAAGAATTCAAAACTTGAAGAGTATCCAAAGAAGGATTTAATGGAACTATATCAATAGAGGGAGTTGGAACCAAGCTGTTCACCGAAGCAAAAGGCTCGAAAACAGAAACAAAAATATTTAATAAAGGTGGAGATGAAACATAGCCATTCGACAACGGCTGAGAAATAAATAAGTTTTCATCAAAACTATATTCATTAGAACGAGGAGAAATAATGACTCGAAATTCCCTTAAGGAATAAGAAAAGGAATTGGGTTGTCTTGCGACATCGAATCTTGAAGTCCTGCTCCATTCACTCGTCGGGAAAAAGAGGAAATAAATCTTACTATTTTGAGAACTCCTGAAATAATAGTCTTATTAATATCCATGCAACCACGATGGAAACATGCTGAAGCTAACGTCTCTATGTACTCATACGCATATGCTGAAACTCTCTCATGGCCTCGTCACTTCGAGAAGCTAATTTCGCTTCCAAACGATGGTACCAAACTCATGGTACATTCCAAAGTTAAACAACCAATTTACTTGCACAATTATTCGCCAACTTACAACCTCATTAAGGTCTCAATTCCACTACACAATCTCATATCTCAAACTTTCTATATTCATCTCATTATTTATTTTCATTATAAAAGCGGAAGAACCATATTACTGAGTTTCTAGTTATGTGGGTTGATCAGGTCCACATAACAGTCCGTCAGTCACATAGAACTTCAAATTTTAAACTTTTTAAACATAGAAAACTTTTAAAACTTTTAAATACGAACTAACATAAACACACAAAGACAACCTCCTCACACTTAAGCTTTGCTTGCCCTCAAGCAAACAAAGAAAAAGCATAAACAAGGAGAATAAACACAAAGACGCATACACAAAACTAAAAGAAAGATAAACTAAAATAAAAACAAAAGAAAAAAATTAAAAAAAATAAAAATAAAAATAAGAAAGGGAAAGAAATCACCCAAGTTGTCTTCTTCTGCATTTAGGTGGCTTAAGCTCCAACTTGGGTAGCTTCACATCCAATGGCACTGATCTGTCGCAGGGGTCTGACAAACATAGATTTTTCACAATGTTATGGGTGCGTTCGATGCCATTTATTAGTGAAAAACCATGTTGTTTAACCTTTTTCCCAAGTTAAATCTTGTTTTGTCGGTTTTTACGCTTGTTTTCTTGTTTTGAAATAATTTAATGAATATGGATGTGGAATTAGAGTGAAAAGAGTTTGGAATGAGAAAGAGGAGCTCGATACGAGATCGTGGAAAAAAACGGAGGTCAATTCGGTGTCGCAGCCCGGCCTAGAATTTAGATGACAAAGCCGGTGGGTCCCACGACGTACACAATTTATGATTAACCAAAGGATAAGATAGCGACCCGGCTATCAGTTAATAAGAACAAAGGACACTTATGCTCAATGATTTCTCAACTTAGAATAAATATGACATACATGTTTCAAAATCAACGAATATAACTTAATCAGCTCGGAATTCAATAGACCTGTTCAAACATATTATCAACAAGAAACAAGAAGACGACAAGCTGATTTTAGGATCAAGAAAGCACGATAAAGAAAACTGTTTCAAGTTCGACAAAGCTTTCTCAAACAACAAACAACATATATATATATATATAATCAAGTGGCTGAGTTTCAAAAGAACTTGACAAAAAGAAAAAGAGTTCGACTTTAACATCGACTCTAAAATCCAACATCATTATACAATATCAAACTTCATAAACTTGCAGCGGAATACGAGAGAATATATGTATGAAGACATATATTCTAGGTCTAAACACTTCAAAACAACCTTTAAGTATTTAACAACAACATCATCCATCCAGCACACATCATCCTCATTCCGATTAACTCCGCACATTTAAAAAAAATATATACAAGGGGCTGAGTACAAAGTACTCAGTGGGCACATGCCAAAAATACTTAAAAAATTTACTTCTTGGAGTTAGTGATTAAACTTGCCATAGAGCATAAGCACAAGTAATTTTTCTCAAAAACAAACCTGTGCATGCTCAACATTTTCTTTTCTGTAAATCATATTTGTCTGGCCAGACATATACTTTATGAGGTATGTACCAGATCTATAATCACATAGTGATAGTGTTGAGAAGGAGGCCTCCTTCTCAAACACTTGTAATCGGCCCATCTTTATGAAGGCACATGATTACATCTAAGTGTACACAAATCCTACCTTGCGTAGGACTGAATTCATCTTGCTACAGTAGATGGTATCATACAAACATTAGGCAAGTTAATCAACTTAAAAACATCACATATATATAATCATATATATGTATATCATTTGTCATTTCTTTAGTTAGAAAAGCCCACCTGAATTGAAGCTACTTTAACTACACTTTTGCTTCTCGGCTTTTCCCTCAATCTACGGTCCCGCTCGAGCCTTCATTTAAGAATTTGGTTTTAACATAAGAGCGAGAAGAATTAAACAAAGAAATGAGCGATGCACTGCTGCCATAATACGAATTCTCTACTTCGACTCGGCTTTCTAAGTTTTCTCTCGGCAACGTAAAACTTAACTTTTCTAATACTTTTTCTACTTTACTTAACTCTTTAATCGATAGCTAATCGATTACAACTTCGTAAACACTTAGAAACATAAAATCACATATTTCATCATTAACCACTTAAGCTTATCATTAGGAAAATAGCTAACATTTTAACTTTTGAGTTTACGAATAAACAACTGAAAACAAGTTGAGCAAAGATCAATTTGGATAAATCAAGTCCGTCCGGAAAATCAAGCTAGCCGGAAAACCGAGTTATCTGGAAACCGAGCCGGCCGGAAAACCGAGTGGCCGGAAAACCGAGCTGGCCGGAAAACCGAGCCGGCGGACCTACCGAGTTAATCCAATGACCGGTTCACTGAGTAATTCCGATTGATCGGATCCAATAAATCCAAATTGATCGAGTTCAAATTGAGTAATTCCAGATGATCGGGTCCAAATTTGAGTAAATCCAATTGACCGAGTTCACTGTAATTCCAATGACCAGGTCCAACATTCGGTAATTCCAAATGATCGAATCAAGTCGGCCGGATCCATCCGACTTAATCCAAGAATTTAAACTCTAGAAACTCTAAATTTCAAAACTTTGTATTAAAATTCCGAAAAATTCTACGTCGCTAATTTTTAACGTAGATTCCATTTCTATCATTATTTTCTTCATTAAAAATCAAATACATGGCTTTATTGTACATATATATTTCGGTCCTTTTGATAAATTAAGAATTTAAAATCCAAATTTCATTCTAATCACTTCCAATCATGTTAATTTAAATTATAAACCTCAATTATAACATAATTACTTAAAAATTCATTCTAGGCTTATTTCAACTTCATAAACATTAATCCATCATCAATTTCATCATAGGATCAAAGGATCAAAAACTCCTAAATTTAAGCTACAATTCGAAAAATAATAGAAAATTAGGTTTAGGGTTCTTCATGCTTAATTTAATCATACCAATGATCATCTAGACATCATATAAGCATCATACTATCATATCAAGATCATTCAACCATTTCTTAATTTCTTCCAAAAATGATCGATCGTATATATATATATATATGAGCTAGGGTTTCTCATGCATCATTTAAATTCATAATTGATCATCTAATCATGATATAAACATTTTATAAACATCATACTAAGATATGAACATCATCCAATTACTTCCACACTTTTTCCTAATTTTCGAAAATATATACATATATATATATATAGAAAAGATTTCCACCATGGAAAGAAAACTAAGAACTTGGAAGAACATAGATCCAACCTTGATTATAGATTTAAGGATGAATTGATCTTGCTTCTTGAGCTCAAAGATTGATCATCAATGGAGTGTGTGCAGGTGTGTGTATGTATCGAGAGAGAAGAGATGATCGAGAGGGAGAGAGAGAGGCTGTTTGCTGTTGTTTGTTGTGTGTGTGCGTGTGGTGAGAGATGAGAGAAATGAGTGAAATAGCTATACATATATTAGTTATAACCCTAGGTTTAGATGTATAGGATAGCTTATTATAAAATTAAAACTTAATAGCTAAGTTTTGGTTAATTCATTTAATTAGTTATTAATTCAATTAATTAATAACTAATTAATCTTCTAATAATTCTCTAATTTCTCAACACAGTAATTAAGTTTAAGGTTTCACGAACCTTAGATAAAAATTTCACAGAAAGAATCGGAAATTTGAAGCATTTTCAAATCGACCGAAACTAAATTTTTAAGCGATAAATTACGTAAAATTTCACGTAATCAAATTAAATTCTTCTTTCAGTCAATTTATGACTAAACATTTATCATTTATTGATAAATGTAAAAACTTCTTCGTTTCGGATTAACCGAGACGATCATTCTTAATTAAAACTCATTTTTCCGGTAGAATATATCTGCCGGATAAATGTTCTGAACGAAAATTTTTCTTTTACTGAAATCTTATCTTTCTTACTAATTTAATAAATCTTAATACTTAAGAAAGACGAAATACTACATTAATGAATTAAACATTATGCATATAATTATTAATTTAAATCCATTAATCAATCAAACGTTAATCAGTTAATAATAACGGCTTTAATTAAAAAGCTCTTGAACTATAAAAATTATTAGAGTTTCTCCAACTCCAATATAAGCTTTCTCAAAAAAAATTTATGGAAATAAAATCCGAAAATAAAATAAATTGCCGAAACTTATTTTCTTTCTAAGTTCTCACAACTTAATTCTTTTAGACGAGCTCTTAATTAATTACTAAGATTGGTTATGAAAAAGCGGGGTACTACATTCTCTCCCCCTAAAAATAAATTTCGTCCCGAAATTTACTTATCTCGAGGGAAAAGCTCGGAAATACTTTCCTTCATCTTATCTTCAAGTTCCCACGTTGTTTCCTCTGGCCCGTGGTGTCTCTATTTAACCCTTACTAACGCGATCGATTTATTTTTACACAGCTGGACCTTTTGATCCAATATCGCATCTAGTTTTTCTTCATAACTGAGGTTTGGTTCTAGGGCCACTCCTTCTTGATGATTCTACCAGTGATGATAACCGTATTTTAAATCAATCTTTGAGGAAATACTGCTCCTCTGAGCTGATCAAACAGATCATTTATCCATGGCAAAGGATATCAATTCCTCAACATCAACTTATTCAACTCTCTGTAGTCTATACACATTACCCTGAGGTATTTGGCTTTAACATAAACTCTTCTGAGGTATGGCAAGAAGATTTGCTGACATCTTAAGGGAATCAATTTCAAATTCTAGATTAGGGCAAACATGTGTGGATGAGGTAGCTTTACCTATCGGGTCGATACTCTTAAGTTCTGGCTAGCTAGTTCTAACTTAAGGCTAAGAGTATCTACGCATGAACTCAATATAAAGGAATGTGATGCACCAGTATCTAAAAGAATTATTACAGGTACGACACTCATCCAACCCATACCTGTCAGATTGCCCTGATCCTTGATGCATGTTTCCTGATTGAGATCAAAATCTCTCTGATGTTGCTGCTGCTCCTCTTGCTGTGGTGACTGCTGCTGATTTGGCTGAGGGACTCCTTCCATGGCCTTTAGACGCCGAGGCCGAGATCGATTTGGTCTTCCTCCACCGCTCATTTCTTGCTTATTTGGGCACCGATAAGAGTAATGACCGGGTTGCCCACATGCATAGCAATGTTACTTCCTGCTCTGCAAATTCCCTGGTGCATTTTTCCGCACTTAGAGCATGGAGAAATTCCTTGATGTCTCTGAGACGAGCTACCTTGACCAACAATAGGAGGTCTATATTTTTCTTGGGTCGATTGCTGGTGACTCTGCCCATACCATGACTTCTTGCTAGGTTGATTTTCAGCATTCCACTTCCTTTTTCCCTTTTGAATATGAGTTTGGTGCGAAACTTGCGATTTATCGGCCATTGGAGATTGATTTGGGGAAGGTGCTGAAGTCTGAACTGGTTTTTCTGGCTGCATTGCCAACTCCATATCTAAGGCTCGATTTAACGCTTCAGCGTAGGTCATAGCACTCTGACTTGCTAAGACCACTTTTATATCTTGTCTAAGTCCGGCACGAAAAAGTTCGGACATCTTCTCATCTGAATCAACTTTATCAGGGGCGAAGCGAGCTAACTCACAAAATTCACGATCGTACTCTGACACCGTCTTATTCCCTTGCTTGAGACTTGCAAATTCGTTTTCTTTTTGCTTGCGATAACTTCTCGGAACGTACTTCTCAAAGAGGGCTTCTTTGAATTGCTCCCAAGTGAGATTTTCAAACTGTTCGGGAGTATAAATTCTCTGACGGGTTTCCCACCATAGTCGGCAGATCCTTTCAGCTGATATGTCATACATGTGAGACGCTCATGGTCATCACATCGAAGAAACCTAAAGATTCGTTCTAACGCGCGGATCCACTCTTCTGCTACTGACGGATTTCCTTTTCCGTCGAAGGTCGGAGGATTTTGTCGAAGAAAAAGTTCTTCGACCCTCCTTTCAGCCGAGGAGGTGGGGTAGGTTCTCTTTCTTGCTCGCCATCCACCCTTTCTCTTCCTCTACCTCTTGGTATATTTCTTGGTGGCATTCGATTAAACAACTAAGGGTTTGTCAAGAATTCTACTTTCTTTAAAACGAATTTTACTTTCTAAGTTGGTTAATTAGTAAAATTCTTACTTTCTTTAAATTAAAGAGATAAAATTTTTCTAGGTTTTAAAAACTTTAGAAAAATTCTTAATCACATCATTAACACATAACATGCTCATCATAATTAATGAATCAAACGATTCACTCTCATTATCATAAATATTAAATCACACGATTCATTTTCTTCATATAATCACTTCAATAATTAAGCATAAAAATAATTCAAGTAGCAATTATTTTTCATGCTCAAAATTGCTAAATATAATTAGCTCATGCATTCTGAATAACATCATCTTGACATATAAACTTCATTATAAATTCTTTTGAGATATTAACTTCATCTCAAACCTTTTTCTAAATCATAACTAGAATATAACTAACGGAAAATAAAACAAGAACACAACAAAACAACCAAGAACTAAACTAACGATGAATGAAATGAATAACGGACGACAAATGAAACAATGACGAATGGAACGAATGAAGAATGGAATGGACGAAGAAAACCTGGGCTGACCTGCCCAAGTCCAGCGTTTGCTGGGCTCAACCATGGCTGACCTTTCATGGTCAGTGGTCGCTCCTGCCCAACTGACGCTGAGTCGAGTTACTGTACTGCTTCTTTCGATCTTTCATACTTTAAGCTATGTTTTCACCCTTCATTATTTTAATTCTCTTTTTCATACTCATTTTTCTTCTTTTTCTCCGATTGCTTTCATCTTCTTGTCGTTTTCCAACGGTGTCTCCCGATCACTTTACTTCCCAACAATAAATAATCGCCTTGCTTGAAATTAATTCATCATCTCGCTTTACGAAAGCTCCTCACATAAAGGATCTCAAGCTTACATCGATGAGTAAGAATTTGATTTAGAAAGTTCCAAGAAATCAAAATAAATTGATTAACTTGAAAGAAATAGTTTATAGAAAAATCTGCACAATTGTAGCAGATTGAAACTGAATTTTAGAACAGAATATTTAGAACCAGGGGGCGTCCAGGGTACCATTAGAAAGCCACGGATGTCTAGTTTCTAACCCAATTTACGGATCTGAATTCTGTTAAACGAACAGAAAGTTATGGTCTCCGGAGTAAAAGGTGGCAGAACAGCCGCCGCCCAGGTCGATCGACCCCGGGACTCGCCGGACGCTGAGTTCCGGTGTCCTGCTTCCTTCAGCGAGTGCTGAGTCTAGGAGATGGCTGACTTCTCGCCCTGTATTAATTTCGAAAAATCTCTGAAGTGCAGCCGTTTCTGACTTTTATGACTGAAAATTTATCCTTCGATTCTTTATGCTCTCAACGAACTTTCTATCTTTCAATTCTTGTTTTAACGCTTTATTTACTAAAATAAACTTTATTTTACTTCAAAAAAAATTCTTGTTTCATTAATTCATTTTTAAGATATAATATCCGACATAAATACAAAACTCGGAAATTTTCTAAAATGACTGCTTTG
This sequence comes from Agastache rugosa, assembly GCA_031470985.1. Lineage (NCBI taxonomy): Eukaryota > Viridiplantae > Streptophyta > Magnoliopsida > Lamiales > Lamiaceae > Agastache > Agastache rugosa. The sequence continues at coordinate 33,272,392 of CM062603.1, read as the reverse complement.
GCCATACTTCTTCTTATAACGGAAAAATTTACCTCTTCGAGAACTGTTTCAAAAACGAGGGATTTTTCTCTATACAAAAACTCCCCATATTAACCGTGATTTTAGGGCATCACACAAAACTACTTTCTCGGAGCGGAATTCTTCATCGCTACCGAATCTTTGAAAACTTAACATTTTATGCATCTTTATACGAAAACCTACTAAACAAGCGTAAAATTTGTTCGATTATTAATCTATTAAATTAACGCCACTCTCGAACCCTCTCTCTCTGCTTATCCTCTAATGGATCTTCTTCTTCTTTTTCTTCCTTACTTTCAAACTCGGTACTCTCCTCGGCTTTCTCCACTTCATGTAACGTCAAACGGACAACACTCACGTCGACCATACCCGAAAAAGGCCTAAAACTAGGCTGAAATCCTTGATGGCTAAACGGCATACAACGAAGATAAAAATATCCTTCGGTTTCTTTGACCTCGGGGTCAACGATCTCCTCGTTATTGAAATGATGATGCGGTCCAGACATACTCCTCTCGTAGAAACGAAAGAAACAAATCGAGTTCCAAAGAATTAATCAGGCTTTGAAGAATTCAAAACTTGAAGAGTATCCAAAGAAGGATTTAATGGAACTATATCAATAGAGGGAGCTGGAACCAAGCTGTTCACCGAAGCAAAAGGCTCGGAAACAGAAACAAAAATATTTAATAAAGGTGGAGATGAAACATAGCCATTCGACAACGGCTGAGAAATAAATAAGTTTTCATCAAAACTATATTCATTAGAACGAGGAGAAATAATGACTCGAAATTCCCTTAAGGAATAAGAAAAGGAATTGGGTTGTCTTGCGACATCGAATCTTGAAGTCCTGCTCCATTCACTCGTCGGGAAAAAGAGGAAATAAATCTTACTATTTTGAGAACTCCTGAAATAATAGTCTTATTAATATCCATGCAACCACGATGGAAACATGCTGAAGCTAACGTCTCTATGTACTCATACGCATATGCTGAAACTCTCTCATGGCCTCGTCACTTCGAGAAGCTAATTTCGCTTCCAAACGATGGTACCAAACTCATGGTACATTCCAAAGTTAAACAACCAATTTACTTGCACAATTATTCGCCAACTTACAACCTCATTAAGGTCTCAATTCCACTACACAATCTCATATCTCAAACTTTCTATATTCATCTCATTATTTATTTTCATTATAAAAGCGGAAGAACCATATTACTGAGTTTCTAGTTATGTGGGTTGATCAGGTCCACATAACAATTCGTCAATACATAGAACTTCAAATTTTAAACTTTTTAAACATAGAAAACTTTTAAACATAGAAAACTTTTAAATACGAACTAACATAAACACACAAAGACAACCTCCTCACACTTAAGCTTTGCTTGCCCTCAAGCAAACAAAGAAAAAGCATAAACAAGGAGAATAAACACAAAGACGCATACACAAAACTAAAAGAAAGATAAACTAAAATAAAAACAAAAGAAAAAAATTAAAAAAAATAAAAATAAAAATAAGAAAGGGAAAGAAATCACCCAAGTTGTCTTCTTCTGCATTTAGGTGGCTTAAGCTCCAACTTGGGTAGCTTCACATCCAATGGCACTGATCTGTCGCAGGGGGTCGACAAACATAGATTTTTCACAATGTTATGGGTGCGTTCGATGCCATTTATTAGTGAAAAACCATGTTGTTTAACCTTTTTCCCAAGTTAAATCTTGTTTTGTCGGTTTTTACGCTTGTTTTCTTGTTTTGAAATAATTTAATGAATATGGATGTGGAATTAGAGTGAAAAGAGTTTGGAATGAGAAAGAGGAGCTCGATACGAGATCGTGGAAAAAAACGGAGGTCAATTCGGTGTCGCAGCCCGGCCTAGAATTTAGATGACAAAGCCGGTGGGTCCCACGACGTACACAATTTATGATTAACCAAAGGATAAGATAGCGACCCGGCTATCAGTTAATAAGAACAAAGGACACTTATTATGCTCAATGATTTCTCAACTTAGAATAAATATGACATACATGTTTCAAAATCAACGAATATAACTTAATCACTCGGAATTCAATAGACTCGTTCAAACATATTATCAACAAGAAACAAGAAGACGACAAGCCTGATTTTAGGATCAAGAAAGCACGATAAAGAAAACTCGTTTCAAGTTCGACAAAGCTTTCTCAAACAACAAACAACATATATATATATATATAATCAAGTGGCTGAGTTTCAAAAGAACTTGACAAAAAGAAAAAGAGTTCGACTTTAACATCGACTCTAAAATCCAACATCATTATACAATATCAAACTTCATAAACTTGCAATGAATACGAGAGAATATATGTATGAAGACATATATTCTAGGTCTAAACACTTCAAAACAACCTTTAAGTATTTAACAACAACATCATCCATCCAGCACACATCATCCTCATTCCAGCTAACCTGCACATTTAAAAAAAATATATACAAGGGGCTGAGTACAAAGTACTCAGTGGGCACATGCCAAAAATACTTAAAAAATTTACTTCTTGGAGTTAGTGATTAAACTTGCCATAGAGCATAAGCACAAGTAATTTTTCTCAAAAACAAACCTGTGCATGCTCAACATTTTCTTTTCTGTAAATCATATTTGTCTGGCCAGACATATACTTTATGAGGTATGTACCAGATCTATAATCACATAGTGATAGTGTTGAGAAGGAGGCCTCCTTCTCAAACACTTGTAATCGGCCCATCTTTATGAAGGCACATGATTACATCTAAGTGTACACAAATCCTACCTTGCGTAGGACTGAATTCATCTTGCTACAGTAGATGGTATCATACAAACATTAGGCAAGTTAATCAACTTAAAAATATCACATATATATAATCATATATATGTATATCATTTGTCATTTCTTTAGTTAGAAAAGCCCACCTGAATTGAAGCTACTTTAACTACACTTTTGCTTCTCGGCTTTTCCCTCAATTTACGGTCCCGCTCGAGCCTTCATTTAAGAATTTGGTTTTAACATAAGAGCGAGAAGAATTAAACAAAGAAATGAGCGATGCACTGCTGCCATAATACGAATTCTCTACTTCGACTCGGCTTTCTAAGTTTTCTCTCGGCAACGTAAAACTTAACTTTTCTAATACTTTTTCTACTTTACTTAACTCTTTAATCGATAGCTAATCGATTACAACTTCAGGAAACACTTAGAAACATAAAATCACATATTTCATCATTAACCACTTAAGCTTATCATTAGGAAAATAGCTAACATTTTAACTTTTGAGTTTACGAATAAACAACTGAAAACAAGTTGAGCAAAGATCAGCTGGATAAATCAAGCTGTCTGGAAAATCAAGCTAGCTGGAAAAACTGAGCTGGCTGGAAAACTGAGCTGGCTTAAAAACTGAGCTGGCTGGAAAACCGAGCTGGCTGGACCCAGCTGAGTTAATCCAGCTGACTGGTTCAAATTCGGGTAATTCCAGGTTGATCGGATCCACTGTAAATCCAATGACCGAGTTCAAATTGTAATTCCACTGACCGGGTCCAAATTGGGTAAATCCAAATTGACCGAGTTCAATTCGGTAATTCCAAACTGACCGGGTCCAGCCGGGTAATTCAATGACCGATCGAATCAAGCCGGGCTGGATCCATCTGACTTAATCCAACAATTTAAACTCTAGAAACTCTAAATTTCAAAACTTTGTATTAAAATTCCGAAAAATTCTACGTCAGTTAATTTTTAACGTAGATTCCATTTCTATCATTATTTTCTTCATTAAAAATCAAATACATGGCTTTATTGTACATATATATTTCGGTCCTTTTGATAAATTAAGAATTTAAAATCCAAATTTCATTCTAATCACTTCCAATCATGTTAATTTAAATTATAAACCTCAATTATAACATAATTACTTAAAAATTCATTCTAGGCTTATTTCAACTTCATAAACATTAATCCATCATCAATTTCATCATAGGATCAAAGGATCAAAAACTCCTAAATTTAAGCTACAATTCGAAAAATAATAGAAAATTAGGTTTAGGGTTCTTCATGCTTAATTTAATCATACCAATGATCATCTAGACATCATATAAGCATCATACTATCATATCAAGATCATTCAACCATTTCTTAATTTCTTCCAAAAATGATCGATCGTATATATATATATATATATGAGCTAGGGTTTCTCATGCATCATTTAAATTCATAATTGATCATCTAATCATGATATAAACATTTTATAAACATCATACTAAGATATGAACATCATCCAATTACTTCCACACTTTTTCCTAATTTTCGAAAAATATATACATATATATATATATAGAAAAGATTTCCACCATGGAAAGAAAACTAAGAACTTGGAAGAACATAGATCCAACCTTGATTATAGATTTAAGGATGAATTGATCTTGCTTCTTGAGCTCAAAGATTGATCATCAATGGAGTGTGTGCAGGTGTGTGTATGTATCGAGAGAGAAGAGATGATCGAGAGGGAGAGAGAGAGAGGCCGTCGTTTGCTGTTGTTTGTTGTGTGTGTGCGTGTGGTGAGAGATGAGAGAAATGAGTGAAATAGCTATACATATATTAGTTATAACCCTAGGTTTAGATGTATAGGATAGCTTATTATAAAATTAAAACTTAATAGCTAAGTTTTGGTTAATTCATTTAATTAGTTATTAATTCAATTAATTAATAACTAATTAATCTTCTAATAATTCTCTAATTTCTCAACACAGTAATTAAGTTTAAGGTTTCACGAACCTTAGATAAATTTTTGAAGCATTTTCAAATCGACCGAAACTAAATTTTCGTTCAGAACATTTATCCGGCAGATATATTCTACCGGAAAAATGAGTTTTAATTAATTTTTATCGTCTCGGTTAATCCGAAACGAAGAAGTTTTTACATTTATCAATAGATGATAAATGTTTAGTCATTAATTGACAAGAAGAAGAATTTAATTTAATTACGTGAAATTTTACGTAATTAATCGCTTAAAAATTTAGTTTCGGTCGATTTGAAAATGCTTCAAATCTCCGATTCTTTCTGTGAGAGTTTTATCTAAGGTTCGTGAAACCTTAATATTAATTACTGTGTTGAGAAATTAGAGAGTTATTAGAAGATTAATTAGTAATTAATTAATTGAATTAATAATTAATTAATTGAATTAACCAAAACTTAGCCATTAAGTTTTAATAAAATAATAACCTACCCTATAGTTCTAAACCTAGGGTTATAACTAATATATGTATAGCTATCTCACTCTCTCTATCTCACCACACGCACACACACAGCAAACAATAGCAAAGAAGAAATTTTCTCTCTCTCCCTCTCGATCTCTCTCTTCTCTCTCAATACACACACTCACACACACAACTCCATTGTTGATCATCATCCAAGCTTCCAAGACCAAAGTCATCTTCTCAAAGTAGCTAAGTAAGATTAATTCCATCTATTCCAAGCTCTTGATTCATGTCTTTGGTGGAAGAATTATATATATATATATATATATATATATATATATATGTGTCGAAAATTTGTAAGAAATATGAAGAAGTAGTTGAATGATCTTGATTTCTTAGAATGATGTTTATATGATGATTTTATGATCAAATATTAAGCTTAAGATGATGCATGAAGAATTCTAGTTATGAATATATATATGTCGATTATTTTGGGAGAAACCCTAGAAATGATTAGTAAATCTTCATGTCTTAATATGATGCTTATATCATGATTATATGATGAATTGTGTGATTAAATTAGAAAAATCAAAACCCTAACCCTAAGTTGCATGAAAATCGAATTTTAGAAGAAAATGCTAAATTTTAATTCATGCATTGAATGATGATTTGTTCTTCATGAATTATGCTTAGAATATGATTATAAGATCAAATATGTAATTAGATTTAAGCATGGAAAACCCTAGCTATCAATTGGTAATTTTCGAAAATGAGAAGAAAATAGGAAATAATGAATACATGAATTGTATGATTGATTTAATGATATAAATGAGTTTAGTTAAGTATTTTAAGAATGTTTCATGTTGGAAATACTTAAAAATTTCCAACCAATATCATTTTTGAGAAAATAACCGATTAAATAAGAATATAAATTAGGGTTGAAGGATTAATACTTAATTGAATGAAATTAAATGAAGAAATGAGCTTAAGATGATAATTAAGTATATTAGAAATTAAAAAGAAGAGAAAATAATTAAAGAAATATTAATTTTAAAATAACCGAAAATTTAAAATGAATAAATAAAATATTAATAAAATTTTAATTAAGAAATTAATTGCATTTATGAACTTCTTAATAAAAATTAAGTATTATAAAATTTTATGGAAATTTAATTCAAAGAAATAAAGATTTTTCTACTTATGGTTGATTTTCCCGATTTGGGAATTTATATGTTTAATTGAGTTAATGTGTGTATTTAAAGTATAATTATGTTTGTTATAATTAAATAAAGGTATAGAATTAAATTGAAAATTTTCTGAATCCGTTAGACGGATTAAAATCGATTTAGTTAGTTGTGATGAATAGTAGTTTATAAATATTAATGTTGTATGAGAATTGATTTCAATTGATCGTCTCGAGTCATATATATATCACATTATTTCTAAAGTGGTAAATCCTGCGAGTCAACAATTGTAATTCCAAATTGATCGGGTCAATTGGGGTAAATCTAAATTGGCCGGTCGAGTCATCAGTGAGCAATTCAGTACTGACTCGGTCCAAATTGTAATCTCACTGGCCGGGTCACCGAGTAAATCTAGGCTGGTCTCGTCGAATCCACTGGTAAATCGGCCGTCAGTCAATTCTAAATGCCGAGCCTAGCCCACTCGGGTAATAGTTTCGGGCTGAGACATGTTAAGTATGGTTATTCTTTTGAACGATAGCCGGGTCGCTATCTTAATTTCCTTTGTTAATCATAAATTGTGTAAGTCGTGGGACCTACCGGCCTTGACATCTAATATCGAGGTTCGGGCTGCGACAGAGTGGTATCAGAGCGGGTCTGACTGCTCTGAATAATTTTTTTTTAAATCTAGTCTATTTTGAAATCCTAGACTAGTTAGAGCAATGTCTTCTGCTCCAAGTTGTTATTTCTGAAAGTCTAGTCTGGTTTGAATTCCTAGACTAGTTAGTTTTTAACAACAACTGAAGTCCAGCATCTCTCATCTCATCCAGCTATCCAGGTACGAATTCCAAATGTTTCTAGTTATAAAGTTTGAAAGTTGAAGTATATATATAATTGTTGTGTTTTAGCCTCTAATGTGATTGGTTGTTAGTGATCGATCATAAGCGAGATAATGGATCAGTTGTGCAAGCAAGTTGAGTATTTATCTGTGGAATGTAACATGAGCTCAGAACACCCTTTTGGAAGCGACATTGAGTATGTTGAGACAGTGGATTCTCAAGACTATTCGTAATTTCAGTTTAGTTGATTATTTAAATTTTCTTTTATAGGATGTCCAACTCTAGAAGCGTAGCAGCGATGATTGAATTTCACCACATACACATGAGCTACACAGAAACCCTAGCAGAGTTTTTAGCTCGGTACCATAGAGTTTGGATGGACATACATGAATCAAATATCTCGGGAGTTATTGGTATAGTTAGGCTAGTTCCTCTGCTTCCTGAGGATTGGCAGGAGTGGGCGGCATCGATTGCTGCAAGGTACGTTACTCCCCAATTTTGGGATGGTGTCTTGTTTGGAGATTGCAGAGCGTTCATAGCTGCAATTAGTACTCAATATATGTGTTTTTCGTACCCACCTCCTGGACCATATCAGCCATTGATTCCTGTTGGTGAGTTTGGTTTACAACATCTCATGCCCCAAGATTACCCTATTCTGGATCAGAATCCTCCAGAAAATCCCGAACCAATTGCTTCTCCCATCCATGGAAATAATGGATTTGATGTTAACTCTTTTCTTGTTGAGCCATTGGCAAATGGCTATGTTTCGTCTCCCTCCCAAATTGAGACTCAAATTTTTGTTCCTGAGCCTTCTGTTTTGCCTAACGGCGTAGCCTCAGCTTCTTTTGTTGAGGAAGTTCCAAATGATCCTTCCGTTGAAACATTGCAAGCTTTGAATTCTTCAGAGCTTGATGCCATAGTTGGAGCCCAGCCTATTCTTTTTGACCCTAATGTGGCTAGCACCTCTGGACCACGTCACCATGATAGTGACGAGGATGACGTTGATCCAGAAGTTGGACCAACTGAAGGATACTTCCACCTCCGTAGAATACCATTTACTCATTTGAGTTTTCAGCCTAGCTTTAGGCCGTCGCCGGGAGAGGATATTACTTATGCCCCTCGTGTGACTTTGGACGGAGTGGAGAGGGCAGAGGAGAGCACGGAAACGGAGGAAGAAGATCCAAGTGAGGAGGATCCGAGAGGCGACGAAGAGGAGGAAGAAGAAGAGGATCCGTCAGAGAATGAGCAGTGAGGGGAGGTGTCGGGAAGATAATGATGTAAATATATGTAATAGACTAGTAAGCGAACAACTTTTAACAATTATGTTGTAAATAAGTTCTTGTACATAGAAGCATAATATGATAGAACAGCGAATCGGAAGCGACGTAGAATTCCGCTCCGATAAAAACATTTTGCGTGATGTTAGAAAATCACGGTTCATATAGGGAATTTTTGAGTGTAAATAATTCCCTACCTTTTGTAAAAGTCCTCAAAGAGGCAAATTTTCCTAATAAATGAAGAAGTAAGTTGAGCAAAGATCAGCTGGAAAATCAAAGCTAGCTGGAAAAAAAAAAAAAAAAAAAGAGCCGGGCCGGAAAACCGAGCCGGAAAAACCGATCACCGGAAAACCGAGGCCGAGTCACCAGAAATCTAAATGATCGAGTCCAATTGAGAAAATCCAAATCGAGTTCAATGGGTAATTTCAAATGAAATCCAAATTTGACTAAGTCCAAATTTCGAAATCTAGCCGACCGAGTTCAATTGGTAATTCCACTCGAGTGAATCCAAATTCGACCGAGGTTTAGATAATAGAAGTTAAAGTAAAGAAGTGAGGTTTAAGGAATGGAAAAAGACCGATTAAAAGCCTGGACGAAGAAAACAAGACAAAGCGTCGAATCCGGCATCGGGTTGAATCCACTGGCCGAGTCACAATTCCAATTCGATCCAATTGGGTAATTCCATTGGCCGAGTCAGAGTTAATCCAAATGAGTCCAATTGGAAATTCCACTGGTGAAGTCATTTGAGTAAATCCATTGATTGGGTCCAAATTGGGTAATTCACTGGCCGAGTCACTGAGTAAATCCAATGATCGGGTCCATTGCATTCCATGGCCGAGTCATTTGTAATTCCAATTGATTGGTCCAATGACCGGCAACAGACGCGACCACAGCACGCGGCGCGCCAGCCCCACGACAATTTCAGCATCAGGCGCGGGTTGGTGTGGCGCGGGACAATCCGCCGGAGGTCAAGTCGCGCGCGCATGAAAGAAATCTCTTCTTGGCCGCACGATGTCTGCGCGCGGGACGGCGATCTTAGCACGAGATAGTTCGATCCAGCGCCGGAGTTTATTCGTCCATTTCGTTGTCGTTCGTAGTTGTTCATTCTTCGTAGTTCGTTTTGTTGTAGTTCATTTCATTCTTCGTTAATTTCGTCCGTTAATCGTTTCGTTCATTATTCGACTATCATTAGTTTAGTGTGTCGTTCATTTTATTCGTTTCATTAATTATTCGTTATCGTTAGCTTAGTTCGTAATCATTAGTTAGGAAAAATGTTAAGATGAAGTAGATCATATCAAAAGAGATTTATGAGGAAGTTTATACATCAAGATGATATTATTCATCTCTTGATTTTAAAGAATGAAGAGCTAATTAAATTTAGCAAATAAATATATATATCTATATATAATAATTACTACTGGAAAATAATTTTTTTTTAGTGATTATGTGATGATAAGCGTGAATCTTTTGATTCATTAAAGTTATGATAAAGTTTATATGCCAAGATGATGCTATTATTTCCTTGAAATATTAGGAATATATATTAGCTAAATTTTACTTAGCAAAGATAAGTATGAAAAATATGTGTTCTTGAAATATTTTTGTGATTATAGTAATGAATGAATTGTTGATTCATTATCTATGACAATAGAGAATTGTTTAAATTGTTCATGATGATAATAAGAAATTAAATTATGGGATTACAATGTATGATGATGTTTATGAATTTTTGATAGTATGAGCCTGTTAGATGTAATTGAAAGTTTTGATAAGCATGAATGGTGATGAGTATGAATGGTGTGATTCATTAAAAGTACGATGAGTATTTTATGCATTAAAAAGGTGATAAGAAAATTTTTCTAAATTCTAAAATCTAGAAAAATTTATTTCCCTTAAAATACTTTTAAAGAAAGAAGAATTTTTTTTATTAAAGAATAAGACTTTGTTAGAAAGAAAGAATAATTCGAATAAAAATCCTGGTTAATTAGAAAATGCCGCCAAGAGGTAGACCAAGAGGCCGAGGTCGAGGAAGGGTTGAAAATGAAAACGAAAGAGAACCTACCCCACCTCCTCCTCAACCTGAAAGGAGAATAGAAGAATTATTTTTGCGGCAAAATCCTCCAACTCTCGATGGAAGAGGAAGTCCTTCAGAAGCCGAAGAGTGGATTCGTGCGCTGGAAAGAATTTTCCGTTTTCTTCGATGTACGGATCAAGAACGTCTAACATGCATGTCTTATCAGCTCAAGGGATCTGCGGATTACTGGTGGGAAGCTCGTCAAAGGGCATATACCCCTGAACAACTGGAGAACCTGACGTGGGAACAATTTAAGGATGCTTTGTTCAAAAAATTTGTTCCTCGAAGTTATCGAAAGCAGAAGGAGAATGAGTTTGCTAATCTCAAGCAAGGAAAGAAGTCAGTAGCCGACTATGATCGCGAATTTTGTGATTTGGCACGTTTTGCTCAAGATAAGGTGGACACAGACGAGAAAATGGCCGAACTTTTCCGAGCAGGTCTTCGGCAGGAAATAAGAATCGTTCTGGCCAGTCAAAGTGCATTATCGTATGCCGAGACTTTAAACAGAGCTTTGGATATGGAATTGGCAATGCAGCCAGATAAGTCTTCTCAGACTTCAGCAGCCACACAAGTTCAAACCCCAGTGACAGTGGCAAATCCGCAGCCGTTCAACCAAAGTCAGAAACGAAAATGGAATTTTGGAAGTCAACCTAGTAAGAAGCCCTGGCAAGGACAACAAGGACAACAACGTCATCAACAAGAAGAATTTAATCAAGGACGATTCAAACAACCTTTCGTCAATCAAGGCGCTTCATCTCAAACTTATCAAGGAATGTCTCCATGTTCCAAGTGTGGCAAGATGCATCAAGGGATATGCGAGAATTTGGAAGTAATGGGGCTTGCTATACTTGTGGTCAAGTTGGTCATTATTCGTATCGTTGCCCAACTAAACCGCAAAGGAGCAGGAGGAAGTAGACCAACTCGAACCCGCCTCGAGATTGAAGGCAATAGAAGTTGTTCCTCAAGCAACGGCAGAAGAACGGAATCGCCAAGGGCCGCGATTCCAAAGAAAAGCAAAAGCAACCCCAAAGAATTGAGAATGGAACCCCAAAGAAGAATATCAAAGGGTTTTTGCTCTTGATCGAAGCCGTTCGACAAAGATCAAGGAAATTTGACAGGTATGGGTCAATTAAATGGCATACCTGTTATAATTTTATTTGATACTGGTGCATCGCATTCATTTATATCAGATGCATGCGTAGATAATCTTGGTCTTAAAGTAGAACGTGCTAGTCAAGACTTGAGAGTAACAACACCGTTAGGTAAATCTACCTCAGCTACTCGCATCTGTCCTAATATAGAGATTGAATTAGGATCTCTCAAGATGTTAGCGAAAACCCTAAATTTAATTAAAATGTGGGATATAGATATTATCTTGGGAATGGATTGGTTGACCGAGAATTTTGCAAGCATTCAATGCAAGCAAAGGCAAATTTCATTTCATATGCCTGGTCAGGAACCAACTCTATTTTTCGGGATAGAAAGAAGTTGTAAGAAATCGCCGATTATTTCGGCAGTTCAAGCAAGGAGAGTGTTGAAAAAGAAAGATGTGAAAGCATATCTTATCTATCTCAACAAGAAGGAAGATAAGGAGAGCAACATTGAAGATGTAGCTGTAGTAAAAGAATTTCAAGACGTATTTCCACAAGTTTTGCCAGGATTGCCACCAGATAGGCAAGTAGAGTTCACAATAGATCTTGAACCAGGATCAGCTCCTGTTTCCAAGTCACCATACAGAATGGCTCCAAAGGAGTTGCAAGAATTGAAAATTCAACTGCAAGAGTTACTTGACCTAGGTTTCATAAGACCTAGTGTTTCTCCGTGGGAAAGACTCAAATTCTACATTTGTCAAAAAGAAGGATGGTAGTTTGAGGATGTGCATCGACTACCGAGAATTAAACAAATTAACCTTGAAAAACAAATATCCTTTGCCGAGAATAGATGATCTATTTGATCAGCTCAGAGGAGCAAGTGTATTCTCGAAGATTGATCTGAAATCTGGTTATCACCAATTGAAGGTCAAGCAAGAAGATATTTCCAAGACAGCCTTTCGTAACAAGATATGGCCACTACGAGTTTGTAGTAATGCCATTTGGTGTGACAAATGCTCCAGCAGTATTTATGGATCTCATGAATCGAGTATTTCATGAATTCTTGGACAAGTTTGTCGTAGTTTTCATTGATGATATTCTCGTGTATTCAAAGAATGAATTAGAACACGAGGAACATCTACGAACTGTTTTAAAAAGGTTGAGAACCGAAAGATTGTATGCCAAATTTAGTAAATGTGAATTTTGGCTAAGAGAAGTACATTTCCTTGGACATGTTGTATCTCCTGAAGGAATCAAAGTTGACCCTTCAAAAGTACAAGCAGTTCAGGAATGGAAAGTTCCAACCACACCACATGAAATTAGGAGTTTCTTAGGTCTAGCAGGCTACTATCGGAGATTTATCGAGGGATTCTCCAAAATAGCTAAGCCAATGACCCACCTCCTAAAGAAAGAATCAAAATTCAAGTGGTCAGAAGAATGTGAGGAAAGTTTCCAAGAACTTAAAAAGAGATTGACCACTGCCCCAGTGCTATCAGTTCCAGATTCGGATAAAGATTATGCTGTTTACACAGATGCATCAAAGAACGGACTAGGTTGTGTCCTGATGCAAGAAGGAAGAGTTATTGCATATGCTTCTAGACAGCTTAGACCTCATGAAATAAACTATCCAACTCATGATTTGGAACTAGCAGCAGTAGTACATGCTTTAAAAATCTGGAGACACCATCTTTATGAAACGAAATGTGAAATCTTCACAGATCACAAGAGTCTCAAATATTTCTTTGAGCAGAAAGAATTAAATATGAGACAAAGAAGATGGCTCGAGTTAGTTAAAGACTACGATTGTAAAATTTCCTATCATCCGAAAAAGCAAATGTAGTTGCTGATGCGTTAAGCAGAAAAGGAAAATCGGAATTTGGATTTCTTCTAACTCAAGAGAAAGAACTCATTAAGAGTTTCGAAGAACTGAGGTTAGAAGTAATTCTACCTCCGCAATCTGTTAAGCAAATGGTTGCAGCTATGGAAATAATTCCAGATTTAAGATTGAGAATTTCCAATGCTCAAAGAAAAGACGAGAAATTGGAAAAGTTACGAATGAAAATTCGTCAAGAGAAAAATGAAAATTTTAAGGAGGCAGGAGATAATGTTCTCCTGTATCGAGGAAGAGTTTGTGTACCGAATGATGAAGAATTAAGGAATGAAATCATGAGCGAAGCTCATGAAACTCCTTATTCAAATTACTTCGGAGCACCAAAATGTATCAAGATTTGAAACAAACATTTTGGTGGGAAGGAATGAAAAGAGACATAGCTTCTTTTGTGGAAAGATGTTTAGCCTGTCAACAAGTAAAGGCATTACATCAGAGACCATATGGGAAGCTACAACCTTTAGATATTCCAGAGTGGAAATGGGATAAAATTACCATGGACTTTGTAACTGGGTTACCTAGATCCAAACGAGGAAATACAGCGATATGGGTAATAGTGGATAGATTGACAAAATCTGCACACTTTATACCTATTTCCATAACTTATGGCGCAGATAAGTTAGCTCAGCTGTACGTGCGAGAAATTGTGCGATTGCACGGAGTACCTAAGTCGATCACTTCGGATCGAGACTCAAAATTTACTTCTCATTTTTGGAGAAGTATGCAAGAAGAATTAGGTACCAAATTGAACTTCAAGACGGCTTTTCATCCTCAAACGGATGGTCAATCAGAAAGAACCATTCAGATCTTGGAGGATATGTTGAGAACTGTTGTTTTAGATCGAGGAAGTCAATGGGAGCAAATTTTACCTCTTGTTGAATTTGCTTACAACAACAGTTATCAAATGACGATTGGCATGGCGCCCTACGAAGCCCTTTATGGAAAGAAGTGTAGATTTCCGCTCCATTGGGATGATGTGGGCGAGAGAAAATATTAGGGCTCGATTCAAGGGAAGAAATGATAAAGATTGTGCGTCAAATCAAACAAAGAATTAAAGAAGCGCAAGACCGTCAGAAGTCTTATGCTGACGTCGAAGATCGCATTAGAATTCAATGTGGGTGATAAAGTTTTCTTGAAAGTTTCGCCTTCAAGAGGAATTCAACGATTTGGTGTTAAAGGAAAGCTTAAGCCTCGCTACATAGGACCATATGAAATTTCGGGAAAGAATAGGTCAAGTAGCATATAAGCTAGCTTTACCGCCAAGTTTTGGAAATTCACATAACGTGTTTCATGTATCTCGATTGCGGAGATATATGTTTGATCCTAAGCACGTCATTCGTCGAGAAGAAGTAGTCCTTGAACCGCATCTCGCTATGAAGAGAAACCCGAAGCGATTTTGGATCGGAAGGTCCAACGGCTTAGAAATAAGTCGATCGCGTCAAGAAAATCAAATGGAGGCATCATGGACTAGAAGAAGCAACATGGGAGTTAGAAAGCAAAATGAGAGAAAAGTATCCCGAACTCTTCCGAGAGGTAAGCAAATTTCGGGACGAAATTTATTTTTAGGGGGAGAGAATGTAGTATCCCGTCTTTCTTAAGTAATTAAAATAATTAATCTTCTGAGAAAGACAAGAATTTTAGTAAAATAAAGATTTTCTTTCCGAAAATTTTATCCGGCAGATATATTCTACCGGAAAAATGAGTTTTAATTAATTTTTATCGTCTCGGTTAATCCGAAACGAAGAAGTTTTTACATTTATCAATAGATGATAAATGTTTAGTCATTAATTGACAAGAAGAAGAATTTAATTTAATTACGTGAAATTTTACGTAATTAATCGCTTAAAAATTAAGTTTCGGTCGATTTGAAAATGCTTCAAATCTCCGATTCTTTCTGTGAGATTTTTATCTAAGGTTCGTGAAACCTTAATATTAATTACTGTGTTGAGAAATTAGAGAGTTATTAGAAGATTAATTAGTTATTAATTAATTGAATTAATAATTAATTAATTGAATTAACCAAAACTTAGCCATTAAGTTTTAATAAAATAATAACCTACCCTATAGTTCTAAACCTAGGGTTATAACTAATATATGTATAGCTATCTCACTCTCTCTATCTCACCACACGCACACACACAGCAAACAATAGCAGCAGCAGCTTCTCTCTCTCCCTCTCGATCTCTCTCTTCTCTCTCAATACACACACTCACACACACAACTCCATTGTTGATCATCATCCAAGCTTCCAAGACCAAAGTCATCTTCTCAAAGTAGCTAAGTAAGATTAATTCCATCTATTCCAAGCTCTTGATTCATGTCTTTGGTGGAAGAATTATATATATATATATATATATGTGTCGAAAATTTGTAAGAAATATGAAGAAGTAGTTGGATGATCTTGATTTCTTAGAATGATGTTTATATGATGATTTTATGATCAAATATTAAGCTTAAGATGATGCATGAAGAATTCTAGTTATGAATATATATATGTCGATTATTTTGGGAGAAACCCTAGAAATGATTAGTAAATCTTCATGTCTTAATATGATGCTTATATCATGATTATATGATGAATTGTGTGATTAAATTAGAAAAAATCAAAACCCTAACCCTAAGTTGCATGAAAATCGAATTTTAGAAGAAAATGCTAAATTTTAATTCATGCATTGAATGATGATTTGTTCTTCATGAATTATGCTTAGAATATGATTATAAGATCAAATATGTAATTAGATTTAAGCATGGAAAACCCTAGCTATCAATTGGTAATTTTCGAAAATGAGAAGAAAATAGGAAATAATGAATACATGAATTGTATGATTGATTTAATGATATAAATGAGTTTAGTTAAGTATTTTAAGAATGTTTCATGTTGGAAATACTTAAAAATTTCCAACCAATATCATTTTTGAGAAAATAACCGATTAAATAAGAATATAAATTAGGGTTGAAGGATTAATACTTAATTGAATGAAATTAAATGAAGAAATGAGCTTAAGATGATAATTAAGTATATTAGAAATTAAAAAGAAGAGAAAATAATTAAAGAAATATTAATTTTAAAATAACCGAAAATTTAAAATGAATAAATAAAATATTAATAAAATTTTAATTAAGAAATTAATTGCATTTATGAACTTCTTAATAAAAATTAAGTATTATAAAATTTTATGGAAATTTAATTCAAAGAAATAAAGATTTTTCTACTTATGGTTGATTTTCCCGATTTGGGAATTTATATGTTTAATTGAGTTAATGTGTGTATTTAAAGTATAATTATGTTTGTTATAATTAAATAAAGGTATAGAATTAAATTGAAAATTTTCTGAATCCGTTAGACGGATTAAAATCGATTTAGTTAGTTGTGATGAATAGTAGTTTATAAATATTAATGTTGTATGAGAATTGATTTCAATTGATCGTCTCGAGTCATATATATATCACATTATTTCTAAAGTGGTAAATCCAGCTGGCTGAGTCAGCTGGGTAATTCCAACATCGGGTCCAAATTTAGTAAATCATTGAATCACTGGCAATTCCAATTTGACCTGGTCCAACAGAATTCCAGGTTGGCCAATACTGAAAGTAAATCTACTGGCCGGTCCAAATCGAGAATCCAAATTGCCGAGTCACCGGGTAATTCCACTTGACGAGCCCAAATTGGGTAATAGTTTCGGGCTGAGACATGTTAAGTATGGTTATTCTTTTGAACGATAGCCGGGTCGCTATCTTAATTTCCTTTGTTAATCATAAATTGTGTAAGTCGTGGGACCTACCGGCCTTGACATCTAATATCGAGGTTCGGGCTGCGACAAGAGCACACACACACTCAAATCAAGAGAAGAAATTTAGCTTGGTTGATCAAAGAAAGTGGTACTGAAATCTTCTAAAAAGGTAAGATCTCTCATTAGTTAAGGGAAAAACTCAAGTTTAAACATGAAATTCTATTTATTTTATTTTTTTTAAATTTCGAAATTTATATATATGATAGAGAATGGATTTGATCTTCAAGTATGATGATTAGGGAGTAATTTAGATTACATTTCTATGATTTAATCATTGAGAAATCAATTCTAGCATTATTTTTATTATTTCGAAATATATATGAAATAAATTAGAAAATTTATTTCTTTGATCCTAAGGTTGAATTGATGAATATGATGAACTTCTATGATGATTATAAGCATGTTGGATAATTGGATTGAGTAAGAATAATCATTTTATTTATTTGTTTCAAAATGGCCGAAGGTTTTGGCCAAAAATATGAATATTTGATTTTGATGCTTTATACTTGATTTGATGATCCATGTAGGTTTAAATGATGTTATTAAGCATGTTTATGAGTTGAGTTAATTGTTTAAAGCATAATTATGCCAATTGTAGAAATTGTCGAAGCATCTAGGGTTTAAAAGTAGAGCACTTTGATTTAGATGTTGGATGATGAAATTGATGATACAATTGAGCTCATAATATTTAATTAAGTATGTGGGAATTTTGTTAGAATTTTTAGAGCTCAATTTCAAAATTTTAAGAATTTTCAGCATTTAAAAATAAATTAAAAATAATTATTTAGAGCTTAAATTGATTAATTGAGATTATAATTAATCTCTAGAATATTAATTATACATGTTGAAATTTGAAATGGATAAAAATAAGTAAATGTGCCCTATTTTTCCATAAAGGTCGAAATATATATATATTAGGGTTTTGATTTTTATCCAATTAAATTAAGTGATTAAGCTATAAATATTGCTTATTAATTAAATTAAGATGTTTGGAATTGATTAAAATGAAATTGGATATTTATTTTCCAATTTCTAAAAAGGCCGAAAATTATCAAAGAAAATAAAAGTATTATTTGATTTTTAATCAAGAAAATAATGGTAGAAATGAATTCTACGATAAATTAAATGAAGAGTTTTAGTATTAATTAAATGTTTATATGATTAAAGGATATGTTTATTATCCTAGAATGATAATATGATAAAGAATAAGTTTAATTGATTGATGAAGTAATTAATATGAGATTAATTATTAATTATATGTTAATAAAGAGATTAAGCATTTTAATATGCTTAATTAATTAAATAAAGAGCTTAAGTGTCAATTAAATGCTTATGTGATTAAGATATATATTATTATGAAGTTAAATGATAAATTATATGATTATAAGTTTTTAAATATTTCCTGAAGTTATAATCGATTAATTATCGATTAAGGAATTAAGTAAGAAAGAAAAAAAAATAGAAAAGTTTAGTTTCTAATTGCCGAGAGAAAATTTCTAGAAAAGTCGAATTGAAGAAGAAAATATTAAATATAGTAGCGGCATTCCTTATTTTAATATTTAAATTTTTCTCGCTCTTATATTTAAATTCTTAAATTGAAGGATCGAGCGGAATCATAAATTAAGGAAAAGCCGAGAAGTAAGCTTGTAGATAAAGTCGCGAGTTCAGGTGGGCTTTCTGAACTAAAGAAATAAAGAATGTGATATTATGATTATATATATGTGTGATGATTTTTAAAGTGATTGACTTGCCAATTTTTGAAATTTTTGTATGATACCCTCTATCAAGGAAAGACGAATTCGGTCCTACTTAAGGTGGGATTTGTGTACACTATGTTGTAATCGGGAGCCTTCCTTTTTGGTGGGACGATTACAAGTGTTTGAGAAGGAGGCCTACTTCTCAACACTCAAAAGTTATAGTAGATGCGGTACATACATAAAAAGTATTTTGACTGCAGTCACTTATATAAAAGAAAAGGTTTTTGGCAAGCACAGGTTTGTTTTTAAGTATATATATAAGTACTTGTGCTATGCTTTATGGCAAGTTATCAATCTATTGCTCTAAGCAGCAGTTTTCAATTATTTTTGGCATGTGTCCACTGAGTGCGAAAGTACTCAGCCCTGCATGTTATTTCTAAAATGTGCAGGTTAGCTCGGATGGGAAAGGAGTGTGCTGGGCGGACTTTTGTTGTTGACCTTTTGTTGAGCAGGGTTATATGTCTTCATACATATAACCAAAGATGTGTTATGTTTTTCCGCTGCAACACTCTGAACTTATTCAGTAACTGTTGTCCTATTATGATGATTGAAACTATGACTTGATAAACTTTGTTTCCGTTGCTAAAACTCTGATACGAGATGGTGTTGTATTTTGACCATTCTCGTTATTTTGATTTTGAACTTGAAAAATAAATTATTATTGATGCCGCTGTTTGATATTTAATTCAGCTTGAGTTTGCCTTGAAAGTATGATTCATTGTATGATTGATTTTGTTGGATAACTGGGTCGTTATCTTGTTCCTTGGTTAATCATAAATTGTGTACGTCGTGGGACCCACCGGCTTGAAAAAAAAAAAAGGCGAACAAGTTTTTGGCACCGTTGCCAGGGACTAGTAGAGTTAGTACTTGTGATATTATGAAAAGCTATTTTGACCTAATTTAGACATTATCTTTATTTTATTTTATATATTTTTGTTGTTGTTTTTCTTGATAGGAGGAGACGTGAATTTGGAGAAGATGAAAGAAGATGACTAATTTTTTATCTCCAAATTCAAATGGCGGTGGTGAGAGCGAAATTGCAAATGCATGAGGCTATCAAGATTGATGACGAGTGGCAACTGCCGAAGTCTCTACCTTGTTTGTGAGTTCGAGCTTACTAAAGTACTTCTTCTTTGTCCAAACTTATTCTCTCTTTGTATCGAATAAGTTTGGGGGAGATAGAAGTGTGTTTAGTTTGCTCGATTTTTTTTCTTCTCTTTTCTTTTCCAGTACTTTTAATTGTTGAACTTTGAGTTTGTAGTTTATAGTTGAGTCCTGAATAAAGTATGTGTTGGGTGAATTGTGACATGGCTAATGATGAGAATGGAAAATTTTGGTTTTGATTGAAATTATTGCTTATGTGTTTTGATTGATTTGTTGGATATGTTTTGATGAAGAAAGTTTCAACCTCTTAAGTTCTGGATTAAATGAACCTATTTGAGATTTGACCCTTTGACTATTCATTGATTATAGTCTTTCTCGCTTCTTGTGTGTGATTGTTTGAGCATGTATTTGTATCTCTAGAACTTGTCATGGTTCTTCCTTGAAAATGAGTAGATCTGCTCTAGATTTTGATATGATTAAAGACCCTCTTTGTTAGCCAAATTTTCCCTTATTCTTGACCAAAATGCTAAAAGCGTGATCCTAGTTTGCCCCTTTGAGCCGTTATCTTTTCTTTGATCTAGCCGAATTGGGGAGGGGTAGAACTTGTAATAATTTGAGAATTTAGGAAATGAGGAGTTGGTAAATAACAGAGGTTATCTTGCTCGAATTGTATTGAAGATGGCAAGCCCTTATAAGCTCTTGGAAATGGTTGAAAAATGAGAAGAAAGAAAATTTTCAAATTCTTGAGAATTGATGAAAGATGAAAAGAGCATTAAAGGGTAGAAATAGCCAATAAAGAGGTAGCTAAAGCAAGAAAAAGAAAGTAAAAGAGTGAGTGTGATTTGTGGTTGTTGTGGAAAATTTGGCATTTGTGATTGTTGAGAGTTGATATTGTTAGATTACTTGGGAAGTAATTTTGCCTAAAAATCACTCACCCACCAAAGAACCTCATTACAACCTTGTGAAAGTCCTTTTTGATCTTTATCTTAGAGCACATTAAGCAATAGATAGGCTAGACGAATGGCAAGCTTATGGTAGAACTCATGCATGACATCAAATTGAGTGAAAACACGTCCCATTTATACACTTGAGCGTTCAGTGCTTCATTTTTAAGTCTTTGTGTGAGAATCCAAAATCCCTAAGAGGTTGAATATTTGACTTTGTTGTAGCATGTTCAACTTTGATTGAGAAATGCATTTGCAATTTTGTTGTTGAAGTGAATAATTTCTGAGGCCCTTTTAATGTCATCGATTCGCCCTTCCATGTTTGTGTTTCTTTTCTTTTCTTTGTGTTGTTTGAGGACAAAAAACGGTTTAAGTTTGGGGGGTTGACAAACATTGATTTTTCACAATGTTATGGGCGCGTTTGATGCCATTTATTAGTGAAAAACCATGTAGTTTAACCTTTTTCCCAAGTTAAACCTTGTTTTGTCTGTTTTTATGCTTGTTTTCTTGGTTTGAAATAATTTCAGGAATATGGATGTGGAATTGGAGTGAAATGAGCTTGGAATGATGAATAGGAGCTCGATACGAGAACGTGGAAAAAACGGAGGTCAATTCGGAGTCCGGACGAAGGAGAACGGGCCAAAACAAAAAAGGTGCGCAGCCGGGGAGCGAGAGTTTGGCGCGTGGAAGAAGAAAACTTCCTCTTAGGCGCGCGGTTTGTGGCGCGGGCGCGCGCGACGGACCCACTTTCTTCCAAAACACGTTTTTACCTCTATTTCATCCCAATTTTCGCATTGTCTCTCCATAGCAACTTTCTCTCACTCTATAAACATATAAATACCTCTCCAAAACTCAAACCCTACCAATCAAGACATACCCCCAATTCTTAGCCTCCATTTTCTCTAACTACCCACCATTCCACACATCTCCACCATCTTCATCTTCCACCCAACAACCTAGAGAGAGAAAGTGTGCTTGGGGGAGAATTGGGAAGAAGACAACAAGGATCTCAAGATTGGAGCTCAAGATCACCAAGGATTTGTCTTTGAATCTCTTGTTTTCTTGTTTTTCTTTCTTGTTTATCTTTGTTGGTGGATATTTACTTTTCATTATGATTAGCTAAATTTCCCTATTCTAGGGATTGGATTAGATGGGTTTGTGATGGATTGATCTTTATTTTAATTCATTGTTGATGGGTTCTATTATTTCCTTGTGTTTGTTGATTTGGTTGAATATTAAATGCTTAGCTTGTAGTATCCCGCCTTTTTCATAACTAATCTTAGTAATTAATTAAGATAATTAAATAGAATTTTTAAAATGTGAGAATTTAGTATAAAGTTAAGTTCCGGCAGATAAATTAATTCGGCAGCCCTAAATTGCTGAATTTTGATAATTAAAGTTTTATTTCGTTTCGGTTAATTCGAAATGAAATATTAAAGGTGTTTATGATTATGTGCTATTATACTTGCATTATATGTGAAATATGTGCCATTTTTAAAGTATTTGATTTTTTAGGAATTTATGAATTTTCTCCGGCAATTTATTTAATTTTCGGATTTTAATTCCGAAAATTTTTAAAGGAAGTTTATATTAGGGTTTGAGAAACCCTAATAAATTTATATGTATCGAGAGCTTTTTAATTAAAGCCTCTATGATTACTTATTTGATGAATGATCAATTAATTAGAGAATTAATTGATCGATTAAAATGAGATTTTTATGCTTAATGTTTAATTAATTAATTTGATGTTTAATTAATTAATTAAGTTAAGATATTAAGCATAATTTTTCCTAGGAAATAAAGCTTATATTATAAGCTTAATTATTATTTCCTAGTTAAATCTTGTTTGTTAATAATTAATGAAAAATTTAATTATTAATCTAAGATTAGTAATTAAAGTAGCATATATTAAATAACTAACACTAATACCTATTATTTAATTAATATATATGTGACACCTAAGCTTGTCCCCAACATAATGATGAGAGATGTTGGGTGACTAAACATGTAGTTAGCATTATTCAATGAATTTAGATTAGATAAGTTAGTATTTAATTGAATGTATCCTTCTTCTCTCTCAACTCTCAACACACACGCTAAACACACACAACACACACTAAAACACACACGACACACACACACAAAACAGAGCACACACACACTCAAATCAAGAGAAGAAATTTAGCTTGGTTGATCAAAGAAAGTGGTACTGAAATCTTCTAAAAAGGTAAGATCTCTCATTAGTTAAGGGAAAAACTCAAGTTTAAACATGAAATTCTATTTATTTTATTTTTTTTAAATTTCGAAATTTATATATATGATAGAGAATGGATTTGATCTTCAAGTATGATGATTAGGGAGTAATTTAGATTACATTTCTATGATTTAATCATTGAGAAATCAATTCTAGCATTATTTTTATTTTTTTCGAAATATATATGAAATAAATTAGAAAATTTATTTCTTTGATCCTAAGGTTGAATTGATGAATATGATGAACTTCTATGATGATTATAAGCATGTTGGATAATTGGATTGAGTAAGAATAATCATTTTATTTATTTGTTTCAAAATGGCCGAAGGTTTTGGCCAAAAATATGAATATTTGATTTTGATGCTTTATACTTGATTTGATGATCCATGTAGGTTTAAATGATGTTATTAAGCATGTTTATGAGTTGAGTTAATTGTTTAAAGCATAATTATGCCAATTGTAGAAATTGTCGAAGCATCTAGGGTTTAAAAGTAGAGCACTTTGATTTAGATGTTGGATGATGAAATTGATGATACAATTGAGCTCATAATATTTAATTAAGTATGTGGGAATTTTGTTAGAATTTTTAGAGCTCAATTTCAAAATTTTAAGAATTTTCAGCATTTAAAAATAAATTAAAAATAATTATTTAGAGCTTAAATTGATTAATTGAGATTATAATTAATCTCTAGAATATTAATTATACATGTTGAAATTTGAAATGGATAAAAATAAGTAAATGTGCCCTATTTTTCCATAAAGGTCGAAATATATATATATTAGGGTTTTGATTTTTATCCAATTAAATTAAGTGATTAAGCTATAAATATTGCTTATTAATTAAATTAAGATGTTTGGAATTGATTAAAATGAAATTGGATATTTATTTTCCAATTTCTAAAAAGGCCGAAAATTATCAAAGAAAATAAAAGTATTATTTGATTTTTAATCAAGAAAATAATGGTAGAAATGAATTCTACGATAAATTAAATGAAGAGTTTTAGTATTAATTAAATGTTTATATGATTAAAGGATATGTTTATTATCCTAGAATGATAATATGATAAAGAATAAGTTTAATTGATTGATGAAGTAATTAATATGAGATTAATTATTAATTATATGTTAATAAAGAGATTAAGCATTTTAATATGCTTAATTAATTAAATAAAGAGCTTAAGTGTCAATTAAATGCTTATGTGATTAAGATATATATTATTATGAAGTTAAATGATAAATTATATGATTATAAGTTTTTAAATATTTCGAAGTTATAATCGATTAATTATCGATTAAGGAATTAAGTAAGAAAGAAAAAAAAATTAGAAAAGTTTAGTTTCTAATTGCCGAGAGAAAATTTCTAGAAAAGTCGAATTGAAGAAGAAAATATTAAATATAGTAGCGGCATTCCTTATTTTAATATTTAAATTTTTCTCGCTCTTATATTTAAATTCTTAAATTGAAGGATCGAGCGGAATCATAAATTAAGGAAAAGCCGAGAAGTAAGCTTGTAGATAAAGTCGCGAGTTCAGGTGGGCTTTCTGAACTAAAGAAATAAAGAATGTGATATTATGATTATATATATGTGTGATGATTTTTAAAGTGATTGACTTGCCAATTTTTGAAATTTTTGTATGATACCCTCTATCAAGGAAAGACGAATTCGGTCCTACTTAAGGTGGGATTTGTGTACACTATGTTGTAATCGGGAGCCTTCCTTTTTGGTGGGACGATTACAAGTGTTTGAGAAGGAGGCCTACTTCTCAACACTCAAAAGTTATAGTAGATGCGGTACATACATAAAAAGTATTTTGACTGCAGTCACTTATATAAAAGAAAAGGTTTTTGGCAAGCACAGGTTTGTTTTTAAGTATATATATAAGTACTTGTGCTATGCTTTATGGCAAGTTATCAATCTATTGCTCTAAGCAGCAGTTTTCAATTATTTTTGGCATGTGTCCACTGAGTGCGAAAGTACTCAGCCCTGCATGTTATTTCTAAAATGTGCAGGTTAGCTCGGATGGGAAAGGAGTGTGCTGGGCGGACTTTTGTTGTTGACCTTTTGTTGAGCAGGGTTATATGTCTTCATACATATAACCAAAGATGTGTTATGTTTTTCCGCTGCAACACTCTGAACTTATTCAGTAATTGTTGTCCTATTATGATGATTGAAACTATGACTTGATAAACTTTGTTTCCGTTGCTAAAACTCTGATACGAGATGGTGTTGTATTTTGACCATTCTCGTTATTTTGATTTTGAACTTGAAAAATAAATTATTATTGATGCCGCTGTTTGATATTTAATTCAGCTTGAGTTTGCCTTGAAAGTATGATTCATTGTATGATTGATTTTGTTGGATAACTGGGTCGTTATCTTGTTCCTTGGTTAATCATAAATTGTGTACGTCGTGGGACCCACCGGCTTGAATAAAAAAAAAGGCGAACAAGTTTTTGGCACCGTTGCCAGGGACTAGTAGAGTTAGTACTTGTGATATTATGAAAAGCTATTTTGACCTAATTTAGACATTATCTTTATTTTATTTTATATATTTTTGTTGTTGTTTTTCTTGATAGGAGGAGACGTGAATTTGGAGAAGATGAAAGAAGATGACTAATTTTTTATCTCCAAATTCAAATGGCGGTGGTGAGAGCGAAATTGCAAATGCATGAGGCTATCAAGATTGATGACGAGTGGCAACTGCCGAAGTCTCTACCTTGTTTGTGAGTTCGAGCTTACTAAAGTACTTCTTCTTTGTCCAAACTTATTCTCTCTTTGTATCGAATAAGTTTGGGGGAGATAGAAGTGTGTTTAGTTTGCTCGATTTTTTTTCTTCTCTTTTCTTTTCCAGTACTTTTAATTGTTGAACTTTGAGTTTGTAGTTTATAGTTGAGTCCTGAATAAAGTATGTGTTGGGTGAATTGTGACATGGCTAATGATGAGAATGGAAAATTTTGGTTTTGATTGAAATTATTGCTTATGTGTTTTGATTGATTTGTTGGATATGTTTTGATGAAGAAAGTTTCAACCTCTTAAGTTCTGGATTAAATGAACCTATTTGAGATTTGACCCTTTGACTATTCATTGATTATAGTCTTTCTCGCTTCTTGTGTGTGATTGTTTGAGCATGTATTTGTATCTCTAGAACTTGTCATGGTTCTTCCTTGAAAATGAGTAGATCTGCTCTAGATTTTGATATGATTAAAGACCCTCTTTGTTAGCCAAATTTTCCCTTATTCTTGACCAAAATGCTAAAAGCGTGATCCTAGTTTGCCCCTTTGAGCCGTTATCTTTTCTTTGATCTAGCCGAATTGGGGAGGGGTAGAACTTGTAATAATTTGAGAATTTAGGAAATGAGGAGTTGGTAAATAACAGAGGTTATCTTGCTCGAATTGTATTGAAGATGGCAAGCCCTTATAAGCTCTTGGAAATGGTTGAAAAATGAGAAGAAAGAAAATTTTCAAATTCTTGAGAATTGATGAAAGATGAAAAGAGCATTAAAGGGTAGAAATAGCCAATAAAGAGGTAGCTAAAGCAAGAAAAAGAAAGTAAAAGAGTGAGTGTGATTTGTGGTTGTTGTGGAAAATTTGGCATTTGTGATTGTTGAGAGTTGATATTGTTAGATTACTTGGGAAGTAATTTTGCCTAAAAATCACTCACCCACCAAAGAACCTCATTACAACCTTGTGAAAGTCCTTTTTGATCTTTATCTTAGAGCACATTAAGCAATAGATAGGCTAGACGAATGGCAAGCTTATGGTAGAACTCATGCATGACATCAAATTGAGTGAAAACACGTCCCATTTATACACTTGAGCGTTCAGTGCTTCATTTTTAAGTCTTTGTGTGAGAATCCAAAATCCCTAAGAGGTTGAATATTTGACTTTGTTGTAGCATGTTCAACTTTGATTGAGAAATGCATTTGCAATTTTGTTGTTGAAGTGAATAATTTCTGAGGCCCTTTTAATGTCATCGATTCGCCCTTCCATGTTTGTGTTTCTTTTCTTTTCTTTGTGTTGTTTGAGGACAAAAAACGGTTTAAGTTTGGGGGGTTGACAAACATTGATTTTTCACAATGTTATGGGCGCGTTTGATGCCTTTTATTAGTGAAAAACCATGTAGTTTAACCTTTTTCCCAAGTTAAACCTTGTTTTGTCTGTTTTTATGCTTGTTTTCTTGGTTTGAAATAATTTCAGGAATATGGATGTGGAATTGGAGTGAAATGAGCTTGGAATGATGAATAGGAGCTCGATACGAGAACGTGGAAAAAACGGAGGTCAATTCGGAGTCCGGACGAAGGAGAACGGGCCAAAACAAAAAAGGTGCGCAGCCGGTGAGCGAGTGTTTGGCGCGTGGAAGAAGAAAACTTCCTCTTAGGCGCGCGGTTTGTGGCGCGGGCGCGCGCGACGGACCCACTTTCTTCCAAAACACGTTTTTACCTCTATTTCATCCCAATTTTCGCATTGTCTCTCCATAGCAACTTTCTCTCACTCCATAAACATATAAATACCTCTCCAAAACTCAAACCCTACCAATCAAGACATACCCCCAATTCTTAGCCTCAATTTTCTCTAACTACCCACCATTCCACACATCTCCACCATCTTCATCTTCCACCCAACAACCTAGAGAGAGAAAGTGTGCTTGGGGGAGAATTGGGAAGAAGACAACAAGGATCTCAAGATTGGAGCTCAAGATCACCAAGGATTTGTCTTTGAATCTCTTGTTTTCTTGTTTTTCTTTCTTGTTTATCTTTGTTGGTAGATATTTACTTTTCATTATGATTAGCTAAATTTCCCTATTCTAGAGATTGGATTAGATGGGTTTGTGATGGATTGATCTTTATTTTAATTAATTGGTGATGGGTTCTATTATTTCCTTGTGTTTGTTGATTTGGTTGAATATTAAATGCTTAGCTACCATTTGAATGTTTTTGTTGTGTCGATTTGAGGCTCGAGAGAGGAGGAATCGATACTAGAACCAAACACGAGGCAGAAAATTGCAATAATCCGAGAGGGTGAGTGGTTTTGTGAGGACATTTGATCCAAGGAGCCGTTAGGAGTTATATGCTAGCTTAGTGACTGGAGACGGCATAACTAGCTTGTAATCTACAACTCGAGTCGCCCGAGAGGGGGCTGGAGTGGAAAGTGATCGCCCTAGATAATTAGGACTCTATCAATAATTGATTAGTAAAATGATTTCTAATTGTTTATCCATCGAAATCTAGTCACTAGGATAGCTTCGTTTCCATATTCTTCTTCCATTTATAGTTTAATTATTGTTATTTAGAGTTTATTTGCTTTCTTTAATTTAGTTTAATCTTCCAAATTTATTCGTGAGTCTAAATAGATTAAAATAGCTTATTAGTAGTACTCACAAGACTTTCGAACTAGTCCTCGTGGAATACGACCTTGCTTGCCACTATCTACAATAGCCCCGTCCACTTGCGGGTTTTATTTGCTTGAAAAGAAAAGGTAAACAAGTTGTGAATTTGGAGAAGATGAAAGAAGATGACATAATTTTTTATCTCCAAATTCAAATGGTAGTGGTGAGAGCGAAATTGCAAACGCATGAGGCTATCAAGATTGATGACGAGTGGCCACCGCCAAAGTCTCTACCTTGTTTGTGAGTTCGAGCTTACTAAAGCACTTCTTCTTTGTCCAAACTTATTCTCTCTTTGTATCAAATAAGTTTGGGGGAGAGAGAAGTGTGTTTAGTTTGCTCGATTTTTTTTTCTTCTCTTTTCTTTTCTAGTACTTTTACTTGTTGAACTTTGAGTTTGTAGTTTTTAGTTGAGTCCTTAATAAAGTATGTGTTGGGTGAATTGTGACGTGGCTAATGATGATAATGGAAAATTTTGGTTTTGATTGAAATTGTTGCTTATGTGTTTTGATTGATTTGTTGGATATGTTTTGATGAAGCAAGTTTCAACCTCTTAAGTTGTGGATTAAATTAACCTATGTGAGATTTGAGCCTTTGACTATAAAATGATTATAGTCTTTCTCGCTTCTTGTGTGATTGTTTGAGCGTGTATTTGTATCTCTAGAACTTGCCATAGTTCTTCCTTGAAAATGAGTAGATGTGCTCTAGATTTTGATATGATTAAAGGCCCTTGTTAGCCAAATTTTCCCTTATTCTTGACCAAAATGCTAAAAGCGTGATCCTAGTTTGCCCCTTTGAGCCGTTATCTTTTCTTTGATCTAGCCGAATTGAGGAGGGGTAGAACTTGTGATAATTTGTGAATTTAGGAAACGAGGAGTTGGTAAATAACAGAGGTTATCTTGCTCGAATTGTATTGAAGTTGGAAAGCCCTTATAAGCTCTTGAAAATGGTTGAAAAATGAGAAGAAGGAAAATTTTCAAATTCTTGAGAATTGATGAAAGATGAAAAGAGCATTAGAGGGTAGAAATAGCCAATAAAGAGGTAGCTAAAGCAAGAAAAAGAAAGTAAAAGAGTGAGTGTGATTTGTGGTTGTTGTGGAAAATTTGGCATTTGTGGTTGTTGAGAGTTGATATTGTTAGATTACTTGGGAAGTCAGTTTGCCTAAAAATCACTCACCCACCAAAAAACCTCATTACGACCTTGTGAAAGTCCTTTTTGATCTTTATCTTAGAGCACATTGAGCAATAGATAGGCTAGATGAATGGCAAGCTTATGTTAGAACTCGAGTCGCCAGATTTATATAATATTAACTTAGTGGCTACTATTTTGTTTTTATTAACTTAAGTGGCTATTTTACATAATTTCTCATTTGGGAAGGTAGATATTATTTATCTTTTAAAGATTAGTGGTTAGAATTTCTTTTTGTTTTTTAAATTGGTTACTTTTGCACATTGTTTCTAAATTTAATATAGATTTATTCTATTGTGCTTAAAATAAATATAAGAATAAGAATATATTAAGTAAAACCAATTTTATAAGAATTTGTTTTCTTATAGTAGGTACTATTATAAATTTAAAATTGGCCGAATTTTGAATTCACTACAACAAAAAATAGATATTGGGACACTTAGTTAGAGACACTTTTTTATTAATTGCCTCTAAAGTTTATTATTGGGGCATTTGATTAGATTTGTTAAATTTTATAAATCTATTGGGGCATTTACAAAAATCTCTCTCAAAATTAATTGGCTAAAACTAAGATTTGGGGAATGAGCCAACGCCATTTTTCTCATTTCTATAAAACCCTTATGTATACCACTAAAAAAACCCTTAACAATAATTAGAGACGAGAGAACGACGCAATTAGTTTTTGCCGAATCCGACACCGGCCGAATCCTGGTTAATTGGTTCTTCTTTTCCTTTTTCTCCTAATTTTTATTATTTTAAAGTTAAAGTAAATGTGAGTTTTGAGGTCATTATGCTTCTCTACTGGAAATAGTTGGAATTTATGAGAAGTTTTTTTAATTTTACCCTTATGGTTGAATTTGTTATTTCATTCAAGGTTTGTATTTGTAAAGGTCTCCATCGAAATATATGATGTGTTCATTCATTCTATCTGCCCCTTATTTTGAAATAGTGTAAAGGGGATTTATATAGAAATAGGTTAATTGGGATTTGGTAGATAAAATTGAATCGTTTTCTTGTATATTATTTAAAGTTCTCTTCCAATAAACCCCCTTTTTTTGGTTATTGCCTATGCAACTGATTATGATGATATGGTACAAGGTATTTGGTTTAATGTGTAGAAACAGAGTTCTGGCATCATTCTATTTTTGTTGCTTACTATGTATATTTTTCGGAAGAATTAGGAAGAATGGACTTTAAATCTTATTTGATCTTGAATATAAAAATCTCTTATTCTTTTGCGAGAAATTTTTATTGGACTTATGCAACATTAAGATTCATGGTTAGATATAGATGTTAGTGTCAATTATGGTGACTAAGATTCCCATGTTACAGGGGATTTGGAAGGTATTATATGTATAATTGATAATTATAGCTTCTAAAGTTAATATAAATAAGTTTGCTCAGTTCTTCAATCTTACGTATCGTAAAATTTTAAAGGATTTTAAGAGGTGACATTTATTTGTGTTAATAGATATAGATGGTTATACTATGTTTATTAGAACCTCTCTGTAAAGGATTTTAAAGGGTTCTTCTACAGAATATGAAATTAAATCTCATGTCCTAGCTATCATAAGATTTTAAAAGGTTTTATATATGTTGTTAAAATGTTCAGGTTTATAACAGAGATGATGATGATGCTTCTAATAGTTTCTTCCCGGGATCTTATAACAGGCTACAGAACCAAGTTTAGAGATATAGTTCCTTCAATCTTTTTCATTGTGAGTTTTCTAGCTTCTATAGTGTTTCTTATCTCTTATATTTTTTATAACAATGCTTAGCTATAGGTACGAACATAGTTAATAAGGAGTATGATGCATCAAGATTACTATTTTATCCTAACTATGTCTTGTATTTATTGTTTATTTAAAGGCATCAAGATTATTATTGTATCCTAACTATGTCTTGTATTTATTATTAATAAACAGTTTGCTAATTACATTCTGAATATAGGGTTGGGATTCTTAATCGAAAATTAGATAGCTAGATTGCAGCTTGCCGAGCAACGACATTATGGGGGAGGCTCGTCAAAAGGTAAAATCTTGTCTTTATATCTCCTTTTTTGCATAATGAGTGATCCTAAACGGCATTGGACATTCAAGACTCAACTACGTATGATTTTTTTTTATCACAAATCTATGCTGATGTAGGAATGTGAGAGAAGGCATCAGAAGATGAGAAGAATTGTGAGTATTAAGATGAAAATTGATGCAAGAAATCGTTGGAACAAGATCACTCAACTTCAAAGGACCCTTTGTAATTTAGATGATGTTGTTTTTTCGTTTCATATTTTGTATAAGAAATTATATAATACTCATATTTAATTTTTTCTTGTGTATGGGACATGAATGATAGGACATGAGATTTACGTTCAATATAAATTGTAAATGCATTTTTGTTACATGAGTGGTACTATTTATTGATATATTAATAAGATATGGTTGTATTTCTGTATAAGTGTTCTTGTAAACATTAATCTGTGGACATATACGGGGGGTTGTGATGCTACACATTATGTGCCTCAAAATTCATTTTAGTGCACAAATAAGTGCCCCAAACATTAATCTTGGGATATAAAATGAATTTTGAGGCTACACATTTTGTGTCCTGATACTTATGTAAAAGGCACAAATAAGTGTCCCGATATTTTATTTGAAGGCACTAATAAATGTTCGTATAAACCTATCAATATGTTTTTAAACCATTTAAAGGGCATTTGTATGTGTCTCGATAAATTAATCTCGAGACATATTAAAATGATTGGAAAGCTAATGGTATAGAGGCACTTAAAAAGTGTTTCAAACGCTATTGGGACACGATACTTGGAGGCATATGAAATAAGTGCCTCAGAAAATCAAAAGTGCCCCAATAGTGCACATATTGAGGCATTTTTTGGTGTCTGGAAAACCATTTTTTGTTGTAGTGATTGCAAACTCAATAAAATTAATACTACCGCCTTACTGGTCCCCGCCCGGCCCGATGCCAGCAAAAATTTTTCTTTTAATTTCCACAATCAAAATGTGTTGCTCACACTTATGTGCAAAATTGGGACCGCAAACAAAATTCTCCATCTCTCGATTGTCATACACTAACAATATAGTGGTCCCTATTGGAACCACAAACAAATTACTAAATTTAATTTTGGGAAAAATAGCATACTCATGCTCGCCGCCTAGAGTAATATCTACAGATTGTCAGCACCCAAAAATATTCATAATTTTTCTTTTTATTTTATGTTATTCTATGCGATCTCATCACAAAAAGATCAAAATGACGTTGTTTTGGTCGAAGAAAAAAAAAAAAAAATGCAAATATACACTTCATCCGCCACCTCCATATATCTCTCTCTTCTCGCTCTCTCTCCTGCTATCGAACATAATTGCCGATCTTCAAAGAACAATTTTTCTCTTTATTCTCAAATTTTGAATCGCAACAAATTGGTGATGACAACAAATTTAAACAGAACAGGAACGAAAAATCAAAGAACTAAAATATTTATTTCTATTTTTTCCAAGTCAAACAACAATCACAAAACAAATTCACTTAAATTGTATCTCTCTTCCAGTCTCAATCCCTCATCCGATCTCAATTCTTGGTGAGTCTCGGTGGTGTTTGGTGTCGAGGGACTATGGGTCTCTGGTGGCGGCTACTCCGGGAGGAAATTAAATCCTCACAAGAAATCAAGAAATCTTCATTTTCTGGCTTTCTCTCTCCGCCTCCATATTTACAAATCACGCCACCAAAATTTCAAGAAAAATGAAGAATATTATTAGCTTGCCCACTCGACATTAGAAAGAAAATTTAGTCCGATATTGATTTCATAAAGATGTATCATAATGATAATAATAACACTGCGTAATTAATCTTCAATTTTACGACATACTTTTGCCAAAAAATGTCGTGTTTATTAATTCTTTCATGATGGTTTCAAGGAATTTAGGACCATAAAAGCCCAAATACATAAATTAAATATGAAGGTGAAGAGAGAAAGTTGCAGAAGAGAATTGAGAGAGGTGAGAGACGAGAGTAGGGAGAGAAAGATGAGAGTTAAAGAGAGAGGTGAGGTGTGAGGAGAGAAAGTGATGATGTGAAAAATTAAAATAAAAAAAAAGAAAAAAGAAAGAAAACTTGTGAACGACCTGAGACGTTCATTTGGAACGAGGGGGTTTTGCACTACTTATAGTACGTTGGGATGCCTACAACCCGTAAACATTCTTTGAAGCGGTAAGTTATATAGGGTGAACCACAGGGGTAAATGCTATTTTTCCTTTTAATCTAATTAACTTGGAAAATATTGAATTTTTGGACCCAAACACTAGCTCTAGGGGAAGCTTAAGGGTTTGAGCCACTGAATTTTGGTGGTTGTTTCTTTGTCATAATTTTGGAATCATCCTCAGACATAAAATTTAAATTTATTTTAAATTAAATTTCCAAACACACACACATATATATATATATATATATATAATAATAATAAATGCGAGAGTTTATATTAAGGATCTTCATTATGTATAGTATTTCTTTAGTTTTAAATATATGTGTATAGTTTTCCGCATATTGTTTATATTCGGGATATTTAGAGATAATTTCTAGTTTTGTGCAATAATTGGTCAAATGTAATTTTGTATTCATTACAAAACTCTTAAACAGATTTTAGCACAATAGGAACCATATCAGTCATTAATTTACGTGTTGGTGACACACTTATTTAGTTACATATGTGTCCGAGATAATATTAATTGTCCAAAGGACGTGTGACACGCGTATTGCAAATCAAAATTGGGTCCTCAAATGAGATTCTCCATGCATCTGTCAATTGTCAGCCGTCAGCCGCTGCCCACCTTCTTCATTTCTCTTCATATTTAGCGAAAACCCCAAAAGTTAGGAGCTAGCTCTCGTTATAATTTCTTTTCGTTCAGTGGCAGTTATGAATTGATTGAACAAATTTAATTTATGAAAGGACTGTGCCGGTAAGGTAAGGGTATGAATTTTTTCATACTGTTACTTTTAGTATAGTATACGATTTGACGAAATTTTTTCGATATACTGTACCGACTCATCCCTAAATAATTCAACTAAAGCTCAGTGAAAGCATAAAAATTAATTTGCATGCATTTACTAAACAAGTGATCCTTTGTCGCATGCAAAGAAAAATATTTAGTCATTTCGGTGAATATTTTACATAGAATTAAAAAATACGAATTTTTTGGGAGAGTTATTTAATACTCCCTCCATTTTAAAAATTTAGTCTTAAGGGTCCGGATACAGAGATTTAGAAATGAGTTATTTATATTAAAATTGGAAATAGAAAACAAATTTTTTGAGGGTATTTCCATCAAACCATTAGGAGCTGGAAAAATATATTTTTTTGCATGATATAATTTGTAATTTAAAAGTTATGTTTAGAGTGTTTATAATGTATAGTGGGGTATTATAGTTTTTATATTGAATATGAGACTAATTTATTATAATGACTAAATAAGGAAATTAAACCAAGAATAAATTTTTGGGAAGGAATGAGTATATATTATTTCTCATAACTTTATTTCCATATACGAAAAACTTATCCAACAATTCATGAAATAATGTAGGTAGATGAAGATAGGGGTCGAGGAGGTGTGGGGGCCATTCTTAGAAACGATAGAGGAGTTGTTGTTTTTGCTATGGCTAAACCTATAGCACAATCACTAACAATTCTCCACGGCGAGCTAAATCCTTTAATTTTTGGAATTTGTCAATGCATTAATTGAAGAGGAAATCTCGCGGATAGAAGTTTTCTCATTCTCTTATGGCGGTGATGGCTATTGCGGAGGAGAAGGACGAAGCGAGCACATGCTTTTATGTAGAGATATTGCTTCGACTTTTCTGCAGCGTAAAAGAAATTTTTAACGTTATTTTAACATAGTCATATTGCTCGCATTCACGTGTTAAAGCAAATAGAGTGCTAATGAGTTGGCTTGATTAGCTAGAAGTCTAGATACCAGCGTTATACATTTGATAATCGAATGCCTTTGATCGTCAAGTATTTTTTGTGACGATTCTACGTATTAAATGAGTTTCTTTTTTCCCCTAAAAAAATTAAAAAAATACAAAGGATTGAAATAATATCCACTCACATATGCATCACCGAATTATCCTCTTAAATCATCAATATCTATTTTTATATAGAAATAATACAGGATTGAAATAATATTGAAATAATACAAAGAATCGAAATAATGTCCACTCACATATGTATCACCGAATTATCCGTTTTAAGCAAAATGCATTAGCTCTTACACTTATGTATTTTATTTTATTAGGCCCCTGTACAAATATTTTGTTTTAATAAACCCTTTTATTTACAATTTTAATTTTAACGAGTCCTTATTCAACGGATTGTTAACTTTTCTGTAATCTAAATAACATATTATTATTTATTGGATAAATTGTATGTAAATTCTCGAACTTTTTACAAATTCGGTTTTGCTCCCCACAAAAAAATTACTGCGTGACAATTTCCAAAGTTTATATTTTGTCTCGATTTTGCATCTAAGGTCGGTTTTTCACCAAATTGTGTGCGACATTGGTACCGAAAATCCTACGTGTTCTAGTCGGCCAACGAGTAAATAATTATCTAAATAACAAATTGCCTATAAATTTTTGAACTTTTGTGAAATTCTGGTTTTGCTCTCCAAAATAAATTAATTTGTGCAACAAATTTCCAAACTTTTTAATTTGTCTGATTTTGCATCGAAGGTCGGTTTTGCACAAATTGTTTGAAGGATGACACACATGAACCAAAGTCCTATTTTGCATTTCATTTTTGTTTTTGGCTTAGTGATGTGAACAGAAACTATATGCTTGTATGCACCTTGCAACATAGTCCCTCCGTCCTAATAGCAAGGTCTCATTTCTTTCGGGCACGATTATTAAGAAACAAGAGTAAAATGATAAAAAGTGGTAGATTCCAAGTCTTGAAGAGTTAATTATTTCCATTTTTGAAATGAGACCTTCTATTGGAACAGGCGAAAAAGGATAGAGGAACCTTGCTATTGGTACTGAGGGGAGTATCTTG
Organism: Agastache rugosa; assembly: GCA_031470985.1. Classification (NCBI taxonomy): domain Eukaryota; kingdom Viridiplantae; phylum Streptophyta; class Magnoliopsida; order Lamiales; family Lamiaceae; genus Agastache; species Agastache rugosa. The sequence goes on along the minus strand of CM062603.1, from coordinate 33,235,368 downwards.
TAATAAATGGAAGTGATGGAAGTTTGTTTTGATACTTTTTACAGTCTTTTGTATATTGTACTCATCTTTTTTTGCAATTTTTTGCGATCTAATTTGTGTCATCTATTTGGGGAAACCGACCTTGGATGTAAAATCAGACAAATTATAAAGTTCGGGAATTTGTTGCACAAATTAATTTTTTTGGAGAGAAAAAATAGAATTTCACAAAAGTTCAGGAATTTATAGGTAATTTATTGTTTGGATAATTATTTACTCATTGGCCGACTAGGACACGTAGGATTTTCGCCTGCCAAGTCAGCACATAATTTGGGAAAAACCGACCTTGGATGCAAAATCAGACAAACTATAAAGTTTGGGAATTGTCACGCAAAATTTTTCGTGGAAAGTAAAACCAGAATTTGTGAAAAGTTCAGGAATTTACAGGCAATTTACCCTTATTTATTTATTAAATAAAATTAATATTATGTCATAATTACGCATCTACAAATCTAGAAGACGAAACTAGAATTAATGAAGAATGTGAAATTAATCCGACAAATATAGATACACACCCAAAGTGTTGCTTCATCAAATCTACTAATTATTCTATATACACCTTAATATCTTATTTGGTACAAAGTATACGATCCTTTATAAAGTTCGGGAGCGTATTAGTTGATTGTTGTTATTATGTTATACCATCAATGAGGTGGTATAAATAATACTACAACTAATTATAAGAATAAATTACTATAATTTGAGTTAAAAGTTTTTATAGGCCGCTAACTTAGGGTGACTTGTTATTATAGGGCCATAATTTTTCGGGCTTACAAGAAAGGACAGTAAGTTTTTTGTGTTGCAAAAACAGGACACAAAGTTTTGAAAATTGTAAATTTAAAGCCCGAAAACATAATACTCACTAGCTATTGGTTAAATTTCCAATAAATATTTGAGATAAAATAAATTAAAAATACTCAAGGTTATAAGGTTATTTTTCTTCTCTAGCCTTCGATCCACGCTTTCTAAAAATGGTATCAGAGCCTAAGGTTTATCTGGGAATTATATTTTATTTATTGCTTTAAGTATTATCCTAACGGAAGAGACATCAAGAAAAACCTGGATCCGGACAATTGTCTGAGATACGAGTGTTACAGGAATTATCTCCAAGATCTGGAGATAAAAAGAGAAAGAAACCAGAGGTTGAGAACCTTCTGGAGAGAAATGTTCGACTCTCGAGTCGTACAGGAAAGAAGGCTCGAATATATTGAGCCTTTAACTCAAGAAATTGAGACGAAGGAGATACGATTCAGATCCGAGCGATCTCCCGTTCGAGGTGATAAACACCATGAGGAGAAACCATCATAACAACCATATCTGATGGATCTAGAAGGATGTCCAAGGTGTGGACATTTTCAGGAACAACTCCAAATTTGGAAGAAAAGAAGGACGAGACACCAGAGTGTTCTTATACACTGGAGAAATATGCTGAACCTCTTAATTCAGCATAACCAAGAGAAAGATTTAATTGATTCCTGTCTCCAAGGAATCAAAAGGAAAGAAGATCTTCTACATGGTTGTATCCTCCTTGAATTGGAGATAGAACATGCCATGAGAAGAGACCATTGGAGCCATTTGGGAGTAAATTGGAATTTATATACTACTCCGCTCTGATGGAACAAAAGAAAGATAAAGGAAAGTATCATCTACTCTTTTATATCAAGAGATTTCTCCGCATTCTCGCAGATATCGGCAAGATCTAAGAGAAATACGGAAGACAAGACAACATTATGGCGATAGCCTATATGGTATACCTCGCGATCTTTACAAGATTGCTATGAAACAGATGAAATCTACAATATCCCGATGAGATCCAATCAAGGATCGAAAAACCTGAAAGAACAACCTCGTTCCAAATAAAGGAGAAATCCTTTTGGTAATGAACCCACATATCCATTTCCAAAGTGTGAGAAACCAAAAGGATCCCAACATGGAGGCCTTGAAAAGAATGATCCGAGAAAAGAAAAGATGAGTAATCTTGAAAAGAATCAAGCTTGACGACCTTCCCGTGAGTTAGCAGAATCACTAACATGACGATGGTTGATTTAAAAATGAATCGTAACGTGGTCCAAAATCCACAATGGGCAAATCAACTTCCACCGGTGAGCCATTATTGGGAATCAACAAGATTTTCAAAATGCACCCGGAGCCATTAATGCGATCCGGGATTTTAATGGAGTAAGGTATGATCAACATACCCCAAATGATGCATACATGGCGGCTAAGGACAAGGGCAAGAAGGCCACATCCAAAGGTGGAAGATACACCCTACGGAAAGGCGACCCCGGATCCTATCCATCCCTACGGAGTGATGCTCGACCTTGATTAAGTAAATTTCGAGATTGAGAATCCGTTATTGACGAATGGACGTCGGCCACGAGAATTGCAAAGCAAGAACTCCTCGATTTGGACAAGGAAGAATTCGTTAGAATTCTCGAAATGAGTCTTGCAGGAGTTGTCAAGACAGCATGGGAATTCTTTCCGGTGGACATCAAGAATTCATGTTTTGAGAGTGAAAACTACACAGAACATGTCCAGAATATGGCCATACTTTTTAAGAACCATTTTCTGGGAGAAGGATATTTCGAAGGATTTGATCAAGAGAAGAGAAGGAAATACTTGATGGCATTGTATAATCTAAGACTTGCGGTCTTGAATCAACAATCGCTCAACAAGTTTCTATAGCTCTTTACTCTTTATCAACATCAATCTAAAGTTGATGATAGAGTGGCACTGGAAATTTTCTTTCTGAAATTTCCAAGTCCATGGAAAGAGATGCTGATTCGGGATTACGAACCAGGTGATCCTGAAAACGTCGCAAGAAGGATGTCGTATGTACATCGAAAGCTCTCAGAGTGGTGTCAACAAGCAACAGCTCTAAAGAACATGAAGAAACTGAGGAGGATTAACAAATTTGCTTCTCTAAACTGTGAGGACAATGATCTACCAACGATCATTGGGGAAGAACCACCGAGGCTGAAGAAATACAAGAAAAATAGGTTTCAGCCCTATCATAAAGGTGGAGATCCAAAAAGAAATTCTTGGAAACCAAGAACCAGATGGTCGAGACAGAAGGCTAGATCTTACAAATCCGGCCAAAGAAGTGGACCATCAAGGAATAGGTATCCTTTCCAAGGAGATAATAAATCTCAAGGAAGGACACCTGCCAAGAAAACTTTCAGGAGAACTCACACCAGAGTTAATGAAAGTTTCAAGGATTGCAACTGCTGGACGTGCGGTGCTAAGGGACATATTTCCACAAATTGTCCTGACAACGAGAAAAGAGGTATCAACAAATTCGAATCCACTCCGGATATCGAAGATGCCATCTACTACCAAGAATTGATACAAGTATATCAGTTCGAAGATATACCCTCGGATGAGAGTATATATGAACAAGAAGAAGTCTTCGGCGAAAGAAGATTCGAAGTGGTCTGCGATGGAGCTAAATCGGAGTCGATCGGATTCGCTGATATTGTTCATCTCATGAGAAAGTAGGACGGGACGGGATTCTCGAGAGTGCGCAAGCTCTACTCTCAAAATATGATTGACAAGATGCATGAAGAAGAGTCTAAATATACAAAAATATCGAGAGCTTTTAACGAAGTTATAACATAGATCGGAGTTACGAGGAACTCTTAAAGGTTCTAAAAAGTGAGAGGAAACAACGAATCGTCATGGAATTACCGTGACGAGAAATGTCGGCTTCCATATAGAGCTTGCTTGGGAATCTATGAAAGTGGAGATGCGAATTGATCTCCAACTAGTGACATCATGGAGGATTTACTCTGCAAAAATGAAGCCGAAGTCGGCTTTGAAGAAAGATAAATCGGATCCGTATCGGAGCCATCCAAGTTAATGTTAAAATCGGCCCTCTTTACCTTGGAGTTCATCACAGCCGATTGATATCGGTATATGCGATAAAAGAGTTAAAAATCTAAAAGGATTCCGTATTGGGAACAATTGCGGGAGACGCTTTGTGCGGGACAAGTGGTGCATGAATGCATCTATCCAAAGATTGCCTACAATCTTAATGATACCCATTTCAACAAAACTCCCGACTTTATCAGTAACTTTAAAATGCAAGGATTTCTTTGGAGGATAGGCCGAAACGAAGCCTTACTCCATTACTTATCGAGTATCGTATGCTTTCTTTCCGAAGCTTACATCACACCGAGTTATTTACGGGAAAGAAGTTTATTGAGGATACCGGATATACGCTTCAACAAGCGTGACAAATAGGCGGTTTGTCCCGATAGGGAGTTGAAATTGTTCCGGTTAAGAAATGTTGATATTCAAATCCGAGATAGAGAAGTCATGAGAGCACGATTTCAAAGTCTCGGGATAACCCGGGAAAGATTATCGCCATTTCAAAGGAGACGAATTATGTCTTTACCATAATGGAAGGAGTCGGAAAGTCTTTATTCGAGAGGCGGGCACGCGCGCCGAGCATCTCGCAGTAACAGTAGTTCCAAGTAAATGCGAAAATGTCCAGAGTGGAGCCGGAGAGAAGTTGATAAGTAAGCCATTTGACACTACGAGAAGTGGGAAACCAACTTTCCTTGTAATGTTCTTTACAATCATAGCACGCACGTGAGATCAATCATTACTGAAAGGAACTCACCTGAAATTGGGCCGGACGGAGTGATGGAGATCAAAGGCGAGCGGAAGGAAGCCGGTTTTGCTTTTGGGTTTGGATTTCCTTGAAGAGGGATCACATGTAAACCTATCGGGGCAAATAAAGAAGATGGAGAATGGAAATCGCGATTAATTGGAAGAAAACTATTAATCGAATGACAAGTCCATTTTCCATATACATCTCTATAGGGATGTTATATAAAAAATATAAAGCGAGAATATTTTGTCGCTGTTTATATTGATTCAAAGTACTTTGGTATTTATCTATGCAAAACGAGGAGTTGCTTCCAATGAGAGGTAGAAAGATGATCTACTCTACCGAATTGCGATGAGAGATTTCTTAAAAAGAAAATTTTGCTCTTGGCTAAAAAGGAGTAAAAGAGATCGGAAATTCTAATTAGCGGAGCCAAGAGGTACGCAACCTTTGGTATAAAGGTTAAAACTCCACCAATTTATTTCCATGATATAGGAATGCCAGAACGTCTCCGCACTAGGAAACAATTTCCTACGGATGTGTTAAAAGATACATGCGGGATAATGAAAGAAGGCAATTGGTGTTTACAACCATTTGCATGATCACAAGATCATTGTCCGGAAGGCTCGAAGGGCTTGTCGCCGGATACCTATTGAGTTTTTACGACAAGCGTGAGTGATGAAGAAGGAAAACTTCGACACCCAAAAATGAAAGATCAAAGAGAGATTCGGCGAAGTTGCGAGTGCTAAAGGTTGTATTAGGGATAAGGATCTCAAAGATGAAGAGATTCGGATCCCTCAAAGGCATCTTTAATATCTCATCAAGATATTAAGGAAGAAATGCGAGTGTCTCTAGAAGATGTCGAAAAGGAAAATTAAAAGAAATTATAAAATGAGAATCGCTTTGGCAAAAGTGGTGGGATAAAAATAAGCTCAATTGCTAATCTGGCTGAAGGCTGAAGGATTTAGAAAAAGCGAGCATATGAGTTTGTTAGATACATGCCAATCCTTTATGAACCTCAAAGCATCCAACGAGGATATGAAGGAGATAATCAAGGAAGTTCCACCTAATGATTTAAAGTTGATCCGAACCCGTAGCAGAACTCGCGCCATGTTACGCAATGATCTGGATTTACAGTAAGGAATCATGGTGAGATCAAACGAGGTAAACCCAGATTAGTTATTAATTACAAAGCGAATTAATGATATTCCGGAGTTCTTGATGGATATTTTATCCCTAGTAGGGAATACCTTATTAAGCTGCGAAATTTAGAAATGCTAAGGTGATCTCTAAAGTTCATGATTGCAAGTCGAGTTTCTACCGAATTCGCGTGGAGGAGAGTAGTAGAGAAGTTCTACGATGCTTCTACACTCCACGAGGGCATTATAAGTTTGGAACGTAGAATGCCGAATTGGAGTTAGCTAATGCGCCTCAAATATTTTAGAGAAAGATGGATAATGTTACGTTTAAAGATTATTTTTCTTTTTATGTTCGTCTATATTGATTGATATTTTAATTGCATAAAAAAATATGGAAGAACATATCAAACATCTTGAGATCTTTGCGAGATGTTTCCGTTAGGCAAAAGGAATGATTAGTACCTTGTGCTGAAAAGAAGGCGGAGTCATGGCAACTCGGAAAATGGAATTTACGGGTATTGAGATCGGATGAAGCGCGAGTGAATTATTCTACGGACCATATGTGTTCGGAAAGGTCCTGTGAATTCTTCACTGCGAAAGATGCGAAAGTTAAAAGAAACAACTTCGCAGCTTTTTGGGAGTTGTTAATTTTGCGGGACCATTTATTAAAGATCTTGCGAAAACATAGAAAAGTTTCGATCAAAAGACATTATCTTGAAAAATGATGATCCGTTTATACTGACGAGGCGAACATCGACAAGGATGTAAGGAGTTAAAAGCAGGTTTGCAAAAATCTCTCAAAACTCTCGATACTTATCGGGGACGGTAAGCACGGCTTGGACCTATATACGGATGCAAGTGATTATTGGTGGGCGGCAGTGCTTAACCAAGAATCACTCCCTATGGAGAAGAACCTGGCGAATCTTTGCGCGTGGTTTGTTCTCGAATGATGAGGCCGTAAAGAGATGGCACGTCCAACGAGAAAGAATTCTTTGCGGTACGGAAAAGGCGTTTAAAAAATGGCCTTTATTTTTACTTGCAAAAGAAAATTTACTTTGAAAGTTGATAACACACAAGTTAAAGCTTTCTTAAGAAATAAGATGGAATCTATAAGCCTGAAAAGGCTACAGATTAATTAGGTGGCGAATGCTGAATGCACATTATTATATTTTTGATATTGTCATTTACGAAATCTCACGAAAATATTCTTTGCGAGATTTCTTAACAAAGAGATGGAGCAAACTGATGTGAACTCCGAATTCTACTAGCCCATAGACATCTCAAGAGAGAGAAAATGCGGGAGATGTTAACGGGGGAGAAGTGGGACGCACGAGTGCATTCGAATGCCTGAGCAAAGCGGGAAGATTGTAGACTCTCGATAAGTACGGTGAAAGCTCACCGAAGAGAATACGAGCTTGCATACTGGTCTCGGGGAGTCATAACTGCGGGCTAGGTAGTCATGAACACCCAATCTTTCGGGTGGCCAAAGATCGCTTTGGTAAAAGAAGTTGTTTCGCAGTACGGGGCTCTAAACCCTGTAGCAGGCAGGATTCGGAAATACCTCTTGCCCAAGTTCTAAGGTGGTGGTATCTCTTCCGGAACCATTGCCACAAAAACATCACTCTTCACAAACGAAGCTATATCTCGGCTTCATTCATTCCCACCAAAATTTTCTCGCTTCAAATCTTGATACATTTGGTGCTTTCTAAGATTGAGGCATTTGTGTAAGAGCATTTCATGAGCTTCTGCTCATGATCTCGGCTCTTAATTCTTCTTTATCTCGGAACACAAATCCTTTCTTTAAATAGGAGAGTTATCTCCGCTTCACGAAAATCTTCCCTCGCTTTTCTTCGCGAATCTGCCAAGTTGCAAATTCTCTAACTTTTCATCTTTTCTTTGCAGCATCCGAAATTCTCATTTTTAAATGCGGAGTTATTTCCAAGGCTGCAATTAATTGCTCCTTAAACCCTGTGGTTATAAAACCACTTACTATTTTTAGCTTTCTAAAACTTTTAATAAGCTCTTTTCTTGAGTAAGCGAGTAAATCCTAACTCGAGTTCCGTCTCTTTACGCCAGAGCGTCGGTTACTACCGGTTTGCTTTTCACTTGTGTGATAGGAAATTTTGCAATCGTAGTCCTTTACTAACCTCGAGCCATCTTAACTTTCTGCACTCTATATTCAACTCTTTTTACTCGAAAAAGTATGTTTGAGGCTCTTATGATCCAAAAAGATCTCACACTCGGGCTCCATAAACATAATAAACGAATGCTCCAAATTTTTAAAGCTATGCATAACCGCTAGCACTAGGCTCTAAATCATAGGTTGAATCACAATTCTCTTGTGAGGTACGAAGGCTGTGTGATGCGTACGCAATAACTCTACCATCTTGCGTCGGGCCTTAACCCCGATCCATTCTTTGATGCATCCGTATAAACGGTAAAATCCTTGCTGTATTTGGCCATTTCTTGAAGCTGGAGCGATGGTTAGCTTTCTTTTAAGCTCTTGGAAACTTTCTTCGTATTCGGGGAGACCGTTTACTGTTTGATTAACTTTCCTTTTGAAACATTGGAGTCATTGGCCTTGCTATCTTAGAGAATCATGATGAATCTCAGAATGTGCCTACTTGAACCCAAGAAACTACGATTCTCGTATGGTGACTTTGGAGATTTCCATTCTTGAATTGCTTGAACTTTAGAATTATCTATTTTAATTCCTGCGGAAGAAACGACAAGGCCGAGGAAATTTACTTAACTTTTAAGCAAAATTTATAACTTGCTTTCGAATTTGGCATACAATCTCTCGAATCATTAACTTTTCTAAGACGGTCGAAGATTCTCTTCGTACTCCGATTCAGGTCCTTCTTGAATACACAAGAGTGTCGTCGATAAAAACTATGACAAATCACATCCCGAGAATGCATGAAAAACTCGATTCATGATATCCGCTGAATCTTGTTGGAGCATTTGTCGATCCGAGCGACGCTACTTCTGTTCATTAGTAGCCGTATCATCGAAAGGCGAGTTTTTGGGTATCTTTGTGACGAATCTTCAACGTGATGATAACTGATTTTAAATCAATCTTTGAGAATACTGTTTGACTCCTCTGAGGCGATCAAACATATCGTATTTATCCTTGGCAAAGGATACTTGTTCTTCAATGTCAACTTGTTTAATTCTCGGTAGTACATGCACGTTTCTTAGACTACGAGTGTCTTTCTTCTTGACAAACAAGATTGGGTGCTCCGCACGGGAAAACACTAAACGATAAAACGAAGATCGAACAATTCTTGTAGGCGGATCTTTAGTTCACTGCCAATTCTTTTGGGGCCATTCTATACGGCGCCTTTGATATTGAAGTCGAACCGGAGTTCAAGGTCGATGGTAAACTCCGATTGCGCATGCAGGGTAATGCGACAAAACTTCGGGGAAATACATCCTTGAATTCTTGGACTACGGCTACATTATCAATTTTCTTTGTGATTTTACTCTTTATTAAGATAAACAAGATATACTTGTACATCTTTTCTTCGCAACAATATTATTACTAGAGATTGCGGAAATAATCGGCGATTCTTTTTTTTTTTTTTATTTTTCTATTAGAAGAATAGAGTTAGCTCTTTTCGAGGGGCATGAAAAGAAATCTATCTTTGCTTACACCAAATGGTGGCAAAGTTCTCGGTTAACCAATTGCTTAGTCGTTATTTGCATCGGTGAAGTTTATGTTGTTCAATTTCTCGAGTTTCTAATTGAAAAGTGTTGTAAAAGAAACTGTTTAGCGGAGAAAAAGACCAACATGTGTCGGACATGGAAAAGTGCGGAGGAGAGCGGTTGGCATCACCCAGCCCAGTAATTCTTGAAATTCCGTCCGTATTAGAAATATGCACTCAAATGATCCATTACTAGACTCACGACGATCGTTGGATCGTTCATTGAAGAAGCATTAGCATAATCGGCAATAAAATTGCTCCAACCAACAATATGTAGTTCTCTAGCTTCGGTCCAACCAAACATTGGAAACAATGAAGCGGTGGACATCAATTGGTAAGCGAACTTCTTGCCGCGATTTTAAATGCGCTCGGCAAGGGGGTTTTTTAAACATGATACTCGCGTTCTCTCTCGACGGACGACGATGGAGCTCTTGAACGGCAACATGCATACTAGAGAATTTACTCTTTTTCACTTACCGATACATTCCCAAAATGATGTCTACGTGCCACGGTCGGAGATTAGATTTGGGGTTTTTGGTGACATCTTCAAGGGAACCAGTCTCGAATTCTAGATTAGAGTGACGTGCGTGAGCGGGTAGTTTTACCTACTTAGGAGATTCGATACTCTTAAGTTACGGCTATCTCTCTGATTTAAGGCCAAGAGTAGTATACGCGTACGAAGAATGTGATGCATGAGTGTCGAAGAGATTTATAACGGTACATCGTTGTCGACCCATACGTCGCAGGATTGCCACGATCTTTGACATACAAACTGCAGCTCGAGAGCAAAAACTCTCTAGTGTTATTCTTTGCTCTTCTTTGCGGTGTTCAGAAGCACTGGCTTGGATTCTTCTTTGCCGAGGGCTAGGAACTTGATGTTAACGTCTTTGCGTACGTGGGACTCGCTTCAATGGCTTTTAAATGCGGGGCGTGCGGATTAGGTTTTCCTCCTCCAGGTCCACTATGCGTATTTGGGCAACGATAAAAATAATG